>CM063503.1:101051192-101078692 GCA_032207245.1 Pardosa pseudoannulata
ACAAAGAGTAGATATTATCCCACATACTTCTTCATTTTATTTTTTGCTAATTTTAATATATTCTAGTTTCCATTAAATTATATAAAACCAAAGTATATAAAGTCTATTTAATATAAAATATAAAACAACAACTAATTTTATAACTCTGATGATAAAGAAATAAATCCTAATAGATTTTTATTGAATGCTTGCAAATATTTTTTTAAAATTTCACGTGTAGAAATATTAACCCATTCCCTGCCATGGGCCCCATTTGGGGATCACGAAAATTTTTATCTTGTTCATCCCTAAAATTTTAGGTTTTCATTTATTTATTTAAAGTCATGTGTCTACATAATAGTCTACTCTTAATGGAGATTTCATAATTTTTAAACATTATTTTTCAGTGTTCAATTGTAGTGCAACTAATATCATCTGCCCACCATTAAAGAGTTCTAGTAGTTCGAAGTAAAGAGTCTAAGAGTTCGTCATGCGATTAAAGTTACTGTTAAATATGCTAATTAATTTAGTTTAAAATTTCCAGTGTACTGAATTTGGCAACACTTTTATCACTTGTGAAAATCACAAGTCACTATTGCATATTGTTTACTTAGAATTTCTTGGTGCAAGTCATTGCCAAATTAATGAGTCAGAATAAAAGAAAACCTACTAAGAAATGCCGTGTGTGTTACAAGAATCAAATTAAAAATGAGACTACTTGGCGGTGTAAACAATTAAGAATTCCTTTGCACTTTGTTTTGAAAAGTACCACTAGCTTGAAGACTATTATCTGTATACCTTATTAATGTTTTGCTTTGATATTTTCTTAATTTTACTGTTTCTGATATTATTTAACACTATGTAAAAAGTGGATTTTAATTAAGAATATGTAAGAATATTAAGAATATGTAAGAATGAAACAAGTTTTTTAAATAAAAATTAAATGGTTATTTCATGGACAGTTTTTCATTATTAAATCATACCGGAAGGGGTTAATATTCCACTCTAATTTACAATAATTATATACATAATGGTATGTTCAATATTAGATTTTTGTAATGGGTTGCAATATTTGACATAAATTTTAGATAATTTCTTTTTTGTACTTCCTATTGTTATTCCTTATAGCCGTACCTTTGTTTGAACTTAATTACTTAAATATGACAAGAAAGAGTTATTTTTTATTATTTTTAATATCAAAGTATAAATAAATAAAAGACAATGCTAAGGATGGCATCATAATTAATATTGTTAAATTTTTAAGAGTTACTTTTATTAAAGACAGTAATATTGTATAAATGTTTTCTGTAAAAATAAATTTTAAATGGACAAAGTTTACATTAACTATATATGAGCTAATTTTATATGTAGTTAATTCTTAAGTATTTCATTTTAGGAGAATAATGTTTTTTTCGGAGAGAGGGTTAACAATACAAATAAAAAATGTATTTTTCGTTTTAAAATATGTTTAATTTGAAATTTTACACCCACAACTTGTTTAAAAAAATAATGCAAAACTATTTTTATTATGTTTAATTTATAACATTTATTGGCATTGTGAGATAAAAATTATATTTTAACCTTTTTTAATACATTTTATCAATTTACACACATCAAGTATGTAAAAGGTATTGTAAAGAAAATGAGTGTTTATATGCATTACTCTTAAAAGAATATTTCAAAATGCTTTCAAGACCCATTAATAAAATTTAAGTGCATTTGAGTGACTTATTTTCTTTTAACATTACATTCGTTGCTTATTAGTTTAATTTAAATTATATTTATCAAGTTGTTTATTTAAGTATAAAACAAGCATTGTTTTATCCAAATTCTATCAAGAGTAATTATTAAATATTTACTTTAATGCAGTATTTGAAATTTCTTAAATGCTTATTCATAAATTTAATAAAACTTTTTAGCATTGTATTCAAAATTTAATTTGAAATATGAAATTTTTTATTCAAAATATATCATAAGTTTATCAAGATCTTAATTATAAATGGTTTTATTTAAGCTTGAAACGCATCAGCTACATTAAAATTTATTAAAAAGTTGTAGAGTATGCATTTTTTATTAATAATATTACTTGATGTTTATTACAGATGAAAATTTCTAAATAAAATATTGTTTAGAAATGTTATCAAGAAACATTAATTAAAAGTCAAATGTAATGAAGGGTTTCTCTTTTTTAACATTACTAACAATAGAATATTTAAAACGCATTGTTATCAACGTATTCAATCTAAATGAAACAAAGTTTTATTAATGGGGAACAAACTGCTGAGAGATTTTTAAACTGATTAATTTTATTTACTTTAATATCACTTTTAATTATTTGTTAAATGTTTGTTATAAAAAGATATCTTCGCAAAGATTAATGGCATGAAAGTACTATTTCTCATATAACACTGATATAGATATCATTTCTTTCCGTTAATACTGTTCTAAATTAATCGATAATGCATATGACATGTCTATTATAATGGATAATTTTAAGGTTTCCTGTCAATGAAGTCTATTGAGAACGACATTTGTGTGTATAGTAACTGAAACCTATAATTAATATCCTTTGACAAAATATCTTGAGCCTTGTTTACACTATTTGAATAGGTTTCGCATATTGGTAACTCACAGCTTTCCAGTTACTTAATTCAAACTGTAAGCGTCATGTTGACATTTGTGTCTATTTGTTTTAAGCAGAATGAAGGATGCAATTATAAAGTTACAGATATTATGCTAGCTGTATAATTGTTTCTGAAATAACAAACCTGTTACTAAAACATTAACTTACACTGAAATGTACGTGGAAGTATTTTCCGCTTGTTAGTATTCCTAACTTCCCGACTCTAAACATCACAATTAGAATATAAGAAAGTTATCATTCTTCCTTCGAAAAGCAAGCAAGACTTCATAAACAAATTTACATACAAACATCAATATCTTAAATAACTAACAAATGTCGTAAAAGATTGAAATTTCATCAATATCGTACATGTAAAAAAGAGATTACAATACTCATGTACTAATAATTTTTTATATGAAAAAATAAAATAAAACATGTAATGTAAATTATGTACTACTGTTTTTAAAGTAAATATATATATATATATATATATATAAATTATTCAATATAAAAATTAAATATTTTCTTATTTAGGTGAAAATTACCCTCAAATTAAATAGTTTATACTCAATATGTAATACATTTGCCACATACGCACGCAAAACAAAAAATTGTAATCGGCAAATTGAGTTAACGATTAACAGGCAATATAGTAAAACATTACTCAAACTCTGCTTCAAATCAGTCGATTTGTATTGCCAGTTCTTGTTCAATGGCATTAGTTTCAAGACCTTACTATAGTCACTGTTGGTAAATCGAAATTCTTGACAGTAATATAATAAAAAAAGTTATCGTTTAAAATTTACATTTTGAACTTTTTGAAAAATAAATTATTGTTGTATGTATCAAAAAGAAATCACCCAGAATATATTTATCTCTACATTGCATTCCCTTCATAGTTTACCTAAAGTTTATTTTTTATGTATGAATAAATGCATAAGTATACAGTAAGATGCGCATACTAGAATAAAATGGTTAAATAGGTTTGGGAATTAAATTCATTTTTAGTAATATAAACTTAAATTCAAGTATTGCTTCATGCTTTTGTCTTCGATAAATTCACTAACCTCGTTTTCTGCTTCTAAATATACTTTTTTACCTGTAAACTAGGTATTAATAAATACTTTTATAAAAAGGTGTTAATGAAAGTTTAAAATTTGATTCCTCTAAATATATTACTAAATTTGATATAAATTTGATCCTCTGTAATGTACCTCTAAACTCTAAAGTGTGAACTATATGCCATAATTTATTCAGATAATTCTACATCTATACAGTTTTAAAGGTTACTTAACTTAATATTGGTGGTAATATTTAATAGCAATACAACATTCTGATCTCTGATTAAAACAAAATAAAGAAAATGTTGCACAAAGCAGTTTTGAGAAAAAAAAGCATTTTTTTAATAAGACTAGTTCTAGAGATGTGAATAGTTTTAAAGAATTTTTTAATGTTTGAGTAGATATATTTATTCGTTTAAGAACTTCGTCATACTGTCTTTCCAATTTCTAAAGAGTCAGTAGCTTCCCGTTTAAAGATTTAAGAAATCCTTAAATGGAAAGTGTTCTTGAACTCTCTTACATATTTAATTTTTCCTTTAATATAGGCAAAAATCATACAAGTAACCAAATTTTAATAAAAACTTTACTTAATCTTGATGGTAATATTTAGTAACATCGTAGTAATATACTTCTATTAACCCTTAATTTCACAAGATGTTTTTCAAATATCGATTAAAAATTTATTAAAATAAATAATAACAACAATAATAATAATTTAAATAATAATAATAGTAATAATTAATAATAATAATATATAATATTGTTAATATATTATAAATTATCGATACAAATATATATTTATTATAAAGATTTTATTTATTTGATTGTTCATTGTAGCGGAGTTAGTCAAATTAAGGGTTAAACAATACTTACAAAAATTAATTCTTAGAGGATAGATATGCTTATGTTTTCCTTTCTTAGATTATTTCTGTAAATCAGAAAATTTTTAAAGATTTTTTAATGTTTGAATTGATATGTTTAATCGTTTATCCACTTCCTTTAACAGTCTTCTCCATTTCAAAAGAGTCGTCAGCTTTCCATTTAAAAAAAATTTAATGGTACTCCAGAGTTCTTAAACACTCTTCATGTCTAAATACTTTAAGTTGGAAAGCCTAGGCATTTTAAGTAATTCACGTTGAACCGTACTTAGAGCAACACTTGGAACTCTCTGGAATGATTTCTTGAATTTCTAAATATCAGAAATGGCTTTACTAAATTTCAGCGAACAATAAAATATGTGTTTATGATTTAAGAAATAATTAAATGGAATGAGTTCTTGAACTCTCTTACATATTTAATTTTTCCTTTCATATAGGCAAAAACCCTACAAGTAACCAAATTTTAATAGAAACTAAACTTAATCTTGATGATAATATTTAGTGACATCGTAGTAATATACTTCTACTAAACAATACTTCCAAAAATTAATTCTTAGAGGATAAATATATTATTAGCTCTGCAAATGTGAATATTTTTAAAGATTTTTTTTAATGTTTGAATTGATATGTTTAATCGTTTATCTACTTCCTTGAACTGTCTTCTCCATTTCAAAAGAGTCATCAGCATTCCATTTAAAAAAAATTTAATGGTACTTCAGAGTTCTTAAACACTCTTCATGTCTAAATACTTAAGTTACTTAGAAAGCCTACGCATTTTAAGTAATTCAAGTTAAACCGTACTTAAATCAAAGCTTGGAACTCTCTGGTATGATTTCTTGCATTTCTAAACATCAGAAATTGCTTTACTAAATTTCAGCGAACAATAAAATATGTGTTTATGATTTATGCAATTTATACGCTTATATTTTTATCTTATTAAGTACATTAATTTTTGAAAAAGTAAAAATCAATCAGAACCACACAGTGTTGTACATAAATCAAACTTGGCATATTTGTGATAGCGAAATTACTATACAAATTTTCAAATTGATGTTTATAAAAGGTTTTTATTTAAGTAAAAGTTAGAGTAAACAAAAATATTTGCTTTATTAACCAAACATTTTTATAAAAACAACGATAAAAAGATTAAACTCTTACACTTTTTTACTTACTATACATAGCGTCTCTTCAAGCTAATGGAGTGTATAAAAAAACCTTAATGAGTCTAAACAAAAGGTCATGATATAAGAGGCATTACCATGGGGAAAACAAATATCACCATTTAAGTAGCATTTTTTACTCAGTACTTAAAACCTTTAAAATTATCACACTTTATGTAATAGGTCTATTAAAATGAAATCTAAAAAAATAATTTACAATCCTTTTTTGAATCTTTAGTCTCTATTTAAAAAAAAGGTACAGTGGTGCATTGGTTATAGACACCCACTATACATCATTATTAAATGATTAATGCTTTAAAGCTGTTTAGAAATGTTGTTTAAACATAAAGTTAAACGAAAAAATAAGCTGCAACATTAATTACACTCTTAACAATTTATCATATTTTGCTAAAAAATGAAGCTTGCTGCAAAATTTCTAAAAATATCGATGCTAAATACTCTCGAAGACCAAATATTTTCGTTTATAAATCTTTATTCATTTTTCTTTTAGTATATTTCAAATAAACTTTTTTTACAATTAATAAATTAAACTTTTGTCATTTATACATAAAAATAAATATTTAATTTTCAGAAAAATCTTTTTTTGTATAATTTACTTAAACTGTGTTATATTTCACTCTGTACCTATGAAGTTATTTCAATTTATGATAATTCGATAAATTGCAAAGTTCAATAAATTTATGTTTTCTGATAAGTAAATAGATAACGTTCTTTACCACACAATATATAACATATATAACATATACTAACCACACAATATATAACATATACTAACATAAAAAATACAATTATTATGTCTATTTATAATTTAAGTTTGCTTAGAATATACCCAATTCCTCACTACTCTTTTTGTGTAAAAATGCTTGGTATTACTGAAAAATGCATCTGAAAATATATTTTTAAAAATTGCAGCAAATATATTAATATTTAACTGAAATTTATTACATCATTAAATTCATCACATATGTCTATAATTAAATCAAATTGTTAAGCAATTCCATTAAATTAAAACTTTACTAATATAAAGAGTTTTAATAAATATATAAATATCTTATAGAAGGACTGTTAAAAAAGGTAAACAAGATGTAATTCTTCTTTTGTATTTTAAGACTGTATGAAGAATGAATCAGACTAAACATGTTTGAATTTTTTTCCGATTAAATGTCTAGAATATAGGTAGTTCATAAAACTATCAAATAAGGAAAATATTTTGTCATGTTACGTCCGTATCATAAGAGTCAAAAATATGCTTTGAAAACTATTTTGAACGACTGCTTCGTGCTGAAGTCAGCTCAAAACGCCCCATCAGACACACATTTCTTTTCGATTTCAGCACAAAATAATCCCTGAAAACAAATAACATTGTATATCTTAATGCCTTGTGATATCAGCCTAATTTACTTAGATTATGACTATAATTGCACACATGAAATTCTCAGCATTCACACTCTTTTAAAAGGTCTCTTGTAGAAAAACAGTACGCCGCAACGCTGCAAACTAAACTAACCCTTTACAGGTATACGTTAGGCCATTGGAGATTTTGAATGAGTAGTGTATAAAGGGAAACTTTATATGAAGTGAAGGCTTTATTCGGCGACAGGTGATCAGTAATAGGTCATATATAAATAAATAAATAAATAAATAAATAAATAAATATATATATATATATATATATATATATATATATATATATATATATATATATATATATATATATATATATATATATATATATATATATATATATATATATATATATATATATATATATATATATATATATATATATATATATATATATATATATATATATATATATATATATATATATATATATATATATATATATATATATATATACATATATATAAAATATATATATATATATATATATATATATATATATATATATATATATATATATATATATATATATATATATATATATATATATATATATATATATATATATATATATATATATATATATATATATATATATATATATATATATATAATATATATATATATATATATATATATAAATATATATATATATATATATATATATATTATATATATATATATATATATATATATATATATATATATATATATATATGTATATATATATATATATATATATATATATATATATATATATATATATATATATATATATATATATATATATATATATATATATATATATATATATATATATATATATATATATATATATATATATATATATATATATTATATATATAATATATATATATATATATATATATATATATATACTTTTAAAATATTTGAGATGTTATGTAGCGCTTTTAAAGTTTAATTTTTTTACTGTTAAATACTATTTTATTTTTTTAAATGCGTCTTGTGAACTATTTTTCAGTGTCTTTGTTTCTTTCTTTATTATTTACATAAAAATTATTTTTGAAATAATGCGGTATTATATTTGGTAGATTGGATGATTTTTTCATAGTAAATATTTTCATGTCTGAGCGTAGAAGTTTTATTAAAAAAATAGGATATTTTAACTGAAATTAACTCTAATAATCTGAATAAATAAGAATTTTTAAACGGATACCCATATTTACTTTAATATATTTTACGAGTTTTCGTTGAACATTTGATGCTGTTTATGTAAAAAAATTAGTCACAGGGAACTTTAAATATTCACAAATATTTCCAAGAATGAGATATTAAAAAATATTAGTGAATTTTAAAAAAATATGAATGTTTTACTTATACTGCAAATTATATGTGTACAAAATTTCATGATAAAACATATAATGTATATTCTTCCATTAAAATGCTCTTATACGACAATACGACTAAGAAATCTATTATTATCAAGCTAAACACTTATCATAATAAATGATTATGGGTATAAGTATTATTTTTTAATACTATTACTTTTCAACAAAATACCTTTTACTGAACCTTCATAACGTGAAAAATATAAATTTATTAATTTATTAATATTTATTATTTATTAGGCGAATTTGTTTTGTGAGAAATACTATTGAGAAGATACACTAATATTTTCACTAATATAGTTTATGAGCTTCACAAAGAGATATAGTGGAATCGACAAGAAATATTGCTTGATTTCAATAAAAAATTAATGCGATAAATTTACTTATGATTCAGTTTATATGTACAATATTACATGTGCAATATTCGTACTTGTAATTTCATAATTTATAAAATTTTTTTAAAGCGTACATTCCTATTAAAGTGGTCTTCTATGAGAAAACTACTAAGATATCTGTTATTTATCCCCTTACAAAACGAAAATTGGTATAATCTCATCTTATTACTACTGTTATTTTTCAACGACATGTTTCTTGCTGAAATCTTCATAAGAGAATAACATAAAATTATGAAAAGTCAAACTTCTTTTGTGACAAATAATAATGAAAAAAGAAACTAACGTTTTCATTAATATCGCTCATGTATTTTACAAATAGATATCGAGAACCCATAAGAAATATAAATCGACTGCTTAAATATTATTTCATTTTAATTTAAAATTTTAATGCAATTAAATTATTTATACTTCATTTCATATGGGTACAAAATTCCATGACTGTAAGTTAATAATTTATAAAAAGACTTTTAGATGTTTTTCCTCTCCTTAATACCACTCTTTTATAACAATGAGATTGAAACTTCTTTCAAGTATTCCCTTGCATAAACTACAAGGAATATAATCTCATATGCTTTCTTATTATTATTTTCGACAGGATGACTCTTACTCAAAGTTTCGAAGAACCCAAGTTTATTAAGAGACATATTTCTTTTGTGATAAAAAGTAAGGAAACATAAATTAATATTTTCATTGATATAGTCTTGGAGATTTGCAAATAAATATCAAGAAATCGGCAGGGAATGTAAATTTCTCACTACTCGCAAATCTAAACCTTCAGTCTTCCCAGGTGCAAATGAAGTAATCGTCGTTAAGCACATTCCCCAGCTAAGTGGTTCATTAATTACGCTCTAGTATCCAAAGAAGGAGGGAGCGGTTAATAGCTCCATGACCTCACTTGTCCTCGAAACAGCTTAATGAATCTACTTCTCAGCAGGCCTTTGCATTCAAAGTTTAGTTTATCTGGATTTGTCTACGTTGAGGTTGCTACCGAAATCAATACAGTTAATTAATAAAAAAAACTTGATGTCCAACTTACACTTATATAGTTGTGACACTGATCTTATCCAGTTACTAATTAGAAAATGGGATTCTTTAGCCATACTGTTTTATTTGCTATTGCATTGAATCGCGAGTATTAGTGAATTCCTTTAAAACAAAAGCTGTTCATGAAAGGAAATTTAAGTAAGTTACACTTTTTCTTTGCTGCTCTTAGTTTCATTCCATTTTAGCACAAAGGAAAGTTTAAGAGATTAGTCTTTTAAATTTAAAAGGATTAGAGTGGTCAGTGTGATAAGAACTGTAAAAATTCAGTTTTTTTAAAGTTCTTTACTAAAAATAAAGTAAAATAAATAATTAAGTAATAGGATATATTAAAAGTAAGTGCTTAAATTGAATTTTTTTTTATTCTTTAAAACTTATAAATTTTATTATTTGTTCCTCTAATCAACTATTTTTATATTTTCTATCTGATATTGATAATAATTACATAGGTGAAAAAACTGATGATTTGTTTAAAATATAGCAATAGAACATCAATCATTTCATTTTTAATTCTTTGTAAGTTTTTAAAGTAATAATTTGTTTTAAAAGAATATGAATAGAAAAACTTTTTTAATACTTTCATTACATATATACGCAATTACATATAGGTAAAAAACTGCACATTGTACACATGTGTGTCTAAGCTGTGGTATCTAAAAATACCTTATCATAAAAAAGCTAATATCTTTCTACTCCCTTCGGAATGACAGAATGTTTTGAATTTATAAAATCTCCCTTCTTTTCTCAAGAGGCAATAGTTTTACTAAAGTGATTTTTTAAGATTTTAAGATTAGAATTAATTGCCTATTTTACTGGTAATTTAACAGAAAAACAAAATGAGCATCAGAAAACAGACTAGCGGGTTCTTCAATTTCATTGTTAGGTAATATTCTTAAAAGTTCTACAAAAGTGTTTGAAAATAGACTAAAATCTTTGCATTTATCATATTTTTTTCTCATTTACCAGTTAATTTAATATCAAACACGGAGATATGAAAAGGAGATGATTATTGCAGTCTATACCTGTTTCAAATGATACTGTTGCCCGTCGAATTGCTGATATAGCTGAAGATGTAGAGTGTCAGCTTTTGTCGAAGTTGCGTGACAAATTGTTTTCAATACAACTCGATGAGTCAACAGATAGAAATAAAGATGTTCATTTCATTGCCTATGTTAGATTTTGTGATGATTTGTCAGTAGTAGAAGAATTACTTTTATGCAAACCAATAGAACTCAAAGCAACAGCACTCGCATTATTTGCTATCTTAAATGATTTTATGAACGAGGCAAACATAGAATGGAAAAATTGCGTCGGAATATGCACCGATGGTGCTCGTTCTATGTCCGGAAGATTCCAAAGTATTCAAGCACTTGTGAAACAAAAATCGTCACAGTGCGTCTGGACACATTGCATGATCCACAGAGAAGCTTTGGCTTCCAAAGAAATGAGTCCTGGTTTGAATATTGTGTTAACTACGGTTGTAGCCGTAGTAAATTATATAAAATTGAGACCCCTGAAATCAAGAATCTTTTCCGCACTTTGTAAAGACATGGGTGCAGTACATTCAGCGTTACTATTTTATTGCGAGGCAAGATGGTTATCACGAGGGAAATTTTTGCAACGTGTTTATGAATTAAAAGAAGAAATCGCCGTTTTCCTAGAAGAGGAAAACAGACCGGAAGCTGAGAATTTTCGCGATAGTTTATTTGTGATGAAATTGAGCTACATGGTCGACATATTCGAGAAATTAAATAACTTGAATCTTCATCTGCAAGGAGCAAATACACATATATTGGATACGAGTGATAAAGTTTATGCTTTTTGTAGGAAATTGGAATTGTGGAGCAGAAATTTAAAGCAAGAAAACTTAACAATGTTTGCAAATTTGAATGATTGTATTAAAACTTACAAGGCTGAAGAACAACATGTAAAAGTTGTTTTTGCAACCATTGAAAATCATTTAGCAATGCTAGCAAGGAATTTTAAAAAGTACTTTCTTGCTGACGACAAACTGATATCAAGTTACAAGTGGGTGAGGGATCCATTTCAAAATACTCCCGAAGGACTCTCAATTGAAGAGGAAGAAACCTTCATAGACTTCACGGCAAGCGGCGAAACCAAAAGACAATTTAGTAATAAATCACTCTTTGAATTTTGGGCAGGAGTGGATGATGAGTTTTCTGCACTAAAAACAAGGGCATTTCGCATTCTACTATCATTTTCAACATCTTACCTTTGTGAAACTGGATTTTCTGCGGTGGCTTCTTTGAAGACAAAATATAGATCTCAGCTAAATATAGAAAAAGAACTGAGAGTGTCTATTTCAAATATTAAACCCTCCTTCGAAAAACTTTGCTCTGAAAGAGAGGCCCAAGGAAGTCACTAATAATTATTAAATTTGTTTTTAATTTAGTAAGTTGTTTTAATTTAATAAGTTAATTATTAAATATGTCGAAATGTATTTTGTTTTGTATGTGTGTGTGTGTTCTTTCCTTTCAGTCACTTAATCAATTTTTTTAAATAACATTTTCTCTTGTATATGCTCGCGCCCCCCCATTAGTGTGCTCGCGCCCCCCTAGGGGGGCGCGCCCCACAGGTTGAGAATCACTGTCTGAATCAAAATCTGTATAGATTCTATACAGATTTTGATCGGAATAGCTTTTGTAAGCATACCTATTTTATAATTTTGTATTTGAATTTGAAATTGCTAAATCTATTGGTTTATTGAAGCGAATATATTAGATGTGCAAAAATACAATGTAAAAGAAGCAGTGTATATTAAAATAACTTCAATAAATGGGATATACTTTACTGTGATGTTTCTTTGCTTAGTGATAAAAATTGATCGGGAAGATTGATAAAAGTTTCCTAATTCCGACTTATCGATATCTTTTAAGAATAATATTGCGAATTCATTTTTTCTTTAAAACTTATTTTGAACTAATACTTTTGATAAAGCACTGAGTTACATCTCGTGTTGCCGAATTTATTTCAGTTTTAACAAAAAGAATCCTGTTGCAATCATGGAAATATTCGAAAACTTTTCTTTATATCGACAAAACCATTTTCTAGGGTTATTTTTTTTTTGAGTGAAACCATTGAAAATTGCTCTTCATATCTCCTGTCTCACTTAAAGCTCTGAAATCAGCTGAAACCACAAATCCTCCGCTATCGCCATCTAAGTACTTCTTGTATAATTTTCTCTCGATCATTCTTTCAACAATCCATTTTTTCCCAAAATGAGGTGAGTTCGAAGCTTAACTATTGTAATTTCAAATCTTTAATGACTTTATTTATCAGGAAAATTGTATTAACAGTTTCAGTGCTTTGAATGAGCAAGAGAATTTTCTGTTTTTCTAAAACTTACCATTTTACCAAATGGATAAAAGGGAGAATTTTCCGAATGTTTCATTTAAAAATTCAACTAGGTGATGCTTAGCTGTATAATTAAACATATTAATGTTCCATACATTTAGAATACGAGTATTTACGATTTTTAACTGTTTTTTTATTTTGATGCCAAAAATAGTTTTTCAGCAACCTGTCAAATGTATCTGTTGGTTTTAAAAAACTGTACAAACTTGTTTGGAAAATAAATATAATTGATGATTTTTGTTAGAAATGTCAAACTTTGAACTTTGTATATTTCTGTCTAGGAAAATGATTAATGTGCAGTTTTTTACAATATAGCTATTGTTATACATGTATGGAATTAAACGATAACTGAGTTTCTAATGAAAATTTTTCTTTGGAACTGTAGAATAAATACATGTTAAAGTAATATATTATTTCTTATACCGCTAAAATAAAGGCCCCACGAGTAACAGTATCTAGAATACCACTTACGAAATGTTTCATACATTTGGTTACAAATGTATAACATCTTAAAGGTATAAAACTAAATGATAATTATGTTTCTTATGAAAATGTTTCTCTGGAGCTGTAGTATAAATATAGGTTTAAGTAAAATATGCTGTTTCTTACATAACTAAAATAAATGTTTCAAGTACATCAATATTTGAAATATATGTTCGTACTAAATGTTTTATACCTGTTATTACATATGTATAAAATCTAAAAGATATAAACTAAATGTTGACTGCTCTTTTTGTGAAAATTTTTACCTGGAACTGTAGTATAAATACAGGTTATAACTAATATAAGTTATATATTATGTTGCTAAAAAAATGTTTCATGAACACCAATATTTGGAGTATCAAGTGTTCGTACTATATGTACTTATAACATACGTATACTTATATTTCCTATATATAAAGATACAAAGTCCCAATGACTATATATGAGTATCATCTGAAAAATAAACCTATTTTCTTTGTCCAGATACTGAACGAAATATTAAAGGCATTTGCGTAGGTCGAAATTATATCACAAGGCGTTATAACATATTAAACAATTAACATCTGAATATTGCAATAATCTAAATAGTACAGCAGAGAACTAGATTCCATTTCCGAGATAGGTCTGAAACAGTAAGGGAATACCGAAGATACAGAATATATTATAAACGCAATATAGTGAAGTGTGTTTCCAAAATTACGATAGTGCTGTGCACCCGGAGTGTATTTCAATTAACTGCTTCCATCTTAGGCTGAAATTTACTGATAAGTCTGTCATTTAGCCTATAGTTTTCCCATTTAAAATCAAATCAATAATTTAATGATATTTGGTTATATTTCAAATGTAATTTGCATTACTATATTTTGTCTTCAAAAAAAAGTAAAATAGTGTGTGGAGCACAAGACTATTGCAAGATAAACAGCAAAAGTGAAATAAAAGAGTTTTAGATTTCTTACATAATTACTTAGAAATGCGAAATATGTTTTATATGTGAAATACAAACCTTGTTTCCACTATAAAGAAAGAAATATAAAACAGTGTGTTTAAACTAATTATTTTACACTGAAATTAAAATAGAGGGCTGTAATTTCATTGCAATAAAATTCTATGCATTTTAAGGGGAGAGAGTATCTTTTATGCTGAAAATGTTTTCATTAAACTCTATTCCTTCATTAAATCCTATTTTTGATTGAATATAAAATAAAATGTTCTGCTTTGTTCAGAGTACTTTTTCTTGTCTATGAATCGAATCTTAGAAAATTAATTATTTTTATATATGAAGGAAAATATTATAAAGAAAAAAATTTATCCACTTACACGAAATAACATTTAATGTTTATAAATAAGAAACAAATATTTTATATCCTACAGAAGCTAATTGTCTTTTTTATTCTGCTAACCTCTCTTATTGTATTATGTGTTATTGTATATGTTGTATATCTGTATTGTATTATATAATATATATATTGTATCTGTTATTGTATATATTGTATATATGTTATTAGCATTAAGAGAAACATATTTTATAGCACAATAAAGACTAATTTTTTAAGAGGTTTTCTTTCATTTTTAATAGAAAGTTAGAAATCTTTAAAGTACTTGTTTATAGCATAACACAAATAATTTACTTTAATTTAATATAAATATTTAGCAAATGCCTATTTTAAAATTTATCCTATAGGTAAGAAATTTAACCATTTTTTAGCTTGAAGCGAATTTTTACGTTGTTATAAGAATATAAAACTTGAAATGTAAAACTAAACTTTTTTTTTAATTTTGAGTATTTATAAAGAAATTATTAAATAAAAGTACACTATAATAGTTGGAAAATATTTCATTTTACAATGAATCAATATAAGGCTATTATAATGATGATTTTAAGTCTCGAAAGGTATCATGTCATTGAAAGAAATTAACATTTCTCTTTGTATTCTGGGCAGGAGAGACTCAGTCTTAAATTTGTTATGTTTCTCTAGTATTTTAATTTGAGTTAAATTCCCAAAATATTATCTGCCTAAAATGAAAGAAACTCATTATTCATGTTTTGTAAAACAGGGCAAAAAATAAGTAAGTAACATTTAGTTAATATTTTTTCTACTGAAAAAATAAAAGAGTTATAGGATAAGTAATTTTTTTTACTTCTCAAATTTCTTCTTTGTTTATAGCTGAAATATAATTTCATTTTATAATTTAGTTGTCTCCCTTTGGTAGTATTTGTACATCTCAAAACAATAATTTTAAGAATATATTTTTTTATAATGTACGTATTTATCTCAACTGTACTTCAAATTCTTATCATCTTTGAAATTATCTAACTTAACAAGATTTTGAAAATATTTAATTTAATAATAAATTAGAAACAAATTTGAAGCACAGCAGTGTAAAATTATTTAATTCCAAAGAGTTTTTTTCAAATATGACACTCTAAACAAGAAAAAGGAATTTTTTTTCATTATTGAATTCACTCCAAATAAAATTAATAAACCATATATACGTTATCTATAGATTATGTCTTAGCTATAATTGAAATATTTCAGCTTGTTTTAATTCACATGAAAGATTATTTTACTACAAATATAACTATATTATCTGACCATTGTTCTTACATCATAAGGATAGAACAACCACTTTCCATTTCTTCTTCAGTATAGAACTAAGATTATTATTATATTTACTATAATATCCTGTAAATATCATCTGGAAAAATTTAGGAAAAATGTATATGTATATATGAGTATGTGTGTGTTTAGCTGCATCACTAAATAAAATCTTTGCATTAGATTTGCATTAATGAGCTTATTACCTTCCCCAAAATATAAATAGTTTAACTGAAATTGCTGTTTTGCAGGATATCATTGAAACATTCTTATAAATAAAAGATATCTACGAAACTTAGAATCAATTAGTTTTTCAAAATATTCATTAAAACTTCAAAATACAAAAGTATGAGTACCCTTATTAATTTAGCCACTGTATATATGCTTACTGTATATATATATACATATACATATATATATATATATATATATATATATATATATATATATATATATATATATATATATATATGACATGGTCCGAGTATCCACTAGTAAATATATAAATCAGTCCACACTCAAGTCATTATTTTCTTCTCTTTATTAATCCATCTCACACGGTAATCAACATGGCGTCTCTTCTTTGGCGCCCAACTGCAAACAAAGGCAGTTTCACTACTTCGAGGAACCACAAGGTCTGACTACAATGATTGCTTATCGCTCTCTGCTCTTATCACTGCGCGTGAGCCGTATTTATGTGACTAGTAACGCGAGGCGCGTTACTCCCATTAAAATAATCCCTAATTAAAATCTCTTAAATTACTCTATATTTTAAATCCTGACAACTTTCCCCCTCCCTCTGAAGGCTTGCACAGGCAGGAGGGCCCTTCCTGACCAGCAAGTCCCCAGAAGACCCTAAAATTTTGAAAAAAACATCTAATTAATTTTCCCAAAAAATAATAAATTTAAGTTACTTAATTCAGTCAGAGCAGGTGGCTCCCTCACAAAATAACACTGTTATAATAATGACAAAATTCAAAAGTAGTAAAAATCACCCTATGATGGTGCTATAAAATGATTAAAATCTTTTACACAATTACCTGAATCACAAAAATCTTTCCTGAAAATTAAACACATTATCCAACAATTATAAAAAGAACAGGAACTTAGGAATATATGGTTGAAGATGAATAACATATGTTACTAATAATAATATATTTGTTATAGAAAACACCTTGGGTTAAACAATCTTAGGAGCTCCCAAAAAGAACATTAACAGTATGAGTATAATAAGAGATAAAAAAAAACACAATATCAAAATATCACTAATATATGGTGAAAGCAAAAACAAATGACTTTGTGAATAGTTTCTCTTATAGCGCAGTCCAACAATATTGGGTAATGTCCTTGAGTTCTTATCACAATCAGTAGTATTATAATATGTAATACAGTAAAAAGTAAATAAAAATCAAAAAGGAACCTAGGATTGATAACAATGTACACTGTATTGAGATCTCTTGTCAGAAAACATCATAATCTGATTTAATTACAAAATTTCACTTCATTTGTTATTCTTCGTTGGTTCATCAAAATACAGAATATATCACATGTCGACAACTTCAATCTATTCCAAAAATAATATTATAACAAAATTTCATCATGGTAATTCTCTCAAAAATTATTCAGTAACTTATAATCTCAAAAGTAAAAAAGGTGTCATAATGATTATCACTCATTATGTGGCAAAAGTAAGAAAAACAATATAGTGTTTACAATAGTGCATACATTTTTGTTTAAAAACAGGTGTGTGATTCTTGTTTGTGTCTGTTTGTGTAGGGGTTTTGTCTTCCCCAGCAGAAGACGTGCTGTTGGTGGGTGACATTCCATGTCAACACACACCAGTCGCAAATTGAATCATGACAAGGACAAAATCCTGTCATGTGTGATGAGTGGCACTTAGGGTACACACTCCTAGGCGGGACGTAGGGCTGTGTAAAGGGAAAAAACCTGGACGTTTTCTGGCTGGGAACCTTCATCCAGGCCAAGTCGGTTACAAAGTCATAAATCTTAATGTCATTAGGTTTATTTTCCTAATGGAAAAAGTAGTATGGTTTTTTGGGATGTTTTTCTTCCTGGGCAAATTAAATTTAGAACAGAAAACTCCCTGGGCAATTAAAATTAATCATCAAAAATATAATAATAGCAAAAATCAACTTAACTAATTATAAAAACAGCAACATCAAAAACCTTCCTTAATTAATTAAAATACAACAAAATTCAAAACATTATGACATCATCAGTTCTTGTGCCAAAATCAGCAATAAAATTGACTCCATAGATGAACAAAAATTGTTACACATCTTCATGGTGCATCAAAACATCTTCAGTTAAAAAAAAACAATTTATGTAATACTAATATCATAATTAAATCAAAACACAATTTCAAAAATTTCAACAACATTCTATAAATCCCCAGTATATTCCCCCCCCCCCCACAATGAGAAAAATCTTCAGTTATCTCATCACATTATTGTTTCAATTGAAATTTGGTTTCTGGGTGAAAATGTCTCAGCCTTGTAGAATGAACTATATCAGTTTGTTTACCTGTATATTGATTTGGCTTTGTAATTTCAAAATTCACATTTGATAATTTTTTAACAATAGTATATGGGCCTGAATAGGGTGGATCTAATTTTTTTGAATTTGGATATTTAAATTCTTCAAAAATTACTAAATCTCCAATTTTAAAATTTGTGTCAACATAGTGTCTATCATACCTAGCCTTATTAATTTTATGGTGCTGAATTGTCCTTTGGACTGCAATTTGTCTAGCTCTATCAACTGAAGGATAATTTAAAGTTACTCGATTAGGTAATGGTGATTTATAAGGCAATGTTCCAAACATCAGGTAAGCAGGTGGAAAACCAGTTACTGAATGAGGTTGATTATTATATTCGAAAGTTACTTCTTCTAAAATTTTAGTCCATGGAATTTTTTTGGATGATGAATTTACCTTACATTTTAATTTGGCTACTATTGTACCATTACATCTTTCATTTTTTCCATTGCATTGAGGTCTATGTGCAGAAGTTAAAAGTTGTTTAATATTATTATGTTGCAAAAATTTCCTAAATCTATTGGATGTGAATGCTGCATTTCTGTCGCTTAATATTTGTTTTGGGGTCTGAATATTAAAAATCTGTTTTAAACAGTTTGCATAGGTTTCACTGGTTACACTTTTTGAAGGAAAGGTCCAAATATACCTCGTGGCATGATCAATTACAAGGTGAAGATATTTCTTTGTTGAATTATAGTAATTAAACCCACCAATTGTGTCAATAGAAATCAGATCAAATGGTTCATTTGCAATGGGTACACTTTCCATTAGTCCAAATTTCTTTTGTGTTGACTTTTTGTTCATTTGACAGGTTGTACAACATTTTACATAATTTGAAATGTCTATGATTATGTCTTGCCAAAAATAAATAGGAGAGATTAGACTTAACATTTTCTTCACACCTGGGTGACCAAATTTTTCATGGGCTAACTTAATCAATTTTGTTCTTAGTGAGGGTGGTACCACAATTTTTACCAAATTTTTCTTTTTTACAGTTAATACACCATCATATTCTTTAAAGTGTTTACCATTTACATTATCAGATTTTTGAAAATCAATAATTTCATCAGTGCTTAAAAAATAACAGTATGGTGATACAAAATGACTTATTGGGTTTCTCGATAACATATCAGCTTCGTGATTGCTAGTACCTTTTATATAAACTACTTCATAATCATACATTGAAAGTTTTAATGACCATCTGAACAGTCTCCCAGTTAAATTTTTAACACTCTTAAGATATTGTAATGCAGAATGATCAGAATAAATTGTGAATTTTTTCCCATGTAAATAACAATGAAATTTATCAATGGCATCAATTATTGCAAGGCATTCTAATTCTGTAATTGCATAGTTTTTTTCATGTGGTTTAAGCTGTCTACTGTGAAAAGCAATTGGGTGTAATGTTCCATCAGGATGTTTTTGTTTTAATACTCCAGCGACAGACTCTTGACTGGCATCAACATAGAGTTGGCAAGGATAATTTGGATTATATAATGTTAACACAGGTCTAGAAATTAGTATATCTTTTAGTTTCTGAAAGGAATTTTGACATTCATCTGACCAAAACCATTTTGTGTCTTTTTTAAGTAATTTATTTAATGGGATTCTAAGTTTTGCATAGTCTTTTATAAATTTCTGATAAACATTAATTGACCCTAAAAATCTTTGTAAGTCCTTAACATTCCTTGGCGGTAGCAATTTCTTAATTGTTTCAATGTTTGTGTTGTGAGGTGTGTATTTCCCATGTGATATTTCATAACCTAAAAATTTTATCTCTTTTTGAGCAAACTGACATTTTGATTTCTTTAACTTTATGTTCTCTTGTTTACAAATTTCAAAAATTTCTTCTAAGTGTTTCATGTGTTCATCAAAATTGTCTGAAAATATTATAATGTCATCGAAGTAATTCAGAGCATATTTAATTTGGTATTTGTTGAGAATTTGCCTGATTGCTCTTTGAAAAACACTTGGAGCATTTCTCCAACCAAAAGGTAGTCTAACCCACTCATAAAGTCCACAGTTTGTTGTAAATGCTAATTTTTCTGTATCTTTCTCATGAATAGTCAAATGCCAATAACCTGATGTTAAGTCTAGAGTAGTGAAAAATTTTGCATGTGTTAGTTGGTCCAAAAGGTCATCAATTCGTGGAATTGGTTCAGAGTCAATACGACTAATACTGTTGAGTTTCCTGAAATCAATACAAAGTCTGGTTTTTCCCTCCCCCTTTTTATAAGCAAGAGTCACTGGTGCCGCATATGGGCTGCTTGATGGTTTTATAAATTCTGCTGCTAATAACTCATCAATTTGTTTTTTAATTTCAATATTGTCTGCATGTGATGCTCTGTATGGTCTTAAGGTCACAGGTAAATCTGAAGTCAAGTGTATTCGTTGGGGTTCACATCTTAATTGTCCTACATCATACTTATTACTCGAGAAAATATTATTGTGTTTGTTCAAAATTTCTGTTAATTTGTGCCAATCCTCAGATGTTGGATCTGGTGTCAATTGGTCCAAAACCTCACTGGGTTGGGTAAACATAGTTTTAAGCAAATCCTCACAAAGTTGAACTTCACCCCCCCTCATCAAAATTTTTACATTTAGTTTCTTGTGTACCCTTTTTAATTTCTTGTGCATATTTATTCTCATAGAATTTATCCATGGCTTTACTGCCTGTCAGATGCTCATCAAAACCTTTATTTACACATTGTTTACTTATGTTATTTCTCTTAGAATTGTTATACACATTTTCATGCACATGGTTAGAGGTTACTTTATAAAATTTAGAATTATTGCATAAAGGAATTTCATAACCAAATTGTAACACTGTCATCTTTTGGAAATTAATGCTTAGTTTAAATAATCTTATATGTGGCAAACTTAACAATATATATGGTAAACAAGTATCAACAACATATAATTCTACATTTTTAACTAATTTTCCAATTCTTAACATTACGGAAATTATATGTGACACTTGTATATCACCTTTTGTTTGTTTTATTACTTTATTTTTTGTTTTTAGAAATTTAAAAATTTTAATTTTTTGAAAAAGATTTTGTGAAATGATAGACACACTTGATCCAGTGTCAATAAGGGTGAAAAATGTGGAATGTGATACCTGAGACCTTACAACCATTTGTCAGCTTTGGTTTTGTCCGTCTGAGTGTGTTGAATGTCCGTAATGTCCCATATTTTCATGTCTACCAGGCTGTTGTCTCCAGGGTCTGCTATCTCGATGTGCTCCAGAGTACGAGCCGCTCTGCTGAAGGTCAGCGCCGTTCACTGGTCGCCTGTTTCGAATTGCTCCTCCGTACCAAGGCCGTTCAGCACTGAAGTTGTTTCCCTGACTCGGTGAATTTGAGAGGTTTTGTAGTTGACGCACTATGCTTATCCACTCAGTTGGCGATGAAATGTCTTTCATGAGCATAAATCGTTGATAATGTTTTGGGAGTGCAAGAGTTAAATATTCGATAGTTGTAGGGTCATCAAAACCCAGTCGTTTTGTCAAAGACAGTTTCTTAGTAAAGAATTGTATCAAATCATCTCCCTGACGGAATTGTAGTGAATGAAAAATTTGTATTTCCTCCTTCCTTGTGATATCAAAAACTTCAATCAGGAATTTCGAAGCACGATCAAAGGATAGTTGTTAAGTCGATTATCATAGTAAAACTTGAAATTGTCACCAGTCAGACATTGGGGAAGAATTTTCTTTTTCTCGGTATCATTTAATTTCTCATCGTCACAAAATCTTTTTAAATTATCTAAGAATATCGTCATTGAACTAAATTTTGAGTCCACAAAGGGTGGTAAAAGAGTCCGCTGAATTGAGTTGGCCTGCGCTGTTTCCGACATGGAGTCGTTGGGATCTGAATTTTGCATTTTCGAAAAAAAAATTTTATTTCCTTTTTAAAAAGTCACAGAAAAATTGAATGTAGTAGGATAAACTGCTGAGAGTTAGGATGCTATTATATCGAAAATCATACCTTGATAATATTGTTCACGCTCGATGTTATGCATAGCTCTTGAGAATGCTCGGCTGTTGTTGTCCATCTTCAAAAAAAAAAAAAAAAACTTTTTTCCCGCGTAGTACTTTCCTGTCGGCTCGTGACACGGTCCGAGTATCCACTAGTAAATATATAAATCAGTCCACACTCAAGTCATTATTTTCTTCTCTTTATTAATCCATCTCACACGGTAATCAACATGGCGTCTCTTCTTTGGCGCCCAACTGCAAACAAAGGCAGTTTCACTACTTCGAGGAACCACAAGGTCTGACTACAATTA
The DNA here is from genome assembly GCA_032207245.1 of Pardosa pseudoannulata. Classification (NCBI taxonomy): domain Eukaryota; kingdom Metazoa; phylum Arthropoda; class Arachnida; order Araneae; family Lycosidae; genus Pardosa; species Pardosa pseudoannulata. The sequence continues at coordinate 101,074,424 of CM063503.1, forward strand.
TTGCTTATCGCTCTCTGCTCTTATCACTGCGCGTGAGCCGTATTTATGTGACTAGTAACGCGAGGCGCGTTACTCCCATTAAAATAATCCCTAATTAAAATCTCTTAAATTACTCTATATTTTAAATCCTGACATATATATATATATATATATATATATATATATATATATATGTATATATATGTGTATATATATATATATATATATATATATATATATATATATATATATATATATATATATATATATATATATATATATATATATATATATATATATATATATATATATATATATATATATATATATACATATATATATATACATATATATATATATACATATATATATATATATATATATATATATATATATATATATATATATATATATATATATATATATATATATATATATATATATATATATATATATATATATATATATATATGGATACATGTGTAAGTATACTTAATCCCTGACCAATAAAGAAGAAGCCTGTAAGAATTTTTACAAAAAATTAAGGACGGAAAGCGTATGCAAAACCTGATTATAAGGTTGATAAAATTTAATCAGAATGCTAGATTAGGTAAAGAGCTTGGCTACATATCCAAATAACTGCATCAGAATTTAAGGAATGCTCAAAATTTACAAAGTAGCTTATTCTTGGGATTTAACAAAAGACATGATTGTGAAAAAGGCATAGATCAATGGGTTCTTAAAAATACTTAAAACAATAGTTGTTTAACAGTTGAAACCAGAGCCCACATTCCTTGTCCAAAAGACGAAACTATGGTACTAAGACAATCAGCGAACATGATGGTCGGTCAGCGATGATACATTGCACATCAGAAAAGTGACTATACTTCAGTTGACAGAAAAGTTTTGTCCAAATAAGTCTGTGTGCGAACCAAGCTCAAAAGAATGGGACTGATTAGTCGAATGGAAACCTCCCATTTCTGTTCAAGATATTAGAATTCATTCACAGTGGTGACTGGGAAGAGGGAACTGAGCGATAAAAGATTAGAAAAAAATTATGTGGTCAAATAAATCAAGTTATCTGATGGAATACTTCTATTTTGGCGAGAACACCATATAGGCATTAACTCATGTGGTTACACACTGCCCAGAGATCTAGTACATTGGTCTATGGCATGTTCAGTCGTTATGGTTTTCACTTTGGGTGAACAGTCAGAAGTGCAATAGCTGAAAACACTAGAAGATAAATTACATCTTGCAACGTTACATTTTTACCTGCAGGGGACGTATATTGAACCATAATACAACTATATATTGGTCTACAATCCTTCACGATTCGAGCACTGATTGCTTAAAATACTTCTATGAGATTCCGTGACTGAATTCAAAAAATCCAATGGAAAATTTTCTGACATGAGGAATAAAGGCATTCGATAGCAATGTCCGCTTCCATCCAATTTACAGGATCTTAAGGTCTATATAGATAGAAAGCTTGTAGAATATACAAGCATTTATTAATAAATGGCTGTTACCTGTACAAAAGAATATTAAAATTATTTATTAATTCTAGATTTCTACTTCGTTGGCCAGTGTGTGTACTATGGAATACACTGGGTATTACACTTGAGAATTTAATTATAAATTAAGCATCCAAACTATAGTATTCAGCGAAAATAAGTATTCATCTAAAATATTGATAGTTAAATCATAATAAAAACTACCTACCATCAGAATATTAATGTTTCTTTACTTTTAACTATTAACAATGTATATTTATAAACGTTGTTTTTTAATTAGCAAAATAGAAACAATCACAGCCTTTTATTTACACATTTTTATTATTGAACATTTAAATTTAGCAAGTTGAAGAATATAACTGCTGGTAAATTTTAGAACTGCAGAAATAGTTCATGACACTTGTCATACAGAATTTACTTCTTCGTATAATAGGGCGTTATCTCTTTCTCAAAATATTTATAGGAGTATACTTAAATGAAATTCACAGCACGGTAAATTATGTTCATTAAGTAATTTACAGAATTTTTATTCAAGTTCTAGTCATTTATTCCTATACATTAACAGAAATAAATTGAACAAGTTTAACTTCCCCTTAATTTTAATCCGTTGCATATTTTCCATGCTCCGGGTAAAAAATGAATTGAAGATCTTTTTTCGCCCTCATATATTTTCCTGATTTTTAAAAACTTTTTTCTTATGTAAATTATCTCCATAATTTGTGTAATAGAGATTACAGTTTTATTGTTTTTGCTGACACAAAAATAAATGCATGAACTTGATGCAAAAAACATTAAATTTTATTATTTTTTATCCGTTTATTTTGCTTACTAGAAACTAAGCGCCATATGGTGAAGAAAAATGTGTTATTTGGAATCTAAGAAAGAGAGAAAAATATTTGTGCGTTTCTCACATATCATTCTATTATTTTATGGTTTGCCTTTTTCTTCAGTCTGTTACCGGGAAGGAGTGGTTAGGGATTCTTTTTTTAATATGAATGTAGATTTAAATGATTGATGAAAGTTTAAGAACTACAAAATTTCTAAATTCGTTTCTGAACGTTAAGAGTTACGATTATTTAAAAATATATTTAGAAAATAAAATACTTCTGTAAAATTTTAATTGGACATACATCCAAAATTGTAGAATTGAAAATAAAATTAAAACGTCTGTTTCTTTCAAAAAATATATGTAAAAGTATACTTTCATAATCGAGAAAAACTTTTGCAATTGAATGATTAATTTAGTATAGTAAATTAGGTTTACCGTTGTGCTTCCTTACTGTGAATTACCTAAAATATAATTATTTTATTCCAGTTGCATGCTTCTTACATTAATGATGAATTTAAGAAAAACGGACACGTTTTTAAAAACAGATATCTTTAAAAAATGTGTCCCTTGAATATCAAATCGTTTGTTATATAACCTCTAAAGTAGCAGAGAATAACCACAATCAGGATTTTTTGCATCTAAAGCTTATAGTGTGATTTATACTCATGAAATAATGAAACTTTTAAAATTAAATAATTTTTTATTTAAGTAAAAAAATAGATTTTTGACACTCAATTTTTCCCCATTTTAGAGATTTTGCAGCATTAGTGAGCTCAACATATGAACAGAAACTACTTTTATAAAACGTTAAGTATTTTCACATTTTATGGACTTACACAAGAATAATAGAAAAGAATGTGTAAACGAATATATTGTTAGAAAGTGTATTTAACATAGGTAAATTTTATGTTTATACATTTATATAAATGCAATATAAAAAGAAAAAATTCCAATTTCATAGTATACTATATTTTTGAGGGAGTTTTAGAGAATGATGTTGGATGAACAATTTTGCATGAAAATATTTATTATCACGCTGCCCTATATTAAATTAAAACAGACTCTTTGGTAGCTCATGGCAAAGTAAATAACAAGATTTATTAAACACAAGAAATCATAATAAACACAAGAAATCATAATACTAATGCCTTAGGGCCATTACGCACAAATATTAAGGCTCAAATAGACAAGATTTATTAAACACAAAAAATCATAATATTAATGCCTTAGGACCATTATGCACAAATAGCAAAACTCAAATACAAAGGGATATAGCCTTACCTTCCAATGCTCCCATTTTGTGGTGCCAAGGAATGCCTCTTCTGCTCCGCTCTCTCCCTGATTATATATATATATATATATATATATATATATATATATATATATATATATATATATATATATATATATATATGTATATATATATATATATATATATATTTCTCTTTGTTAGACTGCGGAAAGAGTTCTAGAAGAACCCAACCTCGTGATAAATTGATAACAGGGATCTTGTGGGTGGTTATCAATCATCACGCAATCGGGGAACTTTCCAGGGGAAGCATTCCTTTTGCACGTGCACAGTTTAAACAGAATAGTCATGCAGTATTTACAAGATTAACCCTATCTAATCCTTTCAACTCCCAAGGTGGTCACGAGCTGTAGTGTCGTAAGACTTACAAATGCTCATGTGACGTGAGCAAAGTCACATTATCCAGAAATATTTTATTGTAGTTTTATCATTTTATATATATTATGCAATATAAGATTTATTAAAAATTATATGATTTTTTAATACAATGATTATTACAAAATTGAAATTTAAAAAACTTTAAATAAGAATAATAATTTAAATAAAATAATAATTCATTGATTTAAAAATTAAACTACTTCGTCTATACAAGTGCATAGATAGGAATAACTTTTAAATATACAAAATACCATCAA
>CM063503.1:101081192-101091192 GCA_032207245.1 Pardosa pseudoannulata
AAATTAGCAGGAAAGGTAGATTGCAATAATTTTGATTTAATGTCAAAATCAAACGTAAATTGCTTATGCAATAAAAATTAATAAGTAGAAATTAAAGCAAAAAATAGGTATTTTAAATCTCAATATATTAAATTATAAAATTAATTTATAAATTTTATAACTTATTTGATTAATAAATTAATCAAAATTATACAAATCTTAATAAAATATTTAATAAACGCTAAATTTAAAACTCAAAAATACAACGAATAGTACAGATGTAATATATAACTTTTTATAACTTAACATTCTTTATTAATTATATTTATAAAAAAAAGATTTTGTTTAAAATTTTATTACCTAAAGAAGTGTTACATTTAGAGTGAAATAACCCAGCTTCTGAGCATAATCTATGGGTTTCTCACTCCTTGATCGAATGGTTTCTTCCTTCTGTTACGTTTATAGCATTCATTAATTTCTGGTTCTCACTAATAGCCATTGTACTCAGGAGTCAGTTTTTAAGTAGTACACTTCTATTTATGACGAATTTACATGCGTTTTTAAGTAGGACACTTCTATTTATGACGAATTTACATGCCTTTTTAAGTAGGACACTTCTGTTTATGATGATTTTACATGCGTTAAGTAGGACACTTCTATTTATGAGGAATTTACATGTGTTAAGTAGGACACTTCTATTTATGATTAATTTACATGCGTTTTCAAGTAGGACACTTCTATTTATGACGAATTTACATGCGTTTTTAAGTAGGACACTTCTATTTATGACGAATTTACATGCGTTTTTAAGTAGGACATGTCTATTTATTTATTCTTTATATTTATGGCGAAATCATTAGAACCACCTTTTGGGGATGAAGTGACACCTTCGTTAATGAATGTATAAAAAAAGCCTTATCCCAGGACACGAATTTAACTGATCAGCACAATTGTTTGTTGCAATGTAGGATGACAAAGTAGTCCAAAAGTTGATTATACTTGTTTTTGGTTGGATTCCGATAACATATCAATCTAAAACTGGCTAGAAAGCATTCCTTCCCATTGTGGTTTGTATAAGTAAAATACATAGGCTGAAAAGACACACTTTTGCGAAGAATACATATTTTTCTTCACGTACGATAGATAAACGGTTTCTTTCCCAGAATATATGTATCACATGAGTTGTAAATCTAAGCTACCAGAAATTCTTAACACTGTAAAACTTATTAATAGACAATACGGTGCGAAAACTGCTAACAGAATTTTAAACAAAATAATTTTATATTTTTATGTATGATTTACTTGTATAGTTTTTTTTATTTACCAATGAATATTTATTAGTATTGCAAAAACTAATAACTGCATGTGGCTGTTAAGCAGGGCAAATAATTAATTTGATTCATAGAATTTTACTATAGTAATAGCAATAGTTTTTTACAATATCTTTATTTTTCCTCAAACTTCAATAAGCAAAAAAAAAAAAATCTGTGTTCTATAAATAGAGGTCTATATCATTGAGCTTCAATTAGATATTTGTAACTTTAAGAATTGGCTATTTCAACGCATTTTTAATAATCTATTACAGGCTAACTAGTTTTCTTAATTTACTTAACATGAAAACCTTTTTTTATCACGATTCAATAATTTGTTCGCTTCAAATTATAATTTTATTTAATTTTTCTTCTACATCTTTGAGATGTAACATATAACTTAAAATTATAGAATGATAAAAAAATTAACTAGAATATCTTAAAGAAACTCGTAAAAGTAGAGACCTATGTATACACATAATTTATAGAAATATGTATAGACCTAATGTATAAAAATATATACAGACCTAATGAAAATATAAAACTTTTCATCATATGCTTGATTTATTCTAAAGCATTCTCACTCTTAAAACACTCAGTTATTGAGTGTGATAATTTAAATAGAATCTGGAATAAAAAGTAATAAAAAGTTTTAACGTTTAATAATTATTTTGACAGAAAATTATCCTTTTCTCAAAATTGAAACAATCTTAACAGTTCAAAGAGTACATATGTATTTTAAAATTCTAAAAAAAAAAAAAAAAACTAATAATGGTTATGACAATAAAATATTTTAGAATAGTTTAAATCATTGCGCAATATAAATTCTAACGGATATTTTGAAAAACCATATTTGCGAATAAAATTTAAATTATGCAAGATTACCAACCCCAGTATTTTCATTTACATTCAAATTGGGGATTTTTTAATATATTTAAAGACCAGTTATATTCAGTATAATACAGTTGTTATAAAAATAATGCGAAAATATAAGGACATATATCTGTGTTAAAAATTTATTTCGAAAACATTTCTATTTTTAAGATTATATAAATTTACATTACTACATAAAATTTTGCTTATTCTCAGAATGCTTTTTTTAAACAGTAATATATATATATATATATATATATATATATATATGGTTTCTGCCAACCCTCTAAATTAAATATATCTAATATTATTTGAGAATTTCTATAGTAAGTAAAAATTGGATAGATTTCCCTAAAAAAGAACAAGAATGAAATATGACTAATAATATTTTTATACCACTGCTTTAACTGAAACATTTCAGCTTCAAAAGTCCCAAACTAGTGACTTCTAAGACTGTTTTGGAATACTGCCAAAAATGAAGAAGAAATATGATAATTTTGTTCAAAATAAAGCCTATTCATTCACTTTCATTTATTTTTGCCTCCCATATCCATTCAATTTAATATTTTCGGAATATAGAATGTTTTTAAAAATACATTTATGCAGCTTTTCTTGTTGACTTTACAATTAAAAAAAATTATAGTTTTCGGTATGATTACCATGCAAATGCAGAAGTTATACCATAGAAAAATGTTTAAATTACATTACGTATTTTATAAAAAAAAAAAAAACTAGCTCTGAACAAAGAGGGGTAACTACTAAAAGGATGGATTAGATTTTACCAATGGAATCTTAAACATATTGTAAATAAATAATACTATAATTCTGGGCAGCATTATATATATATATATATATATATATATATAATATATATATTATATATATATATATATATATATATATATAATATATATATATATATATATATATATATATATATATATATATATACATATATATATATATATATATATATATATATATACATATATATATAATAAATATATACATATATATATACATATAATATATATATATATATATATATATATATATATATACATATATATATATATATATATATATATATATGTATATATATATATATATATATATATATATATATATATATACATATATATATATATATATATATATATATATATATATATATATATATATATATATATATATATATATATATATATATATGTATATATATATATATATATATATATATATATATATATATATATATATATATATATATATATATATATATATATATATATATATATATATATATATATGTATATATATATATATATATATATATATGTATATATATATATATATATATTATATATTATATATATATATATATATATATATATATATATATATATATATATATATATATATATATATATATATATACATATGTATGTATATATATATGTATGTATATATATATATATATATATATATATATATATATATATATATATATATATATATATATATATATATATATATATATATATATATATATATATATATATTATATATATATATATATATATATGTATATATATATATATATATATATATATATATATATATATATATATATATATATATATATATATATATATATATATATATATGTATATATATATATATATATATATATATATATATATATATATATATATATATATATATATATATATATATATATATATATATATATATATATATATATATAGTGTAGTTACTATTTAGGGACGTTAAAAACACTATATTAAACCCTTTGAGAGGGATCCGGTTGACGGGTTGTTCCTTTTCCAGTGTAATGAATGTTATTATTAATTAACTCTTTTCACTTTGGCCAATGAAAAAATCAAAATGAGACTTAATGTTAATTATACATTCGTTCAAGCATGGTATATGTCATACAGAAATTTTGTAAATAATAATTTACCTATAGTGAATGTATTTTCATCCATGGATACATAATTCTTAGCTGTATTTATAATTCGAACTTGAATCCAGTTTTACGTATCTCTTCCCTCTATTACTATGCTCAATCATAATACATTAATTTTAAACATTTATTATCAGCATCGATTTTTAATTTCATAGCAAAATTAACAGTGTCCCTCATTTCAGTGATGATATAATTAATTGTATGACATTTTCCAAGATCGCTGAGTAATATTAATTTCTAAAAATGCGTAGTATATTAAATTTCCCGATTTAGGATAATGGATATTTTTATTTCTGTTTATTAACATACAAAAGGCTGAAATATCCTTGTTCAATATCAAAGAACTATAAAAAGCTCAGAAAATTCGATATATTGAACAAAAGATATGTGTAGAAAATGATATATAATTATAGATATTCAATGAAATGTTTAAATCACAAAGTTATGTAAAGAGAATGTAAAAATTGAATTGTTTATAGTTAAATTAAGGAGCATAAAAAGCGTTTTATATTAATTTCAAAAATACATATTTATATAAAAATGTTTTATAGGTTGAAAGAAAAAATGCATTAGAAGAGTGAGTTTGTTGAAGCTTAACTATATTCTGAGTAAAAAAATACCGTTATTTTTTATGTTTCATATTTATAAATTTTACCGTTATTAGACAGTAGGGAAGTAACGTTTTTCTGATAACATAATGTGTTTTAGATTGACGGTAATTCCTTAAAAATCATCCAAGTTCTTTTTTACAGAGGTTCATGTTGTTGAGATTAAATCAATTTTCTAATAAAAACCACAATTAGGGATGACACCCCTCACTTCCTTCAGCTTCATCATGTTGTTGGAACTGCATATCATTTGCAAACTATCGCATTGCTGAGCATATATACAAGCAATAACCTTTTATTTGTGATATACATGAGGAAATCCAGGACAATTCCATACAGCTCTACCTATTGAGTACATTAGCGAAAATATTTTCCCTGATCAACGTATTTATGAGTATTTCTACATAATATACAGAGTGAACCAAAATTATTGAGACTAATTCCAGTTTATAAAACAGAAAACATAATCACCCACACGCATTTTAATACTTTAGAGAAAACATTATTTAAAACTTTTCATGGATAAAATTTTAAAAAGACACTTCCCCATGATCTTTCGAAATATCCAGCCAATAGACAATTTCGCATGTTATAAGTATTTTGCAGCATTTCAGTAGATATTACTCCCATAACTTCAGTAATTCGTCATTTTAGGTCAGAAACTGAAGTTTCATTCATTACTTCTTAATGTGCAGCAATTAGGCTTTCTAGCATATACTGAACATGCTCGATGTTATTAAAATCAAGAAAGGCAGACAACTGCATTCGCTGAATTTCTTAACTTTTAAGAAAACCGTCTATCAGAACTGTTAAGATGAGGCTGACAGAGTGTCTAGGCCAGCCGCACGTATAAGTGGAGTACCGTGAGAAATTATGAATTCAAGTAAAACTAATTGTTCCTGCTGAATATTTATTTATTTTGATTAAAAATAAAGGTGTAGATGGAAAAATAAAGAGCTAATTAGGCCATTATGCCGAAGGGACCACACTCGGTCGAAGATATGCCATACATGGCGTTCTGGACTCAAAAAGAAATTGTACTCCAAATGCCGCAGAAGATTCCAATCTCCACACTCCTTCTCCCTTGCTCTCTCTCCGAGGCGGTCTGCAGATCTCTCGAAAAAGTTCATTGGGCAGCCTTGTCTTGGCCGAAGCAAGCTACTCCGTGGTTAGCAACCCCTCTTGACCAATGTGGTCGAAGGAGGGTCACTCGCTTCACTTTCGCCTCTAGGTCAGGTTGCTGAACTGTAACTCTTTGTTACAAGAACATTGAGCATTATAAGCATTGATATGAGTACAGGACACACCGCATCTCAAAATAAGGGAAAATAAGGCTCAAGTACTCAGTCTCTGTACCTTTTAGGAGTAATAGACAGCTGCTCAATTATGTTGAGGTCTGTGCGACCATCCAGTACAAAACCTAAAACCTTTGTATTTCTGTGATGCTTCCTTGCATAATCTTGTTCTACATTCTCTTCATATCGTTTTTAGACAAGAATGTCAGCTCAGGAGGCACTATTGGAAAACTTTCCCAGTCAAGGTTTTCCTAGGAAAATGTTCTTTTCTCCTTATTCATCAGAATAAAATTATTTAAATAGTTTAGTTTAATTACCAAAACATATCAGTCAAAATTAGTCTCTATTTTCAAACTCTGCAACTTCTACGATTATTTCCTAGCAAGGTAACTAAGTTACATTACATTATAATGTAATATAAAATATTTCATGAAATAGCCATCAATTGAAAACGTTGTAAATGTCAATAAAAATTTAGGTACTTACAGTAAAACGAAATATTTCGTTTATATTTATTTTTACAAAACTCTCAAAATACTCCTTCAGGTGAACAGAATATAAGAGCATAAATGATGATTGATGATTATGGAAAATGATGATAAATGATTACGATGAAAGTTCGTAGAATTCGTTTTCTCGGAATCTGGAATCAGAGCATTGTGAGAGGAAACTTATAGGTAAAATAAAATTTGAAATAAAAGAATGTCCTTGTAGATTTCTGTATAAAAATTGAAATTTATTATAAGGATAGTAGTACTAAATCTAAATGAATCTTTCATACATTCTAACAGGACATATATTAAGCCAAATAATGTATAATGATTTTTAACTAATTGTATATTCCTTATTATTCATTATTAGTAAATTTTCTTTTATTTGTATGTACAATACAAATAGAACACTTAAATTTTAAATGCGGATACAAGAAAGTGAAGACTTTAAATTGCACATATCATAAAGTAACATTTTATTGTTTACTGAGCTTATAAAAAAGTGAAATGACTATTAATAAGTACAAAAATGATAGCGCAAACTAAATTTTTCATTCCATATTTTTAGATCTCTAAATATGGAAACTGCTGTAGCAAGTTTTTTCTTCAGTTTAATAGTTTGTAATACTAATTAACTTTTAAATGAACCAGTTGTGCAGTTCCAATTATTGAAATTCCAATTACTTACAGTCTCCATCACGTGGTCATTCTAAAATCATTGTCGCAGCTATGAATATTTAGTTTCAATAATCAATATACACCTTTACTCATTTGCAATCATTTCGACTTGAATGTGGGGATGTTTCAATTACGACATGCTAAAATTTAATTCCCATATCTCGTGAAAGATTTGTACATAAATTTCAGACCGTTGCTTAAACTTCGTAGCTCATAATATGTAATAACATGTTTTCAATTTATATGCATATAAAAGAATACCTTGAAGAATCAAATCCTGCTCTTCAAACTTGAATGTATGTGCTTACGCTTAAATATTCATGAAAAGCGATATATATGTTACTTACAAAAATTTCACTGATCAGACTTTTAGATTTGCTTCTAATCGACAGCATAGTAAGTTGAAATGAAAAGGGTACTTTGATAAGTATAGTGAAAAGATGCAAGCTAACGATAGTGATGGAGGAGTAAACTAATTACACCCGACATAATACAATGGTGAAAATTTCTATTATGTACAGCTATATCATTAATTATTAGTTTAATGCAAAATTTTCTTGAAATATAATACAATACTATAAGATTAGTAATGATACATGTTTTAGCTTTTGAATATAATTATAGCACATTAACCCAAATAATTTTGAAACTGATATTTTCATCTTCTTTTTATTTCAAAGGGATACTATTTGAAAATTTTTATGCATCTATTCAAATCCACAAATACGTATATATATATATATATATATATATATATATATATATATATATATATATATATATATATATATATATATATGTGTGTGTGTGTGTGTGTGTGTGTGTGTAATGTCGTGATCCAGAATAATGGAAAAAAGTCTTCTTGATAATAATAATTTTATTAACTCATAGTTCTATGTGAGAGCAACTTGCGCCATTTTCATTGTTCGTGGCAGAGCTAAGCTTGGAATAGGTGTTCACAGTTCCATGTCCACGAGCTCACTGAAACTTATCTGTTTGCAAGCTCATCAAATAGCTCAAAAATGCTTCGGCCGGACCGGAGGATGACAAAATCTTACACGAGCGTGGGTTTTTTTAAATTTATTTTTATTATTATTAAAGAGTTCCCCTTTTAAAATCGTTTTTATCTCACGTAATTTTTAACTACCCCTTTTTAGACCTGACGTATATATATATATATATATATATATATATATATATATATATATATATATATATATATATATATATATAATATATATATATATATATATATATATATATATATATATATATATATATATATATATATATATATATATATATATATATATATATATATATATATATATATATATATATATATATATATATATATATATATATATATATATATATATATATATATATATATATATATATATATATATATATATATATATATATATATATATATATATATATATACATATATACATATATATATATATATACATGTGTGTAATGGGTATTTTTATCCGCCATAAATTAAAGAAGGATATCCATATTGAATGGTGTTTAAGTCGATGTTCAGAAGAAAATACATTGAATTGTGAAAAATAAAACTTGAGTTTATTTTAGCAACTTGTCTCCAGGTATTCTGCTAGCGAAATACACTTACATGACGTTATATAAGGGTGTGAGTCAGCTAGTGTGTTAATAGTTAGTCATGAGAGGAAATGTGGTAAAACGAAGTTATATAATTATTGTTGAAACGTGCAGGATTACTTATGATATATGGGAAGACCTTAATTTTAGAGAAGAGGAGAAGGTTGCAATTTAAGTATAGAATCACTCGAAATCTATTTTAAAATACTATTATAATTATATCATTTAATTTTAGATTAAAACATCACTGCACACATATACACACATATTATGTTTTCCTGGAATCTGTGCCATTTTCAGAAGTAATGAAGAACTGAATTAATATTTGCATGAGTAACGTTGAAGTAATGCTTGTGTGTCCATCTACCTTAATTATTTTTTTTCCATCAAAATTTTTTCAAAATTTGAGAATCAAAGCATAGTATGTTTGAGAAGTATGTTGGATAAGTTAAAATTACCCAACCAAATTCTGCGAGTTTTTGAAGAGTCGCCAAAACGGTATATGGTCTGACACTATAGTAATCAGTATAATGGGCTTCCTATTAAACATATCCAAACTTTTTCGCTGATTAGTTTGTTTGAATCATTTATTTGCTGACAGTATTTCCCCAAATCGAGCTTTTTTTAAAATTTCAGTATATTTTAATATGTTTCAAAAGCTGGTGGTCCCTCGACATACATAAACAAATCATTCAAATTTTCAGGTTTACTATCAGTTTATGAATGGAGATTGGGGTTGCCTGTATCTCAATATACTCTTGTCTGTCTAGTTTTTTTGTATAACATACATTTATCATCAGAAGTTTTAATCTGGATCATAAATGGTACCTTTTTGTTAGATGAGAGTAAATATGAAGACTCGATATTGTAATTTTTTATTAATCCATGATGCATTCATTTGGTATATTTATCTGTCTTTTCTAGTTTCCTAATATTGTCTGACTTTTTTTGTCAGCCTAAGTCAAGCTATGCTCCACAATCTCCAATATTTAAAAAAAAAATGATACAGCAGAAATGTTCCTGCTGTATCACAATATCACCATCGCCCGAAGAAAAAGGGAAAGAGTATACCTCAATATACTCTTTCCCTTTCGAGTTTTCTGTATAACATACATTAATCATCAGAAGTTATAATCCGGAAATGTTCCTG
>CM063503.1:101096192-101106192 GCA_032207245.1 Pardosa pseudoannulata
ATGTGATTTGCACCACATTAACCGAACATCGTGATTGGGATTTGTGATCAAAGGCTTATGGGCAGCAGCGAGACCATGAAAACAAAGCGGATGGGCGTCCTTACGCATGGTATTTATTGAAACAATACTCTCGTATGCCTGTTAAATCTCCTATCGGATCAGGGCCATCGGTTGGGTGCGGTTCTTCCGAATTTCTCTAGGCAGCACTCGTCGGTCTCTATCTCCCAGTTTCGCTGATCTGCTGACACATTCCTTCAATCGCCGCTCACCTTCCACTTCTTTATCACCTATTCACTGTCGATTTTGTGTACTTCAGATAGCTAGATATGTCTCTTAAGTATCGACCACATTTATGATACCCGATAGTTATACCTTTCTGGAAATCAGAAAGCTCCGAACTGCGCAGCATCTTGCATGCAACTAATGCCGATGCTGTTTCCTACACGATGTATACCGGCGGAGGCCGTGACATACCTCAGGACCGCAGATATCGACATTTGCATAGGTGTCCAAATACTTATTGGTAGACAGTATATGTATATATATATATATATATATATATATATATATATATATATATATATATATATATATATATATATATATATATATATATATATATATATATATATATATATATATATATATATATATATATATGTGTGTGTGTGTGTGTGTGTGTGTGTGTAAGTATTCATGTGTATATGAATATATACACCTATATATCTATACAGATATGAATCTAGTAACATAAACATTTCGTAGCAAAATCAGAGAAATAGTATGTTATATTTCTTTTTTTAAATAATCATTACACTTTCTAATTCATTTTTTCAATTTCACTATCAATATCATTGCACTATCTCCAATGAAAATGAAATCATCCCAGTGAATTAGCTAAAAAGCAGAGTAAAGAAAATTTTGAACTCAAGTTACTCAATTTATTAAAAGTACTTTATAAAAGTAGACAGATTAATATTTTTTAACTGACAGATTAATATTTTTAAAAAGGTAAAGTGCAACATTAGGGACTGTTATTCTAATCTTCTACACTAGATCAGTTAAGCATTTTGCCATCATATTGGCGTTGACTGTCGTTACTGTATGTAACACTGTGTACAATTTTTAAATTTTCCTGATGCGATTTTTTTAATCTAAAGTAGATATAAGTCCGCTAAACAGTCACAGATATATTCAAGTATTCCTTATTATTTATATTTTACGTTACGTATTGGTATTTTGGAATAATTCTAGCATCTTGCATAATTTCGCATTTTTGTCATCAATGACACATTAACCCCTTGACTGTTTTACACGTACACCGTACGGGCTTGGTTACCGTGCCTTTAAAGATTTTCCAGTACGGAGTACGGGCAATCTGATTTCTTTGTCATTCTCACTGTTTTGTAATTTAAATATCAAATTAGCCGTCTAGATGTCTACAAGATGTTAGTTATCGAAGCTTATTCTCTTTGGTTTATAAGCGCGGGCTGGTAGGTTTTGCATTACTCTGCTAGTTTTTATCTTTCATTTTTTGGTTTGACTTTCGCTTGAATTTTTGAGAGGCTGACCGAGAGACATTATAGAGGTTATTCCACCTACAGACAAAAAACTAAGAAAACTTATGTATGTACTATGTATGTTCACTGAAGAGGGCATAATAATTAGAAAAGAGACTAGGTGCCCTGACTGTGACGTTGGACTATGCCTTCTGCCCTCTTTCAAGATTTATTGCACTAAATCTGATCTTTGAAGAAACAGGTTAAGTAAATGTACTTGTAGTTTTTGCATAAGAAAATAATTGTGAGGTAACTGTAATCGAAAATATTTGTATTTTTATATTCACAACTATAAATGTAACTTTGCTCTCTGGCGTGCATGAGTGAGAAAAGACAACTTCCAGGGAAATCATTATTTTCTATAAAAAACAGTTGTTATACATGATTGAAATAACTCGAAATATTACTTTTAATAACATTTTCCAGCTTACAAATTTAAAGTGAAGAAAATTATGCAATAAAAAGTTAATATTTCATATTATTGCTTTCTTTTTATGATGTGATTACGAACAAGTCTACTATTTTGAAATTTTATTTTTTCTAATGGCATCCTGTCGTACATCATTTCTAAATTGAAGGTGAAATGAGATTTTAAATCTAACGAAAGAGTTAAAACTTCATATTTCATTTTTAGTCCTAGGAGTTGATAATAACTTAGGATTCACGTGTGCATCAATATACTTTTAGAGTATACTATTTAAGCATTCATCATTTATTACATTAAAGTTTAAATAACTTTCATCTCAGAGTATTTAAATAAAGCACAAATTTAGAGCACTATATATTAAAGCTAGATTTGTAAACTTATCCCGTAAAGTATTTTAAATTCAATGCACCTCATTACTGTCAAATTTGAACAAAGTTTATGGCTATTC
Organism: Pardosa pseudoannulata; assembly: GCA_032207245.1. Classification (NCBI taxonomy): domain Eukaryota; kingdom Metazoa; phylum Arthropoda; class Arachnida; order Araneae; family Lycosidae; genus Pardosa; species Pardosa pseudoannulata. Next base: position 101,098,627 of record CM063503.1, read on the forward strand.
GGGTAATATTTTATACTTATTAAAGATCTTGTAAGTTCTTGCATAAACTCTCATTATATTGATGTATGCATTTTTCAGTCGAAAAACTATAGAAATTATATTTTAAACTTTTGTTTTAAGAATATTTTTTGTTGTATAATGTTAATGAATACAATTTTATAATATAACCAGTAAGCAATCCCTTCCCCCCTCTCCAAAAAAACTCTATTAAACTTAGTCTTGTTAAGCTTCAATCGAAAAGCAACTCTATCTCAGCCTAAGAAAAGCTAAAGTACTTTTGTAATATTAATTTCGAGTATAATTCTATATTTCATTTATAATATTCTTATTGTTATATTTTAAATATAGTATGTTTAGCTTTGTTTAATATCGCAAATACTTTAATTGTTCATTAATTTGAATTATTATATATAATAATGATTATATAACGATACGGTTAAATGAAATACATATCTTTTAGTTCAAATTTCATAGCTTTTTGAAAGATACAAGTAATGTAGCTAATTCTTCGACTAAAACTTTTCTTTAACTGATTTTTTCCAATTCGCGTGTTAATAAAAATTTCCTTCTCTTTTTAAACTTCATTTTTTATAAGTTTACTTAAACTTGTAACTTCATGTAATATATACATACATATATATATATATATATATATATATATATATATATATATATATATATATATATATATATATATATATATATATATATACATATATATATATATATATATATATATATATATATATATATATATATATATATATATATATATATATATATATATATATATATATATATATATATATATATATATATATATATATATATATATATATATATATATATATATATATATATATATATATATATATATATATATATATATATATATATATATATATATATATATATATATATATATATATAAATATATATATATATAAAAAATATAGTATTTACTTAAAAATAAATAAAAGTTTTAAATATATGTATTATAATCTAAATTTTCATGTCATATTCAATCAAAATATGAGATTATTCTGTTTATTTAAACTTTTCTACTCTAAAAGTATGTAATATATTTAAATATAAAAACTTATTAATTTTATAGGTTTTATTTCAATTTGTATTTTATAGGCTATAAAATGAAATACATTGTCCATAGTAAAAAATTAAATTTACAAAATAAAATGATAATTATTTTTTATTTCATTAAGAAATTTTTTCTAACTAATTTAGAGTTATTTAGTACTTAGAACTATTTTGGGGCCATTTGTTGCCCATTTGGCGCTATGATTTTAAATGTATTGATTGCTTCCCATAATAAAAAACTAAATATTTTTATAAAGCCCTTATAAATGCTTTGGAAAATTTTTAATCTAAACCTGGCAGAACAATTAATTTCGTAGAGATTAAAAAGTTGGTTTTTAATAAATATCTGAAAGATACTCTGTACCTTTAAATTAATATTAACTTATTAATATAATATGATGTATTTATTTCTTAAGATGAATGTATTTATTTCTTAAGATGAGACCCAACACTTTCTGCATGAACAACACCCTCTAATTTCTAAATTCCTAGTCTCCCTTTATCGTATTATAAGAGCCAGCTAAAGTAAACAAAAAAGAATGAATCAGTTCTTGATATCATATAATTACACTTCCTCTTAAATGTAAATACTTGTCTTCATTCAAGTTTTAAATAGGACAGAGGTAAGGAATTCCAAGAATTTTGTTCATTTCTCTGGTGATACAAAAATAAGATAGTGAAAAAAGAAAATTCTTTTCTCGGATAATACCCTGTGTAATATACATGACAAAAGAGATAGGAACAATTTGCTTTCTCATATTCTTGTTATGCAAGCAATATCAATAACATTGCATTTTCTCCTTTAGTTTCATTTGAAAACCTAATATACATGGTATGTGTATCGAGCTCAATATTCTGTTAGAAAATATGTTGTAGTAAATATTATCTGTAATTTCGCTCCCAAAGGCAAGCAATTTAAAGCAGGTTGTCAGTTTCAATTTCAGAACTTGGCCTGTCACTGACTATTTGGGCTAAATAAGCTTTGAGAAATTCCAAATATATTCCGTGCTAAATTTCACGATAAGTTTTCATTTCTATGTTTGCAAAATAAGATATGTAGTGTTATAAAATATCAAATAGAAAACATAGTACAATGCAAAATTTTATTTTCTTCAAGCGGTGTTAGCATTATTTTTTTTATTTATTGCTGAAAATACGATGTATAAATAAATTATATTTTCAAATATTCTTGTCTCCTTTTCCAACGCCATTCGCTTCAATGCTTCGCAACTGAACATTGAATGAACACTTAAGAATAATATTATCATATTTGAAAATTATCAAACAATAAATTCACCCTGACTCACTCTTTTCCCATTATTTAAATTTTGCTCTTTTGGCGATTTTAACATTTATTTCATTCATGAATAGTTCTCATCATGAGTGATATTTCAATTGCTTTCGGTGTTTTGAGTTATTCTAAAATCCTTTCGTGAACTCAAAAACTGTTACCTTTTGTATTGTATACATTTTAAGGCATGCTATTATCTACTGCTTTAAAAGCATTGTTTTCTATGGGTTTGAAATTTATCTAAAAAGAACTATTTATTCAAAAATTACTATGTATTGCTTTAAATATGCAATTTGTAACCATACTTCAGCAGTAAACGGTCGACCCTGATAAGAAAATAAATTACTAAATGATTCTACATAGTAAAATGACATTAAATGTATTAAAGTTACAATAGGCTTTCACGTCTGCAAAATTTAAATGCAAATTCAATATTCTATCTCATTAAATTGGAAGTTTTCACTAAGGCTGAGAATCAAAGAACCAAATTGTACGGGTAGAACACTGTTTTTCCGTACCAGGGTCATTGGGTTTGAAGCTTACTGTAGTCATGTTTATATATAGGATTTCTAAATTGGCACTAAGCAGTAAGTCTCAGTCTTATTAGCCCTTGTAAAGCAAAAAATGTAGACCGTGAAACTGAGAACCAATTTGCTTATCCAAAAAATAAGATGACCTTAGTATATTTTACGCTACAAGTATAACTACTATAATGGCATACAATATAAATAATACCAAGTATAGCTTTAAACAATATTTAAAAACAAAGTTCTTTCAAGTATTTTAAGCATTATAGAAGAAATTTTAAGTGAAAAATCATTTTCAAATTTGGGAGTTATGAATCTTACAACAAGTAAATAAAATTTGTTAATACTCAAATAATATGCAAATCCAGTGAATAATGTACTGTAACGGGAGTTACACTGTTGACCGAGGGACAAGGACGGTGTCAGTGACCCCCACCCCTTCAGAGAAGAATAGGAAGCGAACGGAAAACTTGAGGGAGAAAAATTTCAACTCTTGCATCTGAGCAAAGCGTCATCAGCGTTAGTTGCTTTGATAAGTGAAGCAGGCTCTTCATCTCCACGAATAGCAAGATGTAAATGTCTTGGAGTTATTCTCGTTACTTTTGGATCTTTGTTAGAGTTTCCAGCCAATTCTAATACCTCAGCAGTTCAATACTACAAAATTGCAGCACTGTAAACTGTGGCTGTAGCAGCAACAATTTTTTCCCTATTCCATCGACTTCATATTAAGATTGCATAGATTTTATGTGTTTCACCAGATTAAGAATAAATAAAGATAAATAAAAAGGTCTGCAAAACGGTAAGTCTCGTTTGTATTTGGTGTCTTTGTATTATATCAACAGGGCCTGGTAGAAGTCATTGGTACGTAATATGCACTTATAATATATGGTGACATATTTCTCACAATTTTCCCACATTTAATATTCTACCATTTAACCATTTTATATATAAGTATGATACTAGTAAAATAGGAAAACTTCTTAGAGATTTATTACAAATAAAATTAGATTTTAAAGGCCCACAGTTGACTTGAAAATGTTATAGCGTTATTAGTATATAAGATAAAATGTTTACTGCGGGTAAATACGATTGTGCTTAAACAGTACGTTATAGAGACATGAAATTTGGTACAGGAGTTCTTCGTAACACAGTGAGAATCTTTTCGAAAGTCATTTTAGAAACTTAGAAATCATTTTCTATTTTTTAATGTTAAACTGATTATTTTGTTATGCTCCTAGCAAACTTTGTCTAATGCAATCAGTAAGGTTTTCTGTGTTCTTACATTTGACTAGACTGACTAGCGTATTATAATTTCCCATCTCTATTACTTCTTTACATACTATACTTCTTTAATCATTCAATTGTGTAGGATGATATTTCATGCGAGAAGAAAACGGAAAAACTAATTAGTAAATTTAGTAATCAATTTAAATTATCCTTGCATTCTCTTTTATATTGGACGTTTTTGAGGATGATTTAAAGTTTACAGTTTTTACAGTAGACCTATTTTAACCCTTAATTCGGCTAAGTTTGGCCGCTACACCGGACATGTATATTTACAACTACTCTATAACATAATTATCAGTGTTCGCCACAATGGACATTAATTATCTCAAAAATGGAAAATGATATATTTTTTTTTGTTTATTTTACAGAGATTTTAATGTCTATAATCCCACTGTGGCATGGATGTTCGCAGCCGTTCGGAATCGGCTTTAAGCTGTAGGTCCCGGTCTCATTAGCCCTCTTGTAGCAAAAAGTAGACCGTTGCACTCCAAACCAAATCATACAAACCTAATGTCTATACAGACATGGGAAAATAACAGAAATTAAAAAATATTTGAAAAAACATCCTGTCAAATTAAGGGTTAAGAAAAAGAATAACCATTTCTCTGATTAGATATCAGATTATAATTATATCTAATTCATACGTCTAATGGAAAAATGTAACTAAATTTAAGACTCTTTACCAATTTATTTTTGCTTAAAAATAGTTCATTGCGTATAGAATGTTATATGAAAGTGCATAAAGCATTAGAAGTGTGTATCATATGTGATATACGGAATAGACAATGGGTTATTTTTATGGAATGAGCGTTTTTTATTATACATCGTAAACATGAGATGTTGTTTGGTAATGGATCAATCTTACTCTCTAAAAACGTTGTTTACAAAGACATCCTTACCATTTAGCTATATTGTATGCATACATAAATATATTGTTTTTATTCAATCACGTAATATATTTTGATTATTTACTTTTTCCTTATTTTTTGATGCTACACAAATTTTGTAAATATTTTTTCAGGCTTTTAAACTCGCGTTATCATAAAATAATTATGACATATGAAACATATACTCGTCCTTACTTATTTATGTAATAAACAGATAAAAAATAATTATTAAGTTATTTGAACCTTGCAATAAAAGTTTAAAGATTTATTACTTCTTTTTAGATTTAATTTATTTCAATTATTTTTGTGAAACATTTTAGTTTAAAATTTTTTACTTTAATAAAATATTTTAAATTACTTTTTTTTCATGCGAAATCTTACTGAGATATTTGCTCGAGGTGTGAAAAAGTGGAATAAGAACGCTGAATAAATAAAAGAGATATTAAATGCAAGAAGGAAAGAAGGAAAGTTTGATACCTCCAAGTATATTTTATAATTTCAATTCCCGTTAATGTAAAACGGCAGTAAAAATGTGAAATATTATTTGAAACCACCATAAAATTAAATCTACTTTACGGTTTCAAGATATAAAAGAGGAAAAAGTTGGAAAATGTTTCAAAGTAATAAAATTAAAACATATATTGGTTGAAAATGAATGGCGTATTCTAAAATTTGAAACCGAAAATCATCCAATGTAAAAGAAAAATTGTAATATGTTCAGATTCAAGTTTTTCATGAATTTATTACTTCATATAAAAGACGAATTAAATACATTTATTTCAATAATTTATTATAATCTATTCAGCGAAGTGAGATGAATAAAATTGGAAATTCATAATGATTGTAAAATTTATCAAAACTAGTATTACAAGTAATTTATAATTTAAACATTCTTAAAAAGTTTTAATAAATTAAGTAGCAGGAAAATAAATTAAAAACATGTTGCTCACGGAAGATTAATTAAATTTGCGTTGCAAATGATTCTATTATATTTTCAAATAAGAAATGAAATTTTACAATAATTATTTTAATCCACATAATAATAAACAAACAGTTTCCAATAGGTAATATATTCTTGATTTCCGAGTAGTAATTATACACGGTTATTCTTCTTTCGTATCTCAAACTCCAATTGACCGATAATTCCTTTAATATAATTAAATAATATTTATACAGTTTTTTTCATGTAATTACCTCGACCAATGACTTAAGTAAAAGAAAAAATCTGCATGACGCAATTACATACTGTTGTTTCTAGCAAACGTATCATATCTTTAATTCGTTTCTTTCGCCATTAATGAATATGCTTCTTATAATTACGAAAAAAAAATGTTTGTATTAATCCGGAAAAAAATTCTACTGATTTGCATGTTCATTACTGAATATCCTGTCGACGAATAAAAAAGAAACTGTGTGAAAGAGATAATTTCGCAAATATAAATTTTTAATCCCTTTTCTTTAATTGCGAATTGGTGCAACATAAAATTTGTTCCTATGAGATTATACACTTATATAAATAACATAACATGGATATATATATATATATATATATATATATATATATATATATATATATATATGTGTGTGTGTGTGTGTGTGTGTGTGTGTTTGTGTGTGTCTGCTTGTGTGTGTGTTGTAATGATATTTTTACCCTAGAAGTAAACCAATGATATGTAATTATGTCCATCTTGGAGTAATTTTCGGGAGATTCTATCTTTTTTTGGCATCTTTTCCTGTCAACCTTAGTAAATGTCTTTGTGTCCCTTGTTAATACCTTCAGGTTTCATAAGTAGCTAAAAATAGGTTCTGAGTACGTCATCGGCGTCCGCCACATGACTTATAAGTAATTTGTGATTGGTTGGCACAAGCAACTACTTAATCCCAGTGTACAGGTTTTGCGAATAGTCTTGATAGTTGTTGACTGAATGAACTATGTGAGTTTCATTGAAGCATTCCATTTTTTTTTCATTCTCCTACGAATCCACGACTGCTTTTTAACCCCACAGGTATGAACTCCCTTTGTAATAAGAAAAAATCCTCATCACATACATACACACACACACATATAAATATATGTGTGTGTGTCTGTTTGTGTGTATAAGGAGGAATATGATACTAAAAGATTAGCTCTTTAAGTTATTAATATAGTTTCAACTATCATACTTAATTCGATGGAGATTTAAACAGGAACATGGAGTAATTACTCGGATTTCTAAAATTTACCTGTAAATATGTGCGAATGCGTATTGTAGAGGCATTTAAAGCAAAATCATCCCTTTTTGAAAGCATATAATATATTTTATGATCGTAAGAAAATTCACCTAAACTTGTACATGTTTTGGTTTAGACAAAATACGACTGGCGCATCCAAAATTTAAATGGTTAATTCTTATGGTTCTGGGAAAAGGGCTACGACTGTCCCAGTTTGGTTACTTTTGTGGCATTTTGGTATTTTGCATGTTTAATTATATCTTGATTA
>CM063503.1:101111192-101116192 GCA_032207245.1 Pardosa pseudoannulata
TTTCCTATCTCGACTGATTAATTCTCCGAAATGCATTTTTTTTTTTCTGAAAAAATTATAGATTACCTCATCATAAGTTTCATCAAATCTTCCATTGGCTTTCTCTTGGTGATGACCCTAGATGAAGAACAAAACTAACTCGAAAGCATATAAACACACAAAAAGATGCACATTAATTTTTCATTAGTAACCCGTGGTACAAAGGAGATTCTTAAGCAGTTTCATTCAGAACATTTTTCATTAAAATATTTTTTTTAAATGATCATCATGATGAGATAAAAATTGAAAATGTGAATTTTTATCTTTGTGCGTTATCCGAGAAAGAAAATTTTTGTATAAATTTTTCTCCCTAATTAATACATCCAAATTCTTATTTATAGAGGACCAAGAAATAATAACCTATTATCAGATGCATGTTTCATGAGATAGCTAATTCATTAAGTAAAAAATTACTAAAGTGATTTTCTTATTTTAATATCACATCATATAACATTTCTCAATCAATTTTTATATTATTATCACAACGTTCAGTTACAGTTCCATTTATGTCTGAGTCACTATGCAAACTACCATTTAATATTTTTGGGTGTGATAAAAAAAAAGTGAATAACACAGTGTCTAAATTTTATGCAGTCTGACTTTTCAAAATACATGTATATTATTTTCCTGTAATTCTCTTCACCAAAATGCTTCATTGTCATATAAATATTTTTTACAGTAAGGAGAAGTAAGTTTTTGAATAACTTTTTTTCATATTTATTATATTTAAATCAGTATTTATAGAAAAAAATAGTGAAGTGAACAAAATTCAGTTGAATGTTTCTTGATAGAACTACCTCAATAAATATAAAGTGGTGCATTGTTCTGTATATGTTTTGAAAACGTGTGTTAGTCCATTATTCAGAGTTGTTTCCAAACGTAATATATGCTTTGTCTGTTAAGAAACGGTTGTTTCTTAGTGGTTCCTTGATGTGTGGAAAGAGCCCTAAATGCAAGAGTATGATACTATGAAAGATAGGGTTTGATAACTAACTTATTCTCTCAAAACATCCAGTACTTTACCAGTAATAAGTCGCCTTTCATTATCGCGAGGATTGGCCGTGGGTAGCTGATAAGGCGGAAAAAGCTAGTATTTAGTCACGTAACCCTACGGCATATCAGCTATAATGTACCAATCATCAACTACTGTTGCTAATACAAACACCAACATTGCTTCTATTCCAAAGAAACTTTTATTGGGATGAGTCCATTTTTGACAATAAAATTAATTTTAATATTTATTGAACAGTATTTTACTCACTATCTTTTAAATAAAAATAGGTTAATAATTTTTTATCACTTTGAAGGTCAATAATATACTTACTCCTTTTCGAAAAACTATTGCGTTAGTTTAATAGTCCTAGATTTTATACCGGTAAAATGCTGCCCCATACAGATTCAAATATATATGAAAAAATTTCAAATTTATTTTAACATGTTAATAAGTAAAGAGATTATTTTCTAGTAACCAACACATCAGGTAAAACTAAGTACATATGCTATTAATATTTCTAAAAATTATTATATATATATACATACATATATATATATATATATATATATATATATATATATATATATATATATATATATATATATATATATATATATATATATATATAAATGCAAATTTGTAATTTGAAATAAAAGTTTGAAATTTCCTGACTCATATTTTAACACACATAACACAACACTTAATATACTTTATCTCTTGAAAGAAAAATATGTAATTTCAAAAGATTAATAAAGTAAAAACCAAGTAAAGGTCAAACTAGATTTTTGGCATTATTTGTGCATCTTATTATATTTTGGCACTAAAAATTTATCAAATTTAAATCAAATTTGGTTTCAATTTAGCTTTAATAAATTTTTGTCGGTAAAAGGATATTTTATTTTCAAACACCAAGAGTAATTTACTAAACGAAAATGCAACGAAAATGCTTTTTAAAATAATTATGTTAGTATTAGTTCAAAACTTAAATATGTAATTATCAGTTTTGTTATAGGAATTTTCTTAAAATTTAACAAGTACACATTTTTTAACCATAATTAAGTATTGGTGAATTTAAAAATTAGTTTTATTTTTATAATGGCTCTTAATAAATGAGCATTTTTAACATAAATAAATAATGTGAAGAAATTGAAGGATATTCCAATTCTCTTTTCCTATTTAGGGATTATGCAAAAGGGGATTTTACTTTTTTTTCTCTGGTTTATTTTATTAGTATGCCTGATCAATTTTTCATAGCTCAATTATTTTATATAATACGTAATCTAACTAAATAAATTGTATTTTGGAACAAAGTATGTTACCCGAGAATAATGAATCATTACAATTTATAATATTATAAAATATGACACTAAAATAGTCGATAAAGTGTTTTTTTCCATTCAAAATGCATCTCTTAAGATAAAAAAAAGTTAAAACAGCTTCCATTCACTCCAACTATTACAACTTGATCTAAACAGAGATAAATATTATCACATAAAATGACTAAATATTGAATTTAGTTCTGGATATCAGTGTAAACCCGGACTACACTCATATTTGATGTAAAAGGTATATGTATGTTTTATTTTCAATGAGGTATTCCGTTTTTCCCTAAACTGGGATCCTGACGACGTGATCATCCTCAACTAGAATGACGAAGAATTATGGAGAAAGAGAGAGACGAGGCGAGATGGTCCAGCTGGACTCAAGTAAAGAGAGCTGTAGCAGACAGGGGATAGGAAATTGAAGTCCTCATAGGAGAAGAAATGATAATGATGATAATTCCTATTAGGAGTGAACACACATGCTCCTTAACACTTTTTTAAAATGATTTTTACTCTGTTTATTGTTTTCCTCATATTAAAAACACTGCTCATTCTTTACGTTTGAATGATCCAGATGATAACATATCCTTTAATGCTCCATACCTAGTCCAACTTTAAATGCACATTCAGGAGAAGACCTAACTTTAGAAAGCGAAGCATAGAAATTAAGACTGATAACATTTTTGCCCCAGTTCTTCCTCTGAAAAATAAGGCATTTTTTTCATAAGTTTAATTTTCTCATCGAAATTTAAATTTATCTAATCTAAAAAGTAAATTAAGAAGTAATTTTTCTTCATTGCGAGAGGACTGTTATAGAGCTTTGTGTATTTTACTTTATTTATCTGAAAACTTTGTAGTTTTAAATACAATTAGGGCATTTTGATCTAAAGTAAAAAGTGATACCTTGTTTATTAATCTGTATATTTCAGAGAAGTTGAATTAATCAAATAATACTTTAATGTAATTTTGAGTCAGGTAGGGATAATAAAAATTAGTCATGCATTATGATTTTACAATATTCGTCTACAAATCTAAGAAAATAAGGAATGCATTACTTAATACTGAGGAGAACATAACTTAATACTAAGTAATACATAACTTAATATTAATGAACGTAATACTCTGATATTCCCTTTGGGAGAAATCTTCGCTTCATTACGGATTGAATCACTGGCCATTCAAGATGGTAAGCTGTCGGTTGTTATATTGATTTCCCTCATGTGTAACACACATGTGAGAATTTTAAGTGAGAAAATTTCCAAGCAAGCAAACTTTACATACATATGAATATGGATACTTCATCTGTGGAATAAAGGAAAAGGTAAATGACTCAAAATTTACCATAGTTCTGGTTAAGTCCAGTAAACAGAAAGTTTTTCTAATCTGTAAAAAGGGGGGATGCAGATAGTGGGTTTCATATAGTCGATTAGTTTTGAAGATAGTTTTGAAAGCTACATTTCCTAATGAAAAAAAGAGACCACAATACAAAATACAGGTGTTGTTAAAGCAAAAACATACTACAAGCTTGATAAATTTCTTCCTAACTATAGTCAATTCTTTTAGTTAGCATAAAACTTCAATACAAACCGAAGAATCAGGTTAAAAATTGAGATATGTGAAAATGCGAGTTAAAATGCTAACCAAAGAGGTGCAAGAAGGATTTAAACAAATATAGAAAAAATGTGGTTTTTAAAAGACAGTCTAATTCTAACAAAAGTAAAAAAGTTAAGAAAAATAAAAATGAAAAATACGATATTAAGGATTTGAAATCTGTAAATAATCTAGAGCTTCTAGAGCATAACTTATATTTAACTCAAAATAGAGTTAATGTGGATGATTGCGTTCATTATTTTACTTAATAAAAGATAGTTGTATTAAGAATAAATTCTATAAGAGAGTTTGAAACTCATAAAAATCCACAATAATAAAGGGACTTTAGCTTCGAAAGCCATAGTTATACAATCATTATTCATACTGCATAGAATGGAAATACCAATGGGATTTAATGTTATTATTTCGAAAGGTCAGAAAATGATTGAAGAAATTAATTCATATCAAATATTAATATTTTCTGTAAATCAAACAGAGTAAGGTTATGATATTTTGAGCAACATAACATTCATTTCTTGAAATTTCCAATTCAAAATTTATTTATGCTATCAACGATTATATAAATTTAAATTTGCTCATGCACATACTTCTAATACCTGAAAATAAAAGAAAACTTTATTTGAATTGCTACTATTGAAACTGGTTTTTAATTATTCAGTTAAAATTAATATATTATTTCTACGTTATCAGTTTAATAGAATCTGTAATGGTTTATTTATACTATATATAGACTATCTAATGCCAATAGGTTTTGGGGAAACAAAGGAAAAGAACACCGCAAGAACTCACAAAACAAAACAAATTCTTTGGCTCAATAATCCATTTCAATAAAATGGCTAAATTACATCAACTTGATATCTATCACTCACTGCGAGATAAATTTTTCTTTCCATCTAAAGCGGATACTTAGATAAATCCCAATGGAATTAAAATTAAATAAATTGTTATTCAAACAACACCTTTTTCATGCCCGAAAAATAGTTTGGTACTGTTGCATATCCCAAACGCAAGGCTCATCGGAGATTAATTAGTAC
>CM063503.1:101121192-101126192 GCA_032207245.1 Pardosa pseudoannulata
ATCTCAACCAATTAAAGACTTACTGCAACACCATTGAATAACAAGATTATAAAATCTTGTTTAAAGTTAATCAAACAAATAAAATGATGCTCACTGCCTATCATCGAAAATTTATGAACATAAATCTAGTAAGATTATGAAATAGGTGTGGAAGAAAATCAACCTTTATGGTTTCAAAAATGATCCGTTAGCTTAAAATTCAACATATTTTATATTTCATCAAAAAGTCTATCAGACTACACATATTAAAAAAAAAATCTTACGTTTTATTCTATGTATTTTTTCTAAACTATTGCAAAAATGCTGAAAGCCCCTGTATTTCTCATCCCAGGACTCTAGGTTTTCAAAACGGTACTATAGTCTTTGGCCTGAGGCCTTTAAATGTGTATGATTACAAAATAATATTTAGAGATTTATAAAATAAACAATTTAGATCTAATTAGAGCAATATAAAGAAAATGTTAGTGAAGTTTAAATTCCTAAGAATTTTGAACAAATACGGTTCAGTAGTATTATTTTTCCTTACAATATAAAGTAATTAAACGAGACAACTGCATATTAATTTTACAATAATTTCATGATCATTATTTTTTTAATAAATTTATTGAAGCTAAACCTTATTTAAATTACATTAGTAATCTAATTTAGAACTAATAAATATGAAAAACTTTATAAAGAATAAGTTCCAATTTCACAAATATTACATTATTTGTAATCTTCAATAGTAAATTTGTTGTTAAAAGCTCAAGGATGCATTTAATTTTAAAATATACTGTTTTATTCAATTAAATACATACAAATATATATATTTATATATATATAAATATATATATATATATATATATATATATATATATATATATATATATATATATATATATATTGAATAACACAGTATATTTTAAAATTAAATGCATCCTTGACCTTCTAACAACAAATTGACTATTAGCGATTACAAATAATTTAATATTTGTGAAATTGAAACTTTTTCTTTATAAAGTTTTTCACATATATATATATATATATATATATATATATATATATATATATATATATATATATATATATATATATATATATATATATATATATATATATATATATATATATATATATATATATATATATATATATATATATATATATATATATATATATATATATATATATATATATAAATATATATATATATATATATATATATATATATATATATATATATATATATATATATATATATATATATATATATATATATATATACATATATATATATATATATATATATATATATATATATATATATATATATATATATATATATATATATATACATATATATATATATACATATATATATATATATATATATATATATATATACATATATATATATATATACATATATATATATATATATATATATATATATACATATATATATATATATATATATATATATATATATATATATATATATATATATATATATATATATATATATATATATATATATATATATATATATATATATATATATATATATATATATATATATATATATATATATATATATGAGTTAGCTAATTTATAGAATTTAGTGTGAATAAAGGGATATTAATGATAATATCAAACAAGGAAATCCTCCTACTATACATTTACTTATAGTAAATATTTTTATGTGTTCTTATTACCGAATCAGTTATCTTTTATATTAATCTAAAGAAATTAGTTCTAAATATATATTTTTTAATCAGATAAAACTTTTAAGCTTGATACGGGATTCTTTAAACGGAAAATTATACCTAGGAAAAATAACCAAATTCTATAAAATAATTTTAAATAAGATAAATAATTATATTTTGATAGCTTTAATTAGAAACGTAGTTTTCTATTGACTTTAAAAGTGGAAATATTTTAAAATACAGTTGCCATTGCTATTATTTCTTAACTATTTTATTTTTATTTCATAATTTTATTGCATCATATTTCTAGTTTGTGTGGGATATCTATTTTAACGCTATATTTATAGGACATTTTTCTTCCCTTCTGAAAGTTAAAGAAAGTTTGCAACCACCACCTTTCAGAGAGATTCAGAGATGAATGGGATTTCCCATGAAAGAAGAACAAATTAAGTAATAGTGAAAGATGCTGTTGTTCAAAGAGTACAATGGTAAATAACAAATGTATTTTACGTTCTATTGTCAAAGCATAGTCCTGATAGCGAAAAGAAATTTTTTCTTTCTTTAGAAATGTGTTCCCTTTTTATTTTCTTTGGGAGGTAATCTGTGAAGTTCTTAATGATTTAATAAATTTGTATAAATGTATGATTTTATGTACAGAACAACAGAATGCACATAAAAATTTTAAATAAAATTTCATTTTTAATGGATACTTTTAGTTAAACTGTGTATAGCAGAAAAATATTATATTTTTCCCAGAAGTATCAGTATATTGCAAAGTGTTTTACCATGAGTTACCACATTTAAATCCTTCAATAATAAAGAATTCCGCAGAAGTTGATATATCTGTGATATATTGCGGTATCGTTGATACATTGCGACTTTTCAAAAAGTATTATATTTTTGTACAGCTTTACTGCATTATATAAAATTAAAAAAAATTTATGCCTTTTATTTATTACAAAATTTTACTACATGAACTACTATATTACTCTTATAAGGTTAATACCTTGTTATAAAATTAGTAATAATTAGCAAATTTGTTTTAACAAAAAACTCATATTGAAATACCGCATCATATAATAGTGTTATCATTTTGCACTAGGTAAAATTTTCTTCTAAAATTAAATGATATAATTGGATATTACCACAATTAGTCACTGAAATTAACATTCATATTGTGCTTTGTATACTTCTATTAATTTTGAAATCTATGTCACTACATTTTAATAAATACAAGAGATAGCTTTTATGAAGCCCTCATATCATATAAGCGAAAATCACATGCGACTCCAAGGCAGTAAGTTCCCCAACTGTGCTATAAAATATATAGAATCCTTTTAACTGCTTCAAAATTCGATCTGATTTTCAATAGTCTAAAAATTTAAAAAAAAAAATCCTTAAAGCAAAGTTTAATAAATGTTAAGTTACATCTTTTCTTGGAATCTGAGATATCCTGATTTCGTATATTTTTTTTAATTATCAAATTTCCCGTGGTTTATCTTTTCAATTATCTGATTACATAAAACATTTTTTTTACTTAGGTATACATATTTTATTTACAGTATAATACTTTACAATTTAATTTTGTTTACAATTAAAAGAGTATGAAGATGCTTAATCGGATTAACTCTGAACTTAATATAAACGTTTTTAGCAGACAGATTATCTTTCAAATTATTATACAAAAATTTCAAAATTTAACTTATAAATTGAACTCTAACTAAACTTTTTACCACTCAATTAATAAGACAGTTCATCAGTTTAGCACATTTTATTCTGTAAACAACAACTAAAATTATGAACAGTCATTCGACTAAATGGGCATTTATTAATGAAATGAATAAATTAACAACTTTTAAATTATTGATTATTTTTTTAAACCAATATACGTTCAGATGTCTTAAAAGGACAAAAGATAACTACTATGATAGACATTAAAAGTATTTCAATTTTTAAAAACATAATTTTATTTCATATAGATGGTTGAAAATAACATTGATTTTTTTTCAGTAGTTAAAATATGTATCAATTTAAATTATTTAATAAGCTGAGAACAAACTAATAGAGTATTATTGGATAGACATTAGAGATTGAAAGTTAATTATTTAATAATTTGCAAAATACTGAAAATATTATAAAACGACATAAACATTTATAATTTCAAAATTGTTTAATTTCAAAACTTGTTATTGAGATTTTCTATCATTTCCAAACATTAATTTTATTTCTCTCATGAATTTTAAACTTGAGATTAATGCACAGTTTTTACCAAAGGTCTGGAAAAAAAGTAAACGCTAGCAATCTTTTTTACTATAGCAGTCTTTCACTGCAGTCGCACCTAAATGGAAGAAGAAAGTTTAAAAGTTGCCTGCAAATATGTTTATTTATTTATTTTTTGTGCAACAATTCATTATGAATGGATTTATCTTGAACAATTATTTTCAAAAGGTCTCAGTGGACATAT
The DNA here is from genome assembly GCA_032207245.1 of Pardosa pseudoannulata. Classification (NCBI taxonomy): domain Eukaryota; kingdom Metazoa; phylum Arthropoda; class Arachnida; order Araneae; family Lycosidae; genus Pardosa; species Pardosa pseudoannulata. The sequence continues at coordinate 101,125,342 of CM063503.1, forward strand.
AAGCCTCAGCTTCATAAAAAATATTAACTGTTATTTATGTAAGTTCCTAGTTATGTTTTATCAGTCAAAAAAAGAGTTATCGTTTCATCTTGGAAATTGGGAGAAACATTCTAACTTCGCTCGAGAAGTGCAAAACCTCCTTGATGATGACCTTTGTGAGAGTTATATTGTCCATAGACGATCCATATCTTGGCAACCAAAATGCTCTTATAGATTATAAGAACATGTTAACACACTAGCTTAGGCCGACATATCTACAGATATGGAAGATTTAAAACGTAAATTCCGCTATGAAACTGAAAACATTTCTGAATATCGTCCTCGAAATGCCATTCTTGACTTTTCAAAAGGATACACATCTGAAAGTATGGAAAATAAAAATTACTGTACAGTAAACTTTAAAGTTTTCTCTTTAATGTAGATGTTACTACAAAGAAATATTCTAATAATTATAATAGTTATTATCAATTACTTTTTTCTGACTTTTGGGAAACCTTGTAAAGTGATTGTAAAATATAATGTTGCTAAAATGAACTATTTGTGCAGCTCCCCAAATAAAGGAAACTCAATTTAGTCTTCTTGAGAGTGGCACCTATTGGTCTGAGTGTAATCCACTTCCCAGCAGATCAGTACTTGGATATATAGGAAGCGCATTCCACTAAGATGCACTCCATATTTCTATGAAACACAAAGATAATTTTACGTGAAGTTATATTATGTACTTATATAAGAATATTGTTTGTTTATTGTAAGTAGGAACTTCATTTATCATTTGAATGGACTTAATGACCAAACCGCAATGCAAAAAATTTGATTTAATTACATTGTTTTGCTTTTGTTTATCTGAGTAA
>CM063503.1:101131192-101161192 GCA_032207245.1 Pardosa pseudoannulata
CATTTGGGAAGAGCATTTCTGTAATTAATTTTTAAAGTTAAAATTCCGTGTCTTAATGCATAAACATTTAATTCTCTTATACTTTTTTTTTTTGAAAAGAAAACCTTTCTCATTTATCTTTATCCCCTCTAAAAATCATAAATCTTTTTGAGGCATCATTAAAGTAATCATTGAAGTACTTGTAACATAATCAATGGATGAAATATCGTGTTTTCGTTGCATTTGAAAGTGAATGCAGAATATTTCTCATTTATTTTTAATTATTTTGTAAAGTGACAAATATTTTTTCAAATAATTTATTTTATTTAAGTAAACATTTAACATTAGCGTGGTACTTAATTTTTAATTTTTAATATCATATAAGAATAAGTTTAAACTGTATAATTTACAAGATTTATTAATATTTTAAACATTATTACATTTTTACGTTCTATTAAAAAAAATTAAATTCTTGAAGCAAAGAATTAAGATTTCCCTCAAGTTCTTTTTACATTTAATTATGCTTAATACAATAATGAATTTGTGGTAATAAGTTGCTTTTTGTGCTTGAAATATTACATTTCAAATCAACTAAAATCTTTTTCTTGGTGGGTAACATATATTAACTTCAGTTAAAGAATTTGTAAATTTATTGCATGTAATTTTTAAAGTAAAATCATTATTTTTAATTATAAATAGAATTTTGTCAGTGTTATTGACGATCGTTTTGAATTTTGGATTTTACAATTAGATAATAAATAAAAATTAATTTAACTGATTATTCTGGGAATGATTTATGAAAACAAGAAAACATATTACATAAGTTTTAGTTCCTTTTAACTTTATAATATAAAAAAAATATATTTCTTGAAAGCTCTAAGGTATTGATTTTTATCTATTTGTTTACAGGTAATTTCTCTTTATATTATGTAAACATATTATTTAAAAAGCAAAATCTTGAAAATTCTAATTATGTCTGTGAAAGATAGTGTTTCTCATTAATTACTTTAAAATTTGTGTCATATATTTATACATTTTTATTTTCATGCTAAAAATATAAAATTTATTTTATTCAAAACAAAAAAATATTATTTAGGTCCTAAATTTTATATAAATTAAAACAATGTAGTAATTATAATAAAGTTACTTAATTTGTTTACATCATATAAACGTAATAATCTTTGTTTATTCCAAAGTGATACATTTCTTTTACACATTTAATAGTGAGTATTAGCTATTTAATATTGATTTTTTTATAAAAAATATATGAAGTTTTGTATCATTAAATAAGTATAAAAAAATTGCTTTTTCTGCTATAGGGCATATTTTCTTATTTTTGTGTTTTAGTTATTCTTGGGTTTAGGGTGAGATAGGGAAGGTACATGTAAGTTTTAACAACATTGATGAGAATTTAAAATATGTTAAAGCATATTTCAAACTTTATAATGTTTCCAAACACATTTGCTTTCAGGTTTAATTATGTATTAGAAGATATTTTTTATATTTCACACATTAAAAATAACTAAAAATTTTGTTTTTATCATATGTTAGCCAGCAATATTTACAGATTTAAAACTCTCTATTACTCCTTCTCATTCTATCATACTTAATATATATATATATATATATATATATATATATATATATATATATGTGTGTGTGTGTGTGTGTAATATATCAAAATTATTTCACCTAAAATATCTATTTAAAAGTCTCCTTTACTCCTTTACTCCTTCTCATTCTGTCATACTTAATTTCCTAGCCATAAAATCTAGATTTTAAAAATATGTTTTGCCGACTTAAATTTTTTTTTTTTACCCTTTTCCTAAAACTAAAGCTAAAATGAATGTTTGTTTTCAGCCCACTCGCCACATTTTCAGCTGTCTCAAAACAGTTCACCCTTCCAATGTTTAAATTGCTGAATAAGCCTGACTAAGCTGTTGGTCTCATGTGAAGAGATGCAAGTGATCACTCGCTGTTGAACAAAATATGTAATAAAATTGTGTTTTATGTATCATTGGATGAAAAGCTCTTGTCCTGTATAAACGTTCAGTTTTAATCGTAACAAACTTCAACGGTTTCCAACGTTGGACTTTTGTTTTTAATGGAGCTATGACTAAAATTTGGGTAGGATTCGTCATTGCCCGTTAAACCCGGGCAATTAAAAATAATAGGGCTAAAACTTTATTGTGATATCGATTGGTATTTTACCACGTTATATATAGATATACATTATATACATACATTATATATACATGTATGTATATATATGTAATACATCAAAATTATTTAACTTTATTATTTCCTTAAACACCTCCTATCTCCCATTCTAATTCCTTAAAATCTTTTTCCCAGTCTTTAAATGTCTTACTCACAGGAGTGTCCTGGACTTAAAATTCTTTTCATACATTTCCCAAAGCTTTCTGTCCTATAGATGTAAATTTTCTATCTATTCAACACGGTTTCCAGGTGCCTCCGGCAAATGCTTCCACGTTTTTCCTGATCTTAACAGTTTAGTTTTGTTTTAGAGTGCTAAGGTCTACTTTTTTGCAACACGAGGGCTAATGAGACCGATTTTACCAGTTTAATTCGCTGACTAAGTTTCTTGTCTCTTGGGAAAATTGTTTCTGTCTTCACTCTTGGGTGCATCTCTGTTTGAGCAGAGTGATTTTTGTGTCTTACTTTTGTCTGTCGTTGACTAGAAAAGATGTCCGTCTTAGAAGATCTAAAATAAAGTTTTAATCAGACTTGTGCCGGTGTTTTACAATGGCCCTACTGCATCGTTATTACTGTTACCTAATTAACTTTCTTCCTGCCTAGTAGCTCGGTCAAGTAAAAACAATAGGGGCTACATAATTATTGTAACTAGAGGAAATAATTATTACATATATAAATGCATTTGAATGTGAGTATTTAATAGTAGGGTTTATCACAAAGTATTTAAATTTTGTTGTATCTTGAGAATCATGGCTAATTAAATTATCTTAACTTTTACTTGTATTTACACACACACACATTCATAAATATATGTATATGCATACATACATGCATATATATATATATATATATATATATATATATATATATATATATATATATATATATATATATATATATATATATATATATATATATATATATATATATATATATATATATATATATATATATATAATGGTCCATTAAATCCATTTAATTCTCTTTGGTGAAAATGACATTTGGACTTAAACTCGAAATTATGGATTTTAAATAATTATTGAGAAGAAAACTGTGCTATTAGCGTATAATTCCATACAGTTATTAATTTTTTTGCTAGAGAACTGATAATTAATACAGGACTTTATGGACTTATTAAGTACAAGTTCCTAAAAATATAAATGGATAATCCTTGATTTTGATGATACCAAAATACTTTAATGGACTAAACGTTATCAAAACTTTGCTATAAATTTTATTAAACACTGTTAAATTCATTAAAAAAATATTAAAGTGTAACGCTATAATTTTGTGGCGTACTAAATGTCAACTAACATTCGCAAAATCTATGGCGATATGTGTGCTGATGTATTTGTAAGATGTGCACGGATTATATACATCTACTTATTTTTCAAACACCATGGTTATTATCAAATAATCATATATTTTCTGTGTTGTACACTTTAATTATAATTTCTTTTATATTACAGTCTGTACTACACTGTTCAAATTTTTAAATATAACTAGTGAAATATGTACATTTATTTCTAATAGATTTAGATTAGTAAATTTGATTTTCCATGCAATAAGTATTGTATAACTTTGGCAAGACAAGTTCTGAGTACTTTAAATTGTTAGGATACAAAAATTATAATCGTATAAGAATATTATAACATAATTTCCTTCAAACTTCCAAATATGTAAACTATTTTTTTATTTTTATGCTGCATACTGTTTTGTCTAAAATGTTAAGCAAACCAACAAAATAAATGGACAGTGAAGCTCATATTACAAAATAGTCCACAGAATTTTTAATGCTCTTATCTATAAAACACTGAAAATAAGCTAAAATTGCTTTAAAAAAGTAAAATTCTTTATATACTGTTCGTACATCCTTTACACGGCTTTCATTCTTTTCCAGGAAAATAAATTTCAATTTCTCTCATTGTCTTTATCTTTTACCATTTAAGATATTCTAGAATTTTCAGAGGAACATATTTTAAGCAAGTTTTCAAGACATGTAGTATTCCCATCTGTATTGAAACACTGCGCATTATCAAAGCACAAAATAAGTATAGATTACTACAAGTCTGATACGAATAAAAGAAAGCAGAAAAAGAAAAGTGAAGCGGGGAATCATTTAAAATGTATCGAGATTTAACTACTAAAAAAAGAATAAAAAAGACGAGAGGGCTAAATGTTAAACTAAAACGTCTGAAACGTGTAACAAATAAACATCGGTAAATTGTCCTTGAGTGACGTTGGATAGCTTTTTTCTAATCATCTAAGAAACGGGAAGATTTTAGAAGACTTTAGGAAAATCAGTATTCATTATCGTCAGAGAGCTTTTTACCGTCAAAGACTCTTCTAGAAACCTTCTTGCTTGCTTTTTTTTGTTTTAAATTAATAAGTGAGTTGTTTCGAGACAGGAGTATGGAAAGAAAAAAAAAGAAAAATTTTCTTCTTATAATGGAAAACTGATTACTGGGCCTTTCTCATCTGAAGGATTTTTGTGCTCCGTACAACTGGAGAGAGTCTTCGAGAAATAATGATTCTGCTTAGACTAAATACTTGGAAAAAGCTCCCTTATTAGGAGTGGCGTTTAGAGTTACTGAGGACAGCTTAATGACTCATGTTTTTGTTTAGATTTCTATCTCTTCCAGGAATGAATGAAATATTATTAAACAAGCTGAAGAGAAGGTGCTGTTACTGCTTAAAGACGATTCTGCATTTTGATGATCCGATAACGAGTAATACTGAGATTTACCCTGAAAGAGGGGTAAAAATGGCATTTTTTATATTTTTAATGGCAGCATTTTGCCAATGAAGCTCCTATAATTTTACAACGTAAACGCTATCTGATTAATGACTACTATATATAAAATAAAATTACTTAATTATATTGTTTACTTACACGGTAAAAGCATTAAGCTTAATTTTTCTGAATTTTATGATGAATGTAAGAAAATTATTTATGTATGACCTTTTTTCTGATTTATGTATACTTTGTAAAAAGCAAATTACTGGATAATAAATCAAAATGAAAAGTATTTGAAGTTGAGTTTCTCTTTGTGAGTAGCAAGGTAAAATTGTTTTTTTAATATAATATATAAATTTTACATTGAAAAGAATTAATAAATATTTTAATATAAATTTATAAACTACATTGATGAAGAAATAACAATATCCCAAATCATGTTTATATGTCCACATACTTGAAACAAATTTTTATTTTATCAACCTTTTTCTCATTTCTTAGTTCCGTTTGTTTACTCAATATTCCATATAACTTAATTCCGATAGGATAATTATTCATAGATTATGTTTGAAAATGTTAGAGTTAAGATGTTATTCGTATGAAATTTCTATAATATTATAATATTTTACCGAACAGTCCCAAAATACTTTTATTTCTATTTCATTCCTTTGTGAGTTCGTTATGATGAGCTGACAGAGCATATTAAAGTTCTTAAGGTCATTTCTAGGCCTAATTTCAAATTCGTCCATACTTGCCTTCCCCCCAATGGCCGTTTAAAATAGTGACGGTTTAGTAGATAATCCATGTATTGTGCTATCGAAGCTAAACAGGCTTGAACCAAGCCTTTTCCCCAAAGAGTTGATACAATTTCAGCTTTAAAGCTAAACATAATACTACACAAAATACACACTATTACCAATTTAGCAAAAGTCGACGGTGAAAGTTTAAAACAAACAATTTTTTAAAGCAAACAATTTTCATAAATAGTTTTAAGCAAAATAATAAAGAAAAACTGTACTAAATGTAATCGAAAAATTTAGTCATAAATGTTCTACTTTTTGCATTTTTAAATGCAAAGGGGTGTGTACCATTAATTTAAAAGTAAGATGTATAGTTCTTTTAAAGTAATTAATGAAAGATCGATGCATTTCTATTACTGTAAGCTTTATAGTTGCTTCAGAAAGGATTTATTTATCCCTTTTTTCTATAAGGTTTCAAAGGGTTTCCTTACGATGTAACTTTCTCAAACTCTATTTATAACTTTATATCTCATTCTATTACATTGACAAAGAAGTATAATATTACTTAAAAGAGGGTAAGTTTAAAAAAAAAGTATCTTAGTAGCTATTTCTGTATTGGATAATTAGATAACAAGGTAGTTTAATTAGAATTAGTAAAGTAAAAAATGAAAAAGGCTTATATATATGCTTATATATATATATAATATATATATATATATATATATATATAGTATATATATATATATATATATATATATATATATATATATATATATATACATATATATATATATATATATATATATATATATATATATATATATATATATATATATATATATATATATATATATATATATATATATATATATATATATATATATATATATATATATATATATATATATATATATATATTATTATGGATGTAAAGTGTAACCTACGTATATCTATACTGTCTAGAGCGACAATCTTTTCTTCAATTTTTTTGGCTCCCCTAAATTCTACAATGTATTTCTTAATTACTGAATGGAAAAATCCCAATAGATTGCATATTCTACTATAGTTAAATAGTCTACTCATTTGTGTTTAACAACAAACGTTATAGTAGAAGTAAACATTTAAATCATATTAAATGTATTTCTGAAGTGCAGGTGTATAAATCGTTTCAGCAATTTATTAACTCAGAATTATAAACTCTTAGACAAAAAATAAAAAAAGAAGCACCAAGAAGAAGTTATCCGAATGGCACGAAAATGTACCGAATGCACGAAAATAGATGTGATGTATATGTACAGAAAAACAAAGGATTACAAATTGAGAAAAATTGGCTAATTTATTCAAGTGATAGAGTTTTACAAAGGGAAAAACTCAATAACGCGTTTGTCTTCATCTGGCTTTTATGAGGCTTGACATTGATTGATGTGGTGGATCTCCTTTCGAGGGATATTGTGCCCAAATCAGTCCTACTGGTACGTTAGATCGGCAGAATCCGGAGCAGGTTGTAGGGCCCTGCCCATAATGCTTCAAACATGTTCAATAGGAGAGAGATACTGTAGCCTTCCTGGCCAAGGTAGCGGTCGGCGAGCACGAAGACAAGCGGTAGAAACACGTGCAGTGTGGATCTGGACATTATCTTGCTGAAATCTAAGACCATGATGGCGTGACAAGAAAGGCAACACAGAGCGTAGAACTTCGTCGACGTACCACTGTGCTGTAATGATACCATGATGACAACCAAAGGGTCAACTATAAAATGAAAAAGAACAGCAGACAATCACTTTTGGTTGTCGGCCAGTTTGCCGGAAGACAATCAGGTTGGTATCCCATCGTTGTCCAGGACTCCTCCACACACGTCCTCGTTGGTAATCGGGCTCAGTTCAAAGCGGCACTTAAATGTTCAGTTCAAATGCTGGCAACTGCGCATTAGACGCATAGTTACTCTCTATATGAGTACACGAAATGGTATTCGCAAAGAATTTTAGATCTGGGATCGAAATTTCTCCTCTCAAATATGCAATTGCGAAGATAAGATGCGCTGCAGCAACACATGTTTATTCATTGCCCCCCCCAAATTTAAAATTCTGCATTTTACTTCGAAATCTGTATCCATACCAATTAGTGTCCAAATTGCAATATAGCTTCTGGTTTCGTATTTTTTGTCTAAGAGTGTAATATTCTTTGCAAATATAAACAAAAACAATTTCAGCCAAATTTCAAATAGATAATTTTTCCAGATCAGTAATTTTAAAATTAAAATTTAATTAAATATTAAAGTAAACATTTTATGAAATTCAAAAACATTTTTTTATTATTTTGAAAGTACATCTCTCATTTTAATACTTAATTCTTCTCCTAATTTTAACATACTTGTTGTTATTTGGGTATTGTTTAGTAGCTTCACTTCTTAGTAAATTTGCAAGAAAGGTGTTTATGTCTACAGCTTTAATTTTCCTGAAATAAATGTCACTTTCAGAATTTAAGTTAAATAAAAGAATCTAAATTAAATAGAAATGTAAAATGACCTCTCACATTTATTTTAAAGAATGTTTAGGATGTGTAAAAAAACTTTGTAGGTATGCAGAAAAAATAAAGTATAAAACAAACAGTTATGAAATTAAAAATTAAAAAAAAAAAGAATTAAAAATGTGTAATGCAACTGGTGTTCCCCCATTTTTGCAACGATTTTGATTTTCACCGGGAATTTGAATTCAAATGAAGTAGGTTGTAATATACACTTCATTAAAAATATTTAGAGATTTAACTGTCGCTGGAAAAACAATGGATAGAAAGCTGTATAATTGTCCTTAAGAAAGAAAAAGACTTTTCTTGGAACGCTGAAAACATGATAGGAAACACATGGTTTTAAAATTTCTACTTGTAAAATTAAAACAAAAAATAGTTATAAAAAATTTAAAAAAGCATCGAAATATACATTTTACTGGAAAAAATTCAAAAATATGCCCAATCAACTACGATACGTACATCTGTTAATAAATTTAAAGTATCATTTTATATTTGAATAGAAAATCCAATCCTCCAAAGAGCTATCTCAAAATCGTTAAATATCTCCGTAGAAAATGGGAACAAATTTTCCAAATCTGAATTTAAAGCAAATAAAAATAAATAAAAACAATGATATTCATCGTGTACTGCAGAGACATATTTCAGCAAAAACAACGTAAGACTATGTAAAGATTATTGTATGAAAATTATTTGACAGAGTTATTATGGAAATATATATTTGCAATTAATGAGGCTCATATTTACTTAACAGATTGTAATAGAAAAGATTGTAATAAAATAGTCAAGATAGGTCTTCTACCGAAAAAGACTTAAAATGCTTGTTCAGATAATAAAATGAAAGTATTTTTAGAAGTTTTATGTTATTGCTGAAATCTTTTTTTTAACTGACAGCTGAAAATAAATCAGAAGAAAAATCAAAATTAACTCCGATTTTTATCAGAAATATGCTTTAACACCTATTTTCAGAGAAGAATGTCCATCTCTTTACCCATACAATATTTAGGACGTTGGGTTATAGCAGCATAAAACTATAAGATATACCACTAAATATATTGATGTATTTTTTTTAATAAAATGAGAAAAAACAGGAATTGAGACTATTTCCCTTAAATCCATAAAACCAAATTAATCTTCTGTCATGCGTCTTATAGAAAACTGTGCATTTAGACATTTAATTTCTTTTTTAGAGTCATCCCACTGGATGCAATCTAAAGATTTTTAAGGAGAATTGGAACAAAATATAAGCGTTGATATTTAAAAAAAATGTTCGGGTATCACAAATTTTATAATATAATATTTATTGCGTTGAATGTATCATTTGGGAGACTACTATATTTTGCTTTAGAATTATCCCTAGAGATGAAATTTTTCAGATAGCAAATTTTCCCCTTTCAGATAGCAAATTTTCCCTTTTTCTCAGATAGCAAATTTGGTTTGCAGTCAACTAGCAGCAGTCTTGCTTTGAAATCCTGCCAACTTACAGTAAGTTTATCATGACAAGTCTGAAAGTTTGAAACAAGACTGCAGCAAATCTAATAATTTTCGAAGGTCTTTATGGTTGCCACAGTTTTTCAGCAAAATAACGTTGCAAAGGAATAGTCGCTTTATGTTCCGTCTAACTTGTAGGATTTTGCTCCATGTTTGTAGCGTCAAATTTGTTATGACAAGATATTATCCAGAAAAATTCAAACCTGCTGCAAGTATGCATGCTATCTGGGTTGGGTGTAACGTTCTAGATTATTATGAAGATATGTGCATATATTTAAGCTTTATCACTTTCAACCTACAGTAGTACGTTACATTCTGTTGCTTCATTTATAAATAATCAGTATAAACGTGGAGTTCATCAATAAAATAAATAGGTTACAAATCACCAAATATATATTTTTAATTATATATTTGAAGAACTATATAAGAAATTTCCTTTTAAATGCAATATAATTTCCTTTTAAATGCAATATCGAATTTCATGTCAAAATTAAGAGAAAGGGTTACTAAATACGAATTATTAAATTCTGGTATCATTGCCCATGTGTGAACAAATATGGAGTCAAAGTTCCAGTTCAAAACTTTAAATTAAATTAAATGGTCATCTGTCATTTAATTGTATATATTTAACATCTATCATGCTAAATATATGCACATTTCTTCACAATAATATACAATATTACAACAAAAGAGCTGTTGATTCTAGAGATACGTCTAAAGGAAAATATAGCAGTCTCCCAAATAATACATTCGAAGTAATAAATAACACTTGTATTCACATACATTCCAATGCTATTTTCAATTAAATGATGATCATCAAATGATAATCACTCTTAAATTCTAAACCAAAATTTAAAAATTAGTATTTAGACCGAACTAACGGCAATCAGTTTCTGTCATTAGAGCTTTGATGTTTCAAGCTATTCATCAGAGCCCTCTTGTAAAAATATCTTTGGCTCGCAATAAAATTCAAACCAATGGATTCTGACAATGATAAGAAGCAGTTTACCAGTTCATTCCTATTTGATATGTTGCGTTTAAAAGTAATTAGGATCAAATGTTTCATTTAGATTATTTAACATTTACAACAACTAAATAGTTAAAAATATAATCAGAAAAATTGTAATAAAAATTCTATATTTTGACTGAAATAAAAACAGTCAGGTACTATGAATTACTGCTTCAAGCCATTTACAAGCACCTTACGGTAATATGTACGGTCACCTTACGGTAATATGACTAGCAGTTAAATTCAAACCAGTAGATTCCGACAATGATAATAAACAATTTACCAGTTTGCCTTCATTTTATCTTTTGTGCATAAAAGTAATTATTTAACATTTTCGGCAACTAAATATTTAGAATGCAGTCTGTAAACTGTAGTAAAATTTATATATTTTCTCTTCAAAAGCAATGTATAATAATCTTTTAAATTTACAAGTAATGCTGAAGCATACTTTTATTACAATTAAAATATAATTGCTTGGAAAAGATCAAGTTCGTATGTTTAAAAAATCTTACCGATGATAACAATTATATTTGATTAATTAAATAAAAAGATGTTTCACTGTAATGTATACTGCAATAAGTATTTCATATTTATTTTATTTTCTTCGTTAATTAAATTTTCAGCGGTACAGTAAGAACATAAGATGAAAGCACAGATTTAAATTGTTTTGTTAGTTGAAATATAATTAATGAAATAAGATTTAGTAGGAATCCTCTACATTCCGGACTTGGCTCATTTTTGGATTTCAACCCTTAAAACGTAATTATTATTTGTTCCGTCGTTTCTCCTCATAACGGCACAAGTAAACATAACACTGCTATTGACAAGGAACAATGCTTAAGTTTAAAAATAAGGATAATAATAAATACTCGGGTGTAATTGATTTGGGTCTAAATTTCTAACACTATTCTTCTTATTTATTTGCTTATAAGATTCCCAGCAAGTTATCTGAAAGCAAAGTAATTCACGGTCGCAGTAAATTCTCTGACACTTACATCACTCATTTACCCCAACTCCTCCTACTGTTTACAATATATCAGTTACGACTCCTCATCTTCTTTTCTCTCTTCTTCTTCAGTTCTCTATTTAAACTCCCTTTTCTAAGTTGGATTAAGTTTAATCTTCTAATTTTTAGTCACAGACAGCATTCGGTCTCATACAGCAATAGAAAGGAAGAACTGTAGGAACGATTCTCATTGCATCTCACCACTCATACTTCAAAATTATTTCGTTCATTCGCAGCCATACCTTATTACAACACAGCAACAAAATAAGTATTGATTTATATTTTATAAATTCCAATTTAAGGTATTTACTGTAATCAATAATTTTTAACTGTTTTATTGCTTTACTACAGTTTAAGTTGGAAAATGAACATTTTAGCTTAACTAAGCTGCTTAGTTACAAGGTGTTATTTCGCATATAGTGTATTTTCTCACTAAGACGAAAAACGCACTGAAGTCTTTCTGAGGACAAAACGTATAACCCAACCGATACTTAGAAAGGATAAATAAAGTAATTTATTTAAGGTGAATACCTAAGTTTGGAGTCATTTTTTAACTGAAACCCCTTTTTAAAGAATTACAGAATTTGGTAAAGTAGTTAATAAAACTTAGAAAAATATATTTACCTATAATTTTTATGCTTGTTTATAAATTGGTAAATTTCAAATAATTTTAAGCGAAATTTGGCTATAATGATTAACACCGTAAGAAATTACAATACAGTTAACTGATTTTCCTTTACACATAAGATAACTATTACGTTAATCATGAAAATGAGTTAAAATCCAACAAAAATTTTAAATTCTGAAATTATGTTAAAAATTATATCTTCCAATGTAACAAGGTGACCAATTTTACCTGATTTTTCTATTCGAAATTTAAGAAAACAGGTCTCAATTAAAAAAAAAGTATCTAATATGCATCCATTATTTTAGGCCATTTAATTTGCTGTAGAACTCGAATCTTTTCTTAATAATTATTTAATACATTTATAGTATTAGGTATATATAGTGATAATGATACGAACTTTCATCAAAAAAATTATAAGTATTGACAAGAATTGGAAATTTATGACAACTTCCAGTTCTAAAAGTGAACTTCCGCTTGATTTTTACTGCAGAGAATTTTTCTTTAATGATCTATAAATCTGCTTCTAACTTACGTAACTTTTCTTAAGTAAATCTGTTTGGAAAGTGAAATCCTTAAAAATATAAAATTTCCAAAAAATAAAATTTACCAAAAAAGTGAAAAATGCCATTTTGAACGCAGGTAATTGCTTTAACCAGTTTTGTATTTTATATTCCATTTATTCTCCTAGGGTGCTAAGGTTTTTTTTCTATGCATATCAAATTTAGCACTTGTATAATTGTTTCACTCATGAAATTTTTCTAAAAATTTTTATGACTGTTCTTTTTCAGCCCTAGTAATTTTCATCAACATGAAATTCTGTTTTACAAACCACTTTTTACTGTAAAAATTGTAACACAAAAGTATTTTCTGTCAATTTTCACCCTATTGAGCTAGATCAATGGATATAAAAATGAGGCCAGCAATTGTTTTAAATATTATTCACTTGTTATTGCTGTGGAAGTATATTTGTGTTTTTCTTACTTCCATTTAATAATATTTGTTTTCTTGTGGAGCAAGATATACCAAAAAGAGTCCTGTGTATTTCTCAAAGATATCTAGTTCCTATGAATGCATCTCCCACTTTTCTTCTTGATTTCGTTAAGTGTTCCTATACACGTTCTTCTTCTAACAGTTGATATTAACGTGTTTGAATATTCAAATGTATAAACTTGCAATCTGAAATGTATTGCAAATATTTCATATACATTTTTATCTTATTTATAATTTAACTCAGAAAAGGAACAAATAAAGCATACAATTGTATTTTTCTGTCAACCGAATATAAAACTAAATAAGTGTAACAAATATCAGATAAATGTGTCTAATATTGTATTGTATTTGAAAATTTACTGTGATTTTCTGAGGTGAATTGTTGAATTACATTTTTTTCATTTTATGTATAAAGATAATGCATTAAATCTGTAGTCCATTTATTATTTTAAAAAAGTTATCTGATGTACAATGAAAAGATATACAAATACATAAAATGCTATATAACATGATAACTGAATAAATAACTAATGTTCACAATATAGTACTGAAGTTCAAAAACAGTTTAAATAAAATTCATGGGTCATTTTCAGCTACACGCCTTATTTGTATGATGCATTGTAACAACGTATAAAGGTCAAACACCGTTGTCAACTAAGCATCCAAAATTGTAGCATTTAGTTTAACCATTCATGTATTACATTCTAGATTTTCTAAATTTATTTTGAATAAAATTTGGACATAATTGTAAGAGCTATTACTAGTAATAAATATAAACAATTCCTGCACTTTGTCCTTTTATCTATTTTCTCAGATTTGTCTTAATTAAAGGAAATATTCTTTCTTTTTTTGTGTGTGTATGGTTCTAAACAGACTGTTAGAATATCATTCAATACATTAAAACCTTAAATGCAAAGATTTACACTCATGTTAAAACGCACTTATTAGTCCAAATAAATTATCTTGGCGTTATTGGCACTACAAAATAAACTTCTCTTTTTCCGTCTTCCAACTTCTTTAAAAGAGCTTAATTTATCTTCTTTCTATAATCTACTTAGCACTTTAGTATATACCTAAGTCATCATTAGCACCGCCTCAAGTTTATCACCATACATCATATTTACTTACAATATTCTAAAAAAGTTCTTAATATAGAAAACATGTGGTTTTACTGAACTTCCATTTAAAACAAAATACTTTCCTTCACGGGTTGTCCCTGTTTTAATAAGATAGATGACAAATTTTTCTAACTAACAAACATTAAAATTATGATAGGTCTGATACCGGATTAGAGTGTCATCTATAGCTCCTATCTAAGCTTGATCAGTCTTTTTTTTAACCTGTCAGTTCTAAGTGAAAGAATTTTAATCATATCAATGAAATCTGTCCAAATTTTAATATATGGTTTTTGGCAAGAAGCGGAAACACTGAAGTCATCAAGTTATTTAGAACAAAATTCTGGCTTTTATAAAAAATGACTTTTCAATGTATGGATGTATTAAGTATTATGTATTAGGGATTTTAACAAATTTTTCCAATGTGGCTCACTTTATTATTTCTTTGGATTTTTTTCCAGAATTATTTAATCAATACATATTTAGAACTATAGCTTATTTTCAAATTAAAGAATTAATACATATATTCAAATTATATTGCTTCACACCAAAAAAACACACAAAGACGTAGTCAGAGTGAAGGATACTCTACAAGATCAAGTCTCTATCTCAAAATCCTGGAGTTTATAGGATTGTTTATAGGATTGGAGTTTATAGGAATTCTAAAAATAAAATAAATATTTTAAATAGATAACATTTTGAAATATATTTTTGCAATTTCATGCTTAATTAAAATTTATTTTTTAAATTAAAATTTCAAGTTTTAAACGTTGTAACTACATTTTTAGTTTCAAAACTTTTTCTCCAATTGTTTCTATATGCTTACTAAAACATATTTCAAGATTGTGAGGGGCCTTTAGAATATATAATACTAAATTTTGTATAAATGCTAAAGATAATTGTTATTGAGAGGCTGATCCAAAATTTCCCATGTTTTTAAAAATCTCATTGTCAATATGTAATATTTCTTTCACTTAATCCTCTCGGTGCCCATCCCGCGCTTTCCACGGGCAACATAGATGTAGCAAAATTTGCGGAACCCTCGATTTCCACGGGAATGCATTTTAGCCGTCTATTTTACTGTGCATTCCGCTCTTCCGACGTTTATTCTTTAATTTTGGCATTGCTGTGATTTTTAATTGTTTATTTAGCTGTAAACTAGCAGATGACTTTAATTGTCCACATTTCTGCGAAATATAGAAGAATATTTTGTAGCATTTTGAGCTCGCTTTTCATAGCTGAAAGATGTCTGGCAGGAAGCGTTTTGTGAATGATGTAGCCTATACTCCTGACAATATTTCCGACCTGATAGCTCCTCTGACTCTGATTTCAAGTATATTGATGATAGTTATAGCGAAACTGATGAGAATTTCTCGATTCCTCTGCGGACAGTGATGAATCTGAAAATTCCTTTTCTATTCAAAATGTTCGACAGTTGTACAAAATCCATATGCAAAATATTCCACCAGTTCCTGCTTTATTTCCTTTCCTTGGAAATCCGGGACTAAATGTTTTTCTAATTTGGTAAATAATGCAACTGTTTTGGACTATTTGACCTTTATTTTGACGATGTTACGTTGCAAATATTAGTAAAATAGACCAACAGTACATGAGAGTAACAGACCCATGAGACTAACTGCTCGACACTTTGCTAGCCATATACACCCAAATCCTATCAAGAAAGAGGCTCGTAGATAGTTTCTGTCTGTTGTTAAAAAAACTGAAGGTGGAACAAAAACTTCGAAAAGAAACTCGAATTTGATGCAAGGATTGCGAGATAAGCCTTTGCCTCGAAATTTATCATACAAGACTTCATGTCTAATAAATGTTTTGTAAGTCTTTTGCATTTTTTATTAGTATATACGTTTTGCTTTTGTATTTCATAAAATAAATGATAATTTAACCAAGATTAATTTTCAAAATTTAACTTTTATATCATTCAACATCTTTTTTTAGGACCTAATTCTATATTAAAAAAACCTCTTTTACAAATTTTTTTTTATGTTTCAACTCTAAAATATATATAGATTTGAAATATGTAAGAAAAAAATGCGCAATTTTTTAACCTATCTTGATTAAAAAAAACGCAAAAAGAGGGTTAATGATATCTTAAAAATGAGGCTGTCATAAAAACGAATATTTGTTCTGGCTGCAGAAGAAACATTGATACCGCTGTTTGCAATGCATTGTATGTACAGTTGGTATTTATACAAAATACTATATTTGGATACAGTACCTCATCTTTTAGCTTAATATATGACTTCTACTATCCTGTTTACACGCTTGAGGTTTCAGGATAATTCCTCGTGTATTTTTCTAGATATTCAACAAAATGTCTAAAACTGCAAGTGACCGGTCATTATTGACATTATAGTATACTTTTATTCTGTTATAAAAATTATACTATTTAAAATAACAAAACTAAACAGTTTTCAAAAGTAGAGTGTTATTAAAGAATTTATACAAAATGCATTCTAAATGGAGCAGAACATTTTGTTTTATGTTGAATTGAAAAAAAAAGTAATAAGAAAGATTTTAAATCTAGGTAGTTACTAGGTCCTTTTAAAGAAATGGTTGTAAATAAGCAGCAATATTTCTATTTTATATCGCAGGATTGCCTGAATTAGAAATTTGTATTCCGTGTGTAATGGTCATATACATTTTATACTTTAAATTATTTGTTTGGTTTGGGTTTGTTTGGAGCACTAAGGTCCATGTCCTCATGCGCTCCGTAGAGCATCATGAGGGCTAAGGAAACCGGGAGTTACATCTTTAATCCGATTCCGAAGAGATACCAACAACCGTACCATAATGGTATTCGAACCCACAACCTATGGTATCGAAGATCAGCGCCATTCGGCCATTGTTCGGCGAATTTTTCGAGGGGAGATTTCACATTATATACGTGTATATATGGTGATAATGCCGCTCATGTTGATAAATGTATATGTGTACATCTTCTAATTTATTGTTCTACACAAAAACACATGCCTGAATCATGCATTTTTGTCTTCATTATCTCTTGCTTATTTTGTTTCACTAAGGAAAGAAGTGGTATTTAGGTGATTAAACAGATAATGCGTTTTTCTCTCTGAGGATTTATCACTTCATTAAAAATCCTCAATCTTGAAGATATATAACTAAAAGGAAATATTAGTTTTGACAGAACGAGAAAATATTACTATGGAGTTCTATAATTACATAACGTCACAAGTAAACATTTAAAAAAACTATTAAATAGCTTTATAAAACTATTATTAGGTTTATAAACTATTATCATCTGCTTTTTTAAACATTTAATATCATTTCCCCATTTTTGCTTGAATCAACCGAAATTCTCTTCATATTAACAAATGTTAATTTTATATAGATGTTTCAAGCAGTTTTTTTATTTCATAATGTTTCATAATTAAATTTCACATTTTTGGAAAATGTATTATGTTAAATATTAACTACCTAAATGATATTTGTAAAATAATTTATCTAATTGAATAGCTCTAGCTTACTGATAAAAAATAACACTTGTTTATGTCAGTACTAAAATAAATTTCTTTATAAAATGTCCTTTTACTATTAATTTATTTTAAAAACCATTCTAACAGAATAATATTATAACCATATGTTTTATAACCATTTTAACAGAAATATCCCAAAGTGACTATACTGTTAGGAGCATCTATCATTTATTCACGGAAGAGTTTTCATAACTGTTCGATAAAATTCAAATAATAAGCAATGAAGGAAAATTTAAGCTAGAGAGAGTCCGTAAATGTCTCTTGAGAATCACATTAGCATCAACTTAAATTTAAGACTATCTTTTTATGCTTCACTGGCAAACATAAAATTAACTTTTCTCTAGCATAAAATCCATGATAGAAAACAAAATGAAATTTTGCACTAAATTAACCAATTGCGTGCAAAACGTGGTCGATATTGAAAGCCGAAATAATTTCCTCATTTTGCATGATTAAATAAGCACTAGCTTACAGATCTGTTGCTCAGCTGCAGAGCATACGCTTCAAGTCATCGTAGTAATGATAGCTTTCTGAAAAATGGATGCTTAAATAGGCATTATGCTATTAGTTTCCCTGGCCAAATCATGATTTACCAGCTTTCGTTATTATTAGACACGGAAATCCTGAAGTAATCAAGTCGTGGCAACGCCCACTTATTTTAAATTCGATGAAATTTATTGCTTTTATGGAACGTCAGCCGTTTCTTTCTCGCATTTTTGGGTAAAAGTTTAAGATAATAGGAAATAAATTTATTTGAAGAGAATATTGCATATTAGGTTATTATGGTATGCATGTACAAGCATTTAGGAAAGAAAATAATTAAAACATTGATTTCCACAGATATGAAAATATACGAGGAAAAAAAATATATTTCTAAAATAAGACTAATCACAGAAAAAACGCTAATTTAAATGCGAGTGATAGTAAATAAATATCAAATACAAATAAACGAATTACATATCAGCAATTTAGAAGTCTTAAACAGCCTTATAATTTTAATGAAACTGTTTCACTGACAAATAACTCGTGAGCAAAACAGAAGACTGCAGAGCTTCTAACCATACCATTGACAAATGGAGCTGAAGTATATGTAAATTAAATCCTACATTCATTCACTATTGTTATTAAGTTTTATTATAGTTATTTTATTTTTCCACGATTTACATTATATTTTAGAGATATCTCATACATTTTATTTATTCTGTCATAAAATTAATATATATATATATATATATATATATATATATATATATATATATATATATATATATATATACACTTAAGAGCCAAAACATTGTGACTACCACTACAATTTGCAATGAACTCGCATGGATGACGTGGAAGACATGTGATCAGGTGGAAGTGGTTTTTAACTACTGCTGGAGAGTCTGAAGAATCATTCTTTCACTTACTTCTGTGCGTAATGGGAAAGGATGTAGATCTAAGCGATTTTGATAGAGGGTAGATTATAATGGCTCGAAAGCTTGCAATAAGCATTTCAGAAACTGCAGTTGTTCGCGATCTACAGTTGTTAGTATTTATGAAAGGTGGATGAATGACGATTTAACCAGCAGTAGACAACATGGTGTTGGACGTCCACACGCTATCAAAGAAAAAGGTCGTCGGAGACTGTCCCGCATAGTGAAGCAAAACCGGATCCAGAAAGTGGCTCAGCTGACAACCCAATATAATGCAGGGCCAAGTAGAATAGTATCAGAGCACACTGTTCAACGGACACTATTGAATATGGGGCTACGCAGCAAACGTCCCACTCGTGTTTCTTTGCTGACCAAGCGTCATCGCCAACTGAGACTTTTCGGAGAGCGGGAACATCGCGACTGGTCCATGGATCAGTGGAAGAGATTTGCCTGGTGAGGTATTTTACGGTTTGCAATTCATCACGCAGATATCTCAAATGGCATCACGCACAAGGCTAAAGTTGTGTTGGAGTGGTTCCAGGAACATGATGCGGAATTCCAGTTAATGTCCTGGCAGCCTAACTCACCGGATCTCAATCCGATAGAACACATTTGGGATGTCATGGGAAGGCAGCTTAGAGTTCAAAGACCAGCAATTCGCAATATCTCGGATTTTCGTAATCGTTGTTTAAATATCTGGTACAATATGGCTCCAGCCATCTACCAAGGACTTGTGACATCCATGCCAAGGCGGGTTGAAGCTGTGTTGCGCGCCAAAGGTGGGCCAGCTAGTTATTGACTTTTGGCCTTAATGTTTTGGCTCTTGAGTGTATATATATGCATGTATTCGTATATATATATATATATATATATATATATATATATATATATATATATATATATATATATATATATATATATATATATATATATATATATATATATATATATATATATATATATATATATATATATATATATATATATATATATATATATATATATATATATATATATATATATATATATATATATATATATATATATATATATATATATATATATATATATATATATATATATATATATATATATATATATATATATATATATATATATATATATATATATATATATATATATATATATATATATATATGTATATATATATATATATATATGTATATATATATATATATATATATATATATATATATATATATATATATATATATATATATATATATATATATATATATATATATATATATATATATATATATATATATATATATATATATATGAATGTATGTATGCATGTAACAATATTTTGTAAATTGACCAATTTTTCAAAAGTAAACTATTCAAAACATATCTAAAGAATCTTCAATGCATAACAATGATTAAATATATCCTGATCAGAATTAGAGTTTAAAACCATCTTTAAGTATTTCTTTCTGTATAACCTCATGAAATTTCTTTTTTTCTGTATAAAAATATTGTTTATCAAAAATATGTTTCTTGGCAAAAGATAGAAATTAAAGAACTAAAGAAAGGGGTGTGAAATATTAGAAAAAGAAAATTTTAATTAATTTTTACAGTGTTACGTACAGCAATACAAAAATTAATGATATGTGGTACATATTATAAACTACTTTATATTCCAAATACGTATTTGTTTCGCAAAAACCCCTTGCAATGTTATTTTTTTACTGAATAAAACAATTGAAACACGCAGATAAATTGTTTATATGTGAATCTTGATTTAATTTTTAAAGTAATTTGTAACATGTACTTACATAAGAAAAAAAAATTTCATGAAGTTATAAGGAATGTTTGTAAAACTACATGTTCACAAACTAAATATTAGAAAAACTTAAAGATATTACAATTTATGTTATACATAAATTGTAATATCTTTATGTATAACAATACCATAAGGTTCATATACATTAACCTTACCCTGTGTAAGGTTTATGTATATGAACCTTACGCATGATGTAAATAATAATTCTTACTGTAAGATTTCGTTCTGTTTGATACATGACAAAATTGATGGTATTAAAATGTACAGAATTTTTTTATGTTTTATGTATAAAAAAACTTTAAAATTGAACATTTAAAAGATCTGATAACAGAAAGGCTGTGAGTGAAAGAACTAAATTTTACGTATAAGTTGTTAATTATTTTTTTCTATTATGGCATAAACCAAAAGCTAATGGTGTGTAAAATACTAGAAGATTAACATTAATGCAACGTAGAATTGGAGAGTATACATAGAGTAGTGAAGAACAAGAAAGTATAAGGATAAGGAAGATGAAGAGCGAGAAAAAGAGGAAGAGCCTTAACGGAGATATATTAAACAGTCTTCAACGTTCAGTTGAAGAGCGATGCATATAATTGTGATTTTGATGCAAATGGGAATTAATTCATTAGCAGATAGCTTACTGGAAATATTGCCAATAAATAGGGAAGATAGAGATAAGGATAGACCCGAAGATACGTGAAGCCTTTATTATTACTATTATTAAATTATGTGATTTTTGATATTTGTAGTGCCACATTTACATGTACAATTATGAGGGAAAGAAGCAACTATGTTTTTCGAACTAAAAGTCAAACATAAGTTTATTCAAGGTGAAGCGGAAAAGAAACACTTTCAACTACTAAAGCACCTTAAACAATGATATATAACTAATGTAGACTGTCTTAAAAATAACAATTACTTTTTACTTTAAATACAAATACAACTACCCTTTTTATTTTAAACAAGACTTAGATTTCATCAAATCTCGAATTTGAGAATCATTCATCATACTTATCAGTCTTCTATATTTACTAATGAACACTGGTGGACATGTAATTCACTTTCACTAATTAAATCACAAAGTTTTGCTGATATAAAGACATTTATCTCTAAACGCGCTTCTGTCAAATGGACTGCCTCATATAAATGAATGATTACATTGTGCTTCAAGAAATAAAGTTATGAAATGTTTGTCAAATCAGCAACTCATTCAAAGAATGTAAACTTAATTGATGAAGTCTGTGAGCGTATGACTTATTTGAATTGATGCTACTTTGAGCTATACTTTGAAATCAAAAAAGTTATGATAATCTGTGAATAAAACATTACACTCTCAAATGTATATGTATATATATATATATATATATATATATATATATATATATATATATATATATATATATATATATATATATATATATATATATATATGTGTGTGTGTGTGTGTGTGTGTGTGTGCTATTATCTTATTAAATTAATAAAATTATTTCTTTCCAATTAAACTTTTTGAAAATACTCACTCAGTAGAACTGGAAATTTCAGATATACAATTTTACTAAATGAAAAGAGATGAGAAAGACTTAATTTACATATAAGTTATTATAAGGCAATAAAAAGTGCTGAGAGATATCTTAATAATGGTACATAATTACAAAAAACAAATATGGAGGTTGTTCCTAATGTTTTTTATATGATACCATACATATATATATATACTATATATATATATATATATATATATATATATATATATATATATATATATATATATATATATATATATATATATATATATATATATATATATATATATATATATATATATATATATATAATATATATATATATATATATATATATATATATATATACATATATATTTATATATATATATATATATATATATATATATATATATATATATATACATATATATATATATATATATATACATACATATATATATATATATATATATATATATATATATATATATATATATATATATATATATATATATATACATACATATATATATATATATATATATATATATATATATATATATATATATATATATATATATATATATATATATATATATATATATATATATACATATATATATACATATATATATATATACATATATATATATATATATATATATATATATATACATACATATATATATATATATATATATATATATATATATACATACATATATATATACATACATATATATATATATATATATACATATATATATATATATATATATATATATATATATATATATATATATATATATATATATATATATATATACATATATATATATATATATATATATATATATATATATATATATATATATATATATATATATATATATATATATATATATATATATATATATATATATATATATATATATATATATATATATATATATATATATATATATATATATATATATATAATATATATATATATATATATATATATATATATATATATATATATATATATACATTTATATATAAACAAATATAAGAATTTTATTTTCCAATATGTTGAGTTTGATTTCTCTTTTTTAACCCTTTCCCTGTTTTTCCCGAGCTGAACTCGGGCAGGAACTCGGGCCGAACTACCATCCTGGCTTATCCCGAGGGTAGCTCGGGCTCTGTGAAATTTTACACTGTGCAATCAGTCTTTCCCGAATTATTTCACATGTGCTTTTTATGGTTTCGAATGCTTTTGTTTACTTTTCTAGCTACTAGATTATTTGCTGCTCAAAGAGAGACAGTAGAGGGAAGAAGGTAAGGAGAGAAATAAGGTTCTACTGTCCAGATTGCGATGTTGGTCTGTGTGCAGTACCGTGTTTTCTATTGTACCATACACGACCAAATTTTGATTAATAATTTCGTAATCATTTATGTAAATGCATATGATATAAATAAAATTTAATTCAAGACAAAAGTTAGGTATTCTAAGCTTTATATTTATAAAGCTTAGAATCAGCACATTACACTATATTTATAGTTAGTGTGAATTGACACCAAAATCTAATGATTTGTGCCATACAGAAAACCAACTATACATGTAAATTACTTATTTGTTTAAATTGATTTTTTTACAGTAATTTTTAGGAAATTTTGTCTGCGAATGATGCTATTATGTTTAAAAAGCTATGTATAAAAATAGGCATGTGAGTAAAAATATTGACATTTTTTGACCCATAATCCTGAAATAAAATTAACCATGCACTTATACAGCTTGAAAACAATATATTCTTAAAGGATTAATTACATTCAGAGAACATTAAATAATTATCCTTAAAATGATGTAATAATCAATTGGCTAAACATATAACTGTCCTTTTAAATAGCTATTAATATTTAGGATCATAACTGATAAAAAATAAATTCCTGATTTTCTCAAGTAAAACAAGTTTAAACACGTAAATTTCAAAGAGGAAATTAAATTAAATTTATATTTACTTTCTGTTGCAAGTTTAAAATATAAAAAACATAAAAATATTTAAAAAAGCACACATATGCCTTTAAAACGAAGAGAAAAATTATAATATTCGGTTTCTCTAAGAAATCACTGTTCTTTTAAGAAAAATAAACAAGAAAAGCATTTATATTATAAAAAAATTATCTCTTTAAGTAAAAAATTGTGAAAACATTTATTACATTTAAAAATTAAATAAAGCTTAAAGATTATCCTCATTTATTGCTTTATTTAAATAAAAACCTCTAAAAATTAGTAATATGGATTTAAACATCTCTAATAAAATAATATAAATTTAATTTTTGAATATATATTTGTTGTATGCTGTCATTTAATATTTCTTTCATGTCTTTCTTTCCTTTCTTTCCGTTTGTTAAACATTACCCATCTCTCTTACAGCACATCACATTTATTACATTAAAAAATTAAATAAAGCTTAAAGTTTAACCTCATTTATTGCTTTATTTAAATAAAAACCTCTAAAAATTAATAATATGGATTTAAACTTCTGTAATAAAATAATATAAATTTAATTTTTGAATATATATTTGTTGTATGGTAACATTTAATATTTCTTTCATGTCTTTCTTCCCTTTTTTCCCGTTTGTTAAACATTACCCATCTCTCTTACAGCACATCTCATCTCTTAAAGCACATCACATTTATTACATTTAAAAATTAAATTAAGCTTAAAGTTTAACCCCATTTATTGCTTTATTTAAATAAAAACCTCTAAAAATTAGTAATATGGATTTAAAATTCTCTAATAAAATAATATAAATTTAATTTTTAAATATATATTTGGTGTATGCTGGCATTTAATATTTCTTTCATGTCTTTCTTCCCTTTCTTCCCGTTTGTTAAACATTACCCATCCCTCTTACAGCACATCACATTTATTACATTTAAAAATTAAATTAAGCTTAAAGTTTAACCTCATTTATTGCTTTATTTAAATAAAAACCTCTAAAAATTAGTAATATGGATTTAAACTTCTCTAATAAAATTATATAAATTTAATTTTTGAATATATATTTGTTGTATGGTGGCATTTAATATTTCTTTCATGTCTTTCTTCCCTTTTTTCCCGTTTGTTAAACATTACCCATCTCTCTTACAGCACATCACATTTATTACATTTAAAAATTAAATAAATCATAAAGTTTAACCCCATTTAATGCTTTATTTAACCCTTTAAAGGTCACCAAAATAAATTCATGGGAATTTAATGTAATTTGTTTATAAATGTTATCTATAAGCCTTGTATATGTAATATATATATATATATATATATATATATATATATATATATATATATATATTTACATTCCTTATAAGGGTTTGCCTTAGAGGATACCAAGTCAGGGTTTGAGAAGTGGTTTAACTGACTAACCCCTACCCTTGTACAGCTTGAACATTATGCCTTTTTAAAAGTTTAACTATACTGGAAGAACAATAAATGATAATCCTTAAACTGGTATAATAAATAAATAGCTTCACAACTTAAAAGTGTTGTTTGTACAGATACTTTTATTTGAGGTCATAAGTAAGATGAATTGAATCTGGCTTCTCAAGTACAGAAAATTTAAATACATATATTTCAATAGAAAAAGAAATAAATATGTTAAACGTAGAACTATCATCTGTTATATATTTAAAATATCAAAATTATAATATGCATAAAATGTATAATATGTATATATATATATATATATATATATACATATATATATATGTATATATATATGTATACATATATATATATGTATATATATATATATATATATATATATATATATATATATATATATATATATATATATATATATATATATATATATATATATATACATATCTGTATATATATATATATATATATATATATATATATACATATACACACACACACATATATATATATATATATAAATATACGCATATATATACATATATATATGTATGTATGTATGTATATATATCACAGATGTATGAGATTGGAGCCGTAAATAATTATAAAAAGATAAAGTAAAATAATCCAAAAAGTAAAGTTTAAAAAAAAAAGATGTTTAATAGGTGGTTTTGCTACGAAACCACTGTTCGTTAAAGGGTTAAATAAAAACCTCTAAAAATTAGTAATATGGATTTAAAATTCTCTAATAAAATAATATAATTTTAATTTTTAAATATATATTTGTTGTATGCTGGCATTTAATATTTCTTTCATGTCTTTCTTCCCGTTTGTTAAACATTACCCATCTCTCTTATAGCACATCACATTTATTACATTTAAAAAGTTTAACCCCATTTATTGCTTTATTTAAATAAAAACCTCTAAAAATTAGTAATATGGATTTAAACTTCTCTAATAAAATTATATAAATTTAATTTTTGAATATATATTTGTTGTATGCTGGCATTTAATATTTCTTTCATGTCTTTCTTCCCTTTCTTCCCGTTTGTTAAACATTACCCATCTCTCTTACAGCACATCTCGTCTTCCATTTTTGAAGAATTTTCCGCTAAAGAATATCATTTGTTTGGGGGATTTAGATGAAAAATTCTTATTATGTAAGGATAATACTAACCCTTTCACCGAAAAAAAATTTAACTTATCCATATATTAAAAGTATTGTGCTGCCCTAAATCCTCAAAATAGCTCGAAATGGGGAGTTTATTTTTGTTCGCGAGGAAGATAATGCATTTTTTATATGTGTAATCTTTTATCAAATCTTATTTCTTTAAAATGAATCTACCACATAACTTTTTATCTCAAACTCTATTCTATAACCTGAAATATAATGTACTTATAACATTGTTTTTATTCGATAAAACAAACTCATCTTTTAATTCTTAAATTAAGTAAATCATTGCAGTTAATTAATCTAAAATGATGCTAAATTTGTTTTCATTATACTTTATATTTAAAGTTTAATTTCCATTAAGTTTTAAACAATGAATTAACATTAAAAACTTTATATATAATCTTTAAAATTTCGTTTTAAAAGAAGATAATGCAAAATTCCAGTTTTTTAAAACTTTAAATTAATATTATTCTATAACCTGAAGTACAGTATTTTCATAATATGAATTATATTAGACAAAACTAAACTTATTCTTTAATCCTCTAATGTATACAAATGATTTAATTCAATCGATCTAAAATTATATTAGTTTTATTTTCATTTTATTTTCTATAAATTTTTATTTCCACTTATTTTTAAAAAAGAAAATGTATTGTACTACTTTTTAAAACTTCTATCTTAAAGAATATAATATAAATTCTATTTAAAAAAAATACTTTAATGTTAATATATTGCTTTGTTTTAGCTTGTAGTTTTACAGACAAAGCTTTCATTGTCAATTATTTCTATCAAAATCACTACTTTTGAACCTACTAATTATCGAAATAATAAAAATATTACTACACAGCATTTAAGAGCATATGGAGTCAGAAATCATAATATTTTAACTGTACAGTTTACAGTTGTATCCTTAAAATTGCCATAAATATTATTGTTTTGGATAATATCATACTAAAAGCCAGAAGAGAGTTTTCAGTTATGATTTTTTTTCAGTTTAGTCATCGAACAATTTTTTCCAAATAAGTTTGCAATGCATTTCATATCATCTTATCACCTTAATTTTTTACTATAAGGAAAAAATATTTCTTCTATCTACAAGAAGTAATACTAAATAGGCGTGATAAAATATAGTACACGTATTTGATAATAACTTATACCACTGAAGACTTTGACTAAAGTTTCTTCTAAAAAAAAACATGTATGCACACGTAAACAAAATTAAGTATAGAATTTCCGTTATGTTAAGTACATATTAAAAAATTCTTGTCTTATTTATAATCATTTTATATAAGGGTTTAATTTTTTTTTGCAGTTATGTTATTTTTCACTATATGTAATTCCTGAAAATAAGTGTTTTTAAAATCTTAATGATAAATACTCTTATCGAAAACAACACTGTTTATTATAGTATAATAAACAATGTCCAGAAATTTTAAACAAATTTATTAAAAAAAAAGCTCTTGAAAGATTTGAAGTCATTAGTAAGATAAATAAAAATACTAAAATCACAAAATAGGTTTTTAAATTTCAAAATAAGAAAGTGGAAAAAAATTATTTTTAATCAACTAAAAAATATTCTATTGGGAATATATATCTTGGTTAGGAAAGTGCATTAATATTAATTTTTGATGACGAAAATAATTATGCTTTTTTGAATCTGTAAAATATATAAGCTGTTTATCCTGCATCAATACGTTAATCGTATTTTTAATATCAAAAATAATATTAAATCTTTTGGAATCTTTGAAGTAAAATGTATACTTTTGGTTATGAAATATTTTCATTTTTTTGATATAATGTAGAATATTATGAATTCCATAAAGAAATTTAAATTTTCACTTTACAGCAATTTTTGTGTTAGTGCAATAATTGGTTCTGTATGTCATAAGTTCCCCATGGTGTTCATTGGAATTTCCTTACTTATGAACTTAATGCCAAGAAGTCTTTTCACATATGTTGACACTCAAATCATATCACTCCTCGATATCTACAGTATTGTTTTTTCACATAATTCAGAGTAAATTCCACTCCATCGAACCTGTTTACTTCAGATTCAAATTCACATGTAACCAATTTCAAGGAACCGCGTTTCTCAGTTATAAATTAAAAAATCTGATTAGGGTAACACAGAACACTTGTAAGGAATCATAATTGTATTTTAAATCTACAAGTTAATGAAGTAAAACGAGAAGTTAAATCATATGTAGAATTGTTTTTATTTTTATTGGTATTTTGGTAATGTAATTATAATACTGTTGCTGGGTCCCTATAATTTTATTTTACATATCCTTCAGTGCATGAAAAATTTCATGAAATTAGATGTCCATAATATTACATTAATCAAATGATTATTTTTTCCCACAAAGACAAATATTCATTTTCTTCAGTTTCAGCATCGCATTACCAATTTTAAACAACTACGATTGAAATCATTGCATCAAAAATTAATTGTAAAATTAAATGTCCCAAATCTAACATCTACCCCCCCCCCCAGAAAAATATTAGTGTTCATCATTTCAATAGTGTATGTAACCAATTTCAAGCAACTTTGACTCTGAATTATGAATAGGAAAATGACAGAACTAACTGTATCTGGAACCCTGCAAAGTAGAAAGGCGCCATAAGTGTATTTTTAGGGGCTTTAGAAGAGAAGTTAAATCATGTTGAAAATTTTATGGGGCTTTTAAAAGAAGCAATTATAATACTGTTGCGACTCCTTAC
>CM063503.1:101166192-101168692 GCA_032207245.1 Pardosa pseudoannulata
TTTAAATGTTCTGTGAAAAAGGAATAAAACGGAGAAGGGTTGTAAAGAATTAGCGTTTTCAAATTTGCATCTAATACATAATATTCTTGCTGTTCTAGCAAGGAATAATTTGTAAATCTACTTACTGTCATAAGCTTATATCTTCCATGATTTAAACCACGAATGGAATTCATTATGTCCATTAAGCACTGTCTTTCTTTTTTTTAAAGCAAGACGTAACGAGACTTTAATGTCATGCCTCAGAACCAGTCTTAATTACATTGCTCTGAGCTGAAACTATATGTGCAGAAAAGAACCCAATGAAGAAGCTTTTAATCACTTCCACGTTTTATTGCACTCATTAACACAATGCTTTTCACTAGCTTAGCGAAGGTAATTCGCCTCACATAGCAGCATTATACTTTCTCGTTTCTGTTTAATTATGCACTAATTCTTAATGAAGAACATGGCCATATGCAGATATGAAAATATTGGTTGAAAAAACGAAGCTTTGAGGAACGTATTTACTTCGTCTCGGCGATAATTCCTTAAGAATAATTATTAACTCTGTAATCGTTTAAATAAATAAAATGTGACAAATTTTTATATTTCATATTGAAAACATTCGTTTTCAATTAAATATGACGTGAGAAGATATAAATTATTCACATTCTTTTCCTGCCCAAAGGGAATTTCGTTTAAATTAAATTAAAGAAGATTTCAAAGACTATTAAATGCTGTTTGCTATTTGCATTTATTAAGACACAGCAAGTGCCTTTAAAATAAGATCTTAGAGAGGATTTTGATGGAAAATGTTATATGAAATCATTTCAATAGATTTTGAAAGAAGATATAATTCAATCGTAATTTTTAACTAATAACGATATAAACCGAAATTAATACTTTATTACTCAATACTATTAAATATATAATTCATTACTATTAAAATAATGTTATTGGTCAAGTACCTCAAGTAAATTTTTATTTTCTCAGTTATTTAAAACGAGAAAATTGTAGTAAAATATTATTAAGATAATTAGTTAATAAATAAGTCGGCCTATAAAAAATATACAAAAAAGAGAATATTTCAATATAACACATAAACGTTAGTATTTTAATATTACTTTAAAATATTCATACATTTCATACGTTCTTCTGCATATTGGTCTGTTAAGTAACAAAAAAAAAAAAAAAAACATATCCGATATAGTTGGATTTACTTGTTTTCGGTTATAATCTAGAAGTGATGAATTTAATCCTAATAAATATAGAAACCATATCACATTATAAAATAATTGCAGATTGAATCTGTATTTCAGATAGTATGATAAGGGCAGCCGAATTAAGCACAGTTTGTAAATTTAACAATATCTTCATTTACCAAAAATTTGGCAAACGAAATTTTAATACCGGTTTATCAACAATTTACAAGTAGTTGTTGTTCCAAGAAATAACATAAAAGTTAGGTGATGTGTGCTAAAGATAAATAAAAGTTTTTGATTTCTGCATATATATTGCAATGATACAATACTGAATTAAATTAATATAAAAAGTAAAGATTTAAATATGGAAAAAATATTCAAAATTAAATGTCATAAAAATAAATTTATAAATATACTAATGAAAAGTAATAAAAATTGAAAATAAAATATAAACATTCGAAATATATATATATATATATATATATATATATATATATATATATATATATATATATATATATATATATATATATATATATATATATACAGAGTAGTACAAAAAATAATGAGAAAAGCTTAAGCAAGTGGTAGCTCACACCAATACGGCTCAAGATGTTTCAGTAGACGATACGGTCCTAATATATGGTAACCGATGATTTCTCGACAAACATTTATGAAGAAAAGTTACTGATAAAAATCATGTAGATTGATGCTCAGGCACCGATAAATCACCAGAGGAAAATTATTTTAACTTTTCAAGAGAGGCTATTTTGAAATTATCCAGCACTTCATTCTAAACCATGCATTATGTGATGAAAATTGTTGTTTATTTGCATCATTTGTTAGATATTTGCACATCTTTTAGGAATTATGCTTATAACAGATTTTCTTTATAACTTACCATATTCATAATTATTTTACTTTCAACCTTGTCGTAGTGAGGCATAGAATTTTGAGAATGCAGTGCAAAGTATTCTCTATGCAACTTGTGAATTATAAACACATCCCCAAAACAGGACTGTTTCATATAATATGTGACTAACGAATGCGCCAATCAAAATATCTACATGCTTTAAATATCAAGAGCTGTTGCAGCACAACTCTACAAGAAATTCATGATGTTACAAAACATATGAACTGACAATACTAGACAAATATTGAAAACTGTGTTCATATTTACAACAAAAGTTACACAGAAGTTTTGGTATTACCAGTAAAATATGATAATTTTCCGGTAAATATTTTCAGGACATATTGGACAATTAACATGCTAACCGATATTACAAACTCTAGTGTAAAATTAGGAAATTTGTTTTCGA
>CM063503.1:101173692-101198692 GCA_032207245.1 Pardosa pseudoannulata
TTTTAAATAATAAAAAAGAAAAAAATTTAAATCAAATGTATTGTATTTAAATGAATAATATAAAATGTTCTTCTTGTGTTCAAAGGATAAAAAAAAGATTTATGACCTCAAAAAGCTGTTCATGGTTCAGTTTTATAAGTCATCGGAACGTATAAAAACCAACTTGAAGAATAACTTTAATATTATGTGACTCAAACATTCTAATGAGCTAGTAATCAGTTAATATTTATGCAAATATTGGTAACAGTTCTAGTAAAAACAATATTTTCTTGATGGAAGTTATTTAAAATCCAAGCTGATAAATAAATAAGATAAACATATTTATTCGTCATGAAGCAAAGCAGAATGGGGAATTCAACGAATCTTACTGTTTAAAATTATAGTGTGTGAAAAGTCTGGGAAAATAAACAATTAAAAATAATGTATTCTCTTAAACTACAATTTAGATGCATAGAAAACAAAATGAGCTCCACACTCATTGTCCAAACAACTAACTATAGGCTGAAGATAATATGACGCTCTAATCAGTATTATTTCACATGAATTATACGACTGGAAATAAAATTTCGCAGCCAAAAATCTTCAGTGTATAAGCCGATCCTACATATATAACGTGTAGAAATCTTTGATGGGTAAATAAAGAGAAACATTTGTCTAATTTTTTAGTAAATGCCAGAATTTTTTTTCAAGTGATCTAAAAGAAGATATCACTAATATTTAAAAAGAGCTAAAATGGTTAAAATATGATGGTAGGAAACTGGTAATGGGGTCCAACGAATTACTCTACATTTTTCTTATCCCAGACAAATGACATAAAGTTTGATGAGAACCCTTGAAGTCATGTTCTTATGATCTTGTACTTTTTGGCAGATATAAAAAACCTAGGTACAGTATCATGTCATGAATTAATATTTACTTAAAACTGGTTTAGAGCTTCTGAAAATTAAACTATTAGTACTTTATTGTAAATATAAAATCTTATTAGATAAAGCCCATCTTGAAACATTATAATATTACTCTAAATGTTGTCCATCATTTCACATCCACTACAAGGCTAAGATTTCAAACCTATAGATAAAATTTTGCATAGCGCATCCAAAAGCATTATCTTTTAATATCTTTTTAAAGAACTTAAGTTTTATTGTATCCAGTGCACCATATTTTCTATTCTAAAATGCTATTGAGGACCTTATAAAATTATTCATGTACCTCTATTATCCTATAGATGGAGGGCAAAATAATAAAAACACCTGTGAAAAAGTATGACTTTTTTGTGTGTCGCCATCTGCAACAAAAGTATGCCACCTAGTGAGCGTGAAGAGGAAGATATCTGTCTCTCAACAGCAGTCACCTGCGTTGCATGCTTCTATGAACTGTCTGTGATAAGTTGAAATGTCAGACCTGTAAGAGTTCCAAAGAGGAATAGTTGGAGCGTGTTTAAGTGGAGCATCGGTTACGGAAACAGCAAACCTTTGGTGGTTTGCAAGGAGTACGGTATCAGTCGTTATGACAGCGTTCGCGAAAGAGGGTAAGACGACGTCTTCAAAGCACAACAGTGGCCGACAAAAAGCACAAAGCTTGCTGATAGAGGTAGACGGGTCTTGAAGCGCATAGTAGCCTGAAAGCACAAACAATCGTTATCCGAGATGACATCTGAAATGAACAGTCATCTCCATGACCCGTTTCAACAAAAACTGTTAAAAGAGAACTTCGTGCTGCGAACATTTTTGGCAGAGTGGCAATTTGTAAACCCTTGGTGACAGCAAATAATACTTTTAAGAGACACCAATAATGCAAAGATCACAAATTCTGATCTCCACAGCAGTGACAACAGCCTATAATAGTAGCCTAGATAATATCGCCTGATGAAAGTTAATTCAGTCTATTTCAGACGACCGGACGCGTTTATGTCTATAGAACGCCCAGAGAAGATTTTCATCCTTAATGCCTCTTGCCGACTGTAAAGCATGGGGAGGAGGCTCCATTATGGTATGGGGTGCGATATCTTCGCTCGGTCTTGGGCCACTTGTTATTCGGCGTGGGAGAATCAAATCCAATCACTATGTAAGTATTCTAGGGGATCATGTGCCATCCTTTTGTCCAGACTGTATTTCATAGAGAGCGATTGCCCTTTCAAGACGGCAATGCTCCTAGCCACACTGCTAGGTGTGTTCAAGAATGGTCCAAAGAACATGTCGATGAAAAAGAACATTTCGCCTAGCCCCCTCAATCACCGGACCTGAATGTTATTGAACATTTATGGGACTATTTAGAGTTCAAACTTCGTTCCCGATTCCCACCTCCATCCGGACTTTCGAATAAGAGACTGCTCTACAGGAGGATTGGCTTAATATTCGCTTAAACATTGTCCAAGAACTTAATGAATCTATCCCACATCGCATTAAAATTGTACTTTATTCAAAAGTTGGTCCAAACCCCATTACTAAAGATTTTCCATAATTTCACAGGTGTTCGTAATATTTTATCCTAAATCTGTACATTGAAGTCTACAAGATATATTGATTACAAAAGTCTTACGTCAAAGACTAGCCTGTATGTGCATGTGTATAGTTTTATATTGATGTCTTTTTCAAAGCAGCAACTCTATTATTATATCACTGATCTAATACAAGAATGGTAATTAGGATTTTAATACCAAAGATAATAAAAATGTAATTCTTTTCAGGAAGACATTATCTTATGTAGTGTCTATTTTATTTATAATAAATAAAAACGAAGCATGCTGCTGATAGAATACAAATTTTTATATAAAATAGGTTTTTACATTCGCTTTTACTGTTTAGCTTGTTCTGTGTAGCTTCGCTGTCTTCTGTATAACCTATCACCAATATTGTATGTCTACGATTGGGGCACTTAAGAGATTTTTTTTTTAATATATAAATGTACCTAAAAGGGGTTAAGTTTTAATGCTAATTATAATGAGTGAATTGGTAACGCAATACGAGTTTTACAAATATTGTTTTACGCCACATAAAGGAGTATTAATGCTTTTGTTAATGCGCATATGCGCCAAATCAGACATTACCATAATATCATGACGTAAAAATAATATTTTTACAGTTATTTTATTTTTATAATTTATTTTTATAAATATTTTATTTTGGGGGTTGCCAGAAAAATTTTCTGGTGTGTCAAACTTGACACGAGTGCCATGTTTTAGCCGTCCTTGATGTAGTATAATAAATAGATAGTTGAACCCATACGTTCACCTACACCAGATAAATGTGATTGAATTCTAAAATATTTACAAACTATTTAAAATTTGTCATGGATAATGATGATCATAATAATACAAAATAAGTTCTTACTAAGCAACATACCCGAGAGGAATTTGAAAAAAAAATATATCTGCACTTTTAATAAATAAAACTTTATTTCGAGAAATACTGCCTTTAGAGAAGAGTTATTTTACTCCAAGTTGATAAAAATGATTTATTAACAACAAATTTCCATTTTGATTAGTAAAATGTTTGCTGTTGAAATTTACATATTAAAAAAAAATATTTACTTTTACACTCTATTTATGATTTTCTTCTAGTATTTTTCTTAGAAGAACTTATATCTAGTTCATATTTGATTCAGTCATCATAATACTTCAACGTGATCCCTCGAGAATAAGCTTAAATATAAGATGTACATTTAATTCATGAATCAAGTTGTCTGAAATAAAATATAAATGATATCAAAGATTGTAGTTAGCTGTTTTAATGTGAATTATGCAAACTGAGTACGTTTATAGATGACCCAGACGGTGTAATTCCAGTCTAATTATATATTTTATTATATAAACCTAAAAAGGACTAAAAATAATTCACCGTATTTTGTGTTTAGGATTTTATTGTACATGTAAAGTCTACTGCATTGAAAAGATGTTCAGAAATATTTAATTTAATTCGGATTGCTTCTGAGTTTTATTCTAGATCTATGCATTTGTGGAATTTGGTAGTAAAGTTCAAACTTTTAAAATAGCAGTTTTCAAATTATACAGTTTTAAATATGAGAATTCATTAAGTATATTACTATTGTAATGATTATTCAAATATGATGATTCTGAATTCTAGGAAAAATTTTGTTGTATATAAATCAAAGCATTGTGAATATAACATTGAGTTCTAATGAAAGTCGCTGTACAGCCACGTTATCTTGGTTGTAACTTGGTTGTTCTTGGTTAAAGCAACTTTTCGAAATGACTCAAGAGCGAGGTTCCAGAGCCCAGGTTTGTGTCTGCCGCCTCTCAAAATTTCCTTTTCTCCTCTTAGCCGTCCAGATTCCTCGTCAAAGTGTAACGTATAAATTTTCCCCTTAACACCAGTAGCCATTCATTTGGCCCAAGTGGTTCATCACACCCACACTGATTCCGGTGTCGTTAAGCGGTCTGTTAGAGGTTCCAGTAGTTTTTCAAATTCTTCTGCAAGACCATTACTCTACTGCTTGGAGCAACGGAAAATAGTCAGGTACTTTGGCGGATGTCAGCAGGGTGAGGTGGCCCAGAACTTTCCATCTACCCACCACCTCCAGGCAAACCCGGAGTGCATTACGGTCATATTAGCCCGGATCGGTGCAAGAATGTACGGCGACTTTCGTTTTCTTACTGTCCAGAATTCACAAATTCGAATATTCCTGCCGACTGGTATACTTATTAAACGCCAGTAGTCAGTTTTAAGCAGCATGTATTATTAGATCAGTACATATTGATATAAATTTATCGGTACATACCCCTTAGTATAAAAAAAATATCTCATTGCCATGAGCGAAAATTTACAATGCTAAGCAAACTGAAACTTGTATAAAATTTCTCACATACTATCACATTTTTTAAAAATTTAGTAAAAGTAAAACACTATGCTGTACAAAACTTACAATTCGTCTAAGTAAAAAATAAGTGCAGAATATTTTCTACATTACACACTTATTTCAGGTAAATCTGGAAAATTAAACTAAATTTAACATCATAAATTTAAAAAAAATCAAAACAGCTTTTTAACTTAACACAGTTTCGACAAATTCAAGAGATGTTCTTAAAATTTCAAATATTTTGTGGGAATTTAATTTCCCAAGAGTCATCGTTTCCGCTCTACCCATCACTGAAATTAGAAAAAAAAATATTTATCGAAACCTCTTAATACATGTCTCTCTCTTTATATATATATATATATATATATATATATATATATATATATATATATATATATATATATATATATATATATATATATATATATATATATATATATATATATATTGAAATTAATATAATTAAAAACAAAATTTAAATCCACATAAAAATGGAACAAGATATCCCATGACAGAGAAGAAAACATAGAATGAAATACTATGTTTGCTAATTCGGAGAACATATAAATATGAATTAGTAATATATATATATATATATCAGGTCTAAAAAGGGGTAGTTGGAAACGATTTAAAAAGAGAACTATTTTATAATAATAAAATAAATGAAAAATTCCCACGCTCGTGTAAGCTTTCAGGATAATCCGGTCAGGCGGAAGAATTTTTGAGCTATTTGATGAGCTTAAAACAAGATAAGTTTGAATTGGCGCGTAAACATGGAGCGGTCAACACCTTCATGCATAGTTCCGCCACGAACAATGAAAATGGCGAATGTTGCTTTCCTTAAGAACGATAAGTTAATAAAACTTATTATTATCAAGAAGACTGTTTTCCATTAGCCTTAACTTTGGATCACGACATGTCATACACACACACACACACACACACACACACACACACACATATATATATATATAATATATATATAATATATATATATATATTTATATATATATATATATATATATATATATATATATATATATATATATATTATATATATATATATATATATATATATATATATATATATA
Source organism: Pardosa pseudoannulata (assembly GCA_032207245.1). Taxonomy (NCBI): domain Eukaryota; kingdom Metazoa; phylum Arthropoda; class Arachnida; order Araneae; family Lycosidae; genus Pardosa; species Pardosa pseudoannulata. Next base: position 101,179,599 of record CM063503.1, read on the forward strand.
TATATATATATATATATTATATATATATATATATATATATATGTATATATATATATATATATATATATATATATATATATATATATATATATATATATATATATGTATATATATATATATATATATATATATATATATATATGTATATATATATATATATATATATATATATATATATATATATATATATATGTATATATATATATATATATATATATATATATATATATATATATATATATATATATATATATATATATATATATATATATATATATATATATATATATATATATATATATATATACAGTCATATAATTATCTATATCAGGTGTCTATAAAATTATTTTGTAGTTTTCAAACTGCTAAATAATTTTTTCGTAGAAATATCTAACAATACTAAAATATTTATCAATATAAAAACAAATGGTCTTTTAAAGATTTATTTAAAATTTTAAAAAAAGATATATCTTCGTAGAAATTTTTTAACTTTGTTTTATTTGAAAAGTTTATCTAAATTCAAAAGTTTAATGTCTCTTTTACTAATTGTTCTGAGTACGTCAGTAACCGAAAGTATCAAGAACTACAACAAAAACATTTCTTAACTGTACTAGAGAAGTATAATAATCACCTTTTGAACTCTGAACATTATATATAAAAGTATCTCATTTATCACCAGCCTTTGTCTTCACCATACATACCCTATTTAGAAACATTTGCATATGCAGATGAATAAGGCTTTCAACTTTCTAACCCGAGGAATGCAACTGATTGCCTTCTTGTCATTTGCTCAACGTACTCTCTCTTTTTTATCAAAATGTTTTCCTGATATATGAATTTCTACTTAAAGAAATAAACTTCAGTGCAAAGATGAAAACTTCATTTGCACCCTTTTATGTCGCTTATGATAAGAAGATGCTTTAGTTCGGGATATTGTCTTTTTGAATAGAACCGTCAAAACTGGAATAAAACTTATCACCGTAATCTATGGCTTAAGGAACATTCTGCCTGCATGCGCCTATATCTTTCTTGAATTTAAACGTCTGGAATTTCTTACAATTTCAGCCAACCGATAGATGATTTGCATATTCATCTGCATAAAGATAGTCCGTTCAATAAACTCCCATTGAATCGAAACTTAAATGAATGATTTACTAGAACTTCGAGTCGAGGAAATATCTCATTGTGGAGAGAAAATTCCTCTATTCTTGAAGATATTTCCTTTCCAGAAAAGTATTTAAACAGCGACTTATCAGAAATTATAGCACATTTCTTTCGAAAAATACTTCATGCAAATATTTAATAATTTCGTAAGTGAAATATTACATTTTATTTACTTAAGTACAAGGAATATGTAGCATATATAGTTTTTTCATCAGTTTGAACGCATTTGAACATTATGATTGGATATCAATTTTTATTAATTATACCAACTATAATATGTACTTAATATATTTATACACATATACGTAAGTTTATTTATATATATATATATGACATGTCGTGGCCCAGAGTTAAGGCGAATGGAAAACAGTCTTCTTGATAATAATAAGTTTATTAAACCATCGTTAAAGTAAAACTTGTGCCCTTTTCACAGTTTCGTCGAAGACACGCGTTGAGTGTTGTTGACAGCTCCATGTCCAAGCGCTCACTGAAAACTTACCTGTTTTCAAGCTCATCAAACTGTTTCAAAATACTTCCGCCTGACCGGATTACCCTAAAAGCTTTCTCGAGCGTGGGTCTTTTAATTTATTTTATTATTATAAAAAAATTCCCTTTTTAAATACGTTTTTAACTCACGTAATTTCCAACTACCCCTTTTTTAGACCTCACCCCCTCCACATATATATATATATATATATATATATATATATATATATATATATATGTGTGTGTGTGTGTATGTATGTAGGTATGTGTGTGTGCATATATATATATATATATATATATATATATATATATATATAGTCTATTTTAAAATCTTAATTTCTAATATATAAATTTAACGTTCATCCATAGGTTTAATTTGTAGCACTAGGACCTGTGTTTCCTTACATGATATGTAATGAGACCCGGACATACTGCTTAAAGCTGATTAGAAACACACAACCATGTCAGCAGCAAAATTCCAGTACTGAACCCAAAGACTCTGGTATAGAAGGCAGGGCTTTAAAATATTTCCGGTGCTCTTTTAAGTTCATTTAACGTTTTGGTAATTTAAATTTGTCCATTTCTTGAATTGTTTTACTTGAAATTTTCTAAAAATACCATATTTATAAATCTCAAATTGAAGGGTTTAAATTAAATTTTACATGGATCTTATTTTTAATTATTCTATTTTATATAAATAACAAGAGGTAGGAGAATCAAACTTTACCCATACATGCTATTCAAATTTGCCTAATATTGTATACAGTAATTTGTAAAGTAAAATGCAATTCACAAAATATAATTTTAACTATATTTTACTAATTTAGGATGACTGAATGCTTAGCACAGTTTAAGTGTTGTAAACAGAAAAAAATTTTCCCCACCAAAATATATATGTTTATTACAAATCTCTATAGAGAAGATTATTTAATAAAAAATAAATAAAATATTTTTAACTGTTATATTTTTGTGTATATAAACAAAAATTTATTATATCCGTAATTTAAATTTGATTGATTTTTAATCAACCAAATATATATTTGAACAGTAAGTAAAAATATTTTTGGGTGTTTATCTAGAAGAATAGAAAAAGGGATAGATTGTAGAGTATATTAAAGTTTTTAGGAATTTTTAATTGCAAATTCCAAGCATTCTCTCCTAGGAACCCAATATAATTCTCAATTTCATTTTAACTGAGCAATTTTAGGTTAATTTTACATACACAAGAAAGACGGGATTTTAATATTATCTGATTTGAATAAAGCAATAAAATTATCCTACAAGGAACAAACTGTCCAGCGAAAAAATTCCTTTTAATTTTTTCATGGGCACATTTGAGGCAATTGGTATGTAAATACGGTACGTCAGAAGCATTTATTGCACAATTTCAAGGCCGGTTTTGAAACATAAAATATTTTATGATCAGCAAACAATGTTTAGTAATGAGACTATGTAGAATAAATATTTGCTGAAATAAAATAAAAGTGTTTTTACGCTAGTTTTGTAAAAGATATAGATCTTATTAACTCATGAAATACGCATTTGAATATTAATTGTTCCACTTTGTCAATGAGATCTTTTACAAAAGGGAAGATGTTTTTACCCTGGTATAAAATTTCGAGGCAGCAATAGTTATCCTAATATGTTCATAGAATATAAGTTACCTAACTTTCATTTTAATCTTTTTAAAGCACTGGTATACAGTTTAAAAGAAGCTATTTTGATTTCAAAATATCTATTTACACATTTAATTTTTAAAATTTTACGGTGTTTTATTTTGGACTATTGCATTTTATTAACCAAAATTATAATATTCAATATAATGTTATAGAAAGTTTTTTATCACTGGGAGTAAATGTGTAGAATATAAGGCCGTATGCGGCCTTATATTGCAAACGTGTTTCTTATATGTCCTTAATAAAAGTTAACATTTATATTAATATTTAACTATATAAAGTAAGGCAATTTTAATATTATTAGATCTTTATACTTACTATCTTAGATTTTAGTAGCTAAATTTTATTTTTTTTTAATTTTATTTCTCTATGTTTAATAAATTTATAAGTTCTGCTAAGTTAATATATTTACTTTAAGTGATATTTAAATGTGTATATATTTAAAATACAAAAATTAATATCACAACACGTTATTGCCCTTATGTAAGTACGAATATAATCTATGTTGAAGCTTTTATGTTAAATAATAAATAAATGACCGAATGTTTCTCTATTCTACATACTCTTATAAATTGATAAAGTTATACAAAATTTTAAGTATTTTACAAAAGTCGTATTTATAGCTATATCAACAAATGCGACCTGTTTTGCTAGTGCCTAATATCAATAGGCATATTATAAGAAACGGACACCAATATGTCACAAAATTCATATTTTACAGAAGATTATAGTAATTTTTTTTTACAGATGTTTGGACAATTTTCTGTGACAAGCTTTGTAAACGCCTTTTAGTTAATAGCGAAGATTTTGTACCTGTAAGCATATGAAATTAGTAGAAATTATTCTTCTGTCTAAATGAGGATATTTACCCATGCTGGTACATAAAATTTTACCCGATTAACTAAACCTCTAAATTTTGGGACACAGGTGTAATGCTTTAGTCTCAGAGTAGAACAAATTATGCACAAATATGCACACAATATATTTTTTTATTAAAGTATAAATAGTATCCTTATTCCCAATGCAGAGAAATAATTCTTCCTGTGGTAAAAACATTCTTTACTTCTGGTTTTGATAGTTTATGAAAGTATAATGTGGATAAAAATATTCGGAAATCTATAAACGGAATGGGAAACTAATATGGACTGCTAAAATTTTGTTTTCTGTAATTGTACTGTTAATTTTCATAGATTTTTCTTATTATCAAACTAAAAATAAATATATACCCCCTTTTAAAATTTCTATATGTATTAAACATAGTTGAAAATTTCAAAGTAATATTTTGGTTTTATTTATTGCATTAAATGGTTTTTCTGATATATATATATATATATATATATATATATATATATATATATATATATATATATATATATATATGTGTGTGTGTGTGTGTGTGTGTGTGTGTGCGTAAAATGGGCGAGACTCATTCAAAAGCACAACACATTTTATTTCTGGTGAGATACATGAAATCCATACAACAGGTAAGCACTTTTCACAACATCGTACACATAGACAATGTGATCCCGCACATACGCTTTTTAAGTACGGATTACTCAGGTAAAAAGACTACGAATAATCCCTAAGCACAATTGATCACGTGATATATATGTGTGTGTGTATACATATATATTGAAAGCTATAACTATTTATCTTTTCATCCAAGAATCACTATTCATCCAAAGATAAAGAAATATTATGTCATAACAACTAAATAAAATTATTGTAGGTAAAACCGTGATATAAAATACTGTTTACCCTGCATATATTACGCACAAGTCTCCTTCTTTCAATCAAACTGAATATGCTTAATTCAATGTGTTCAATTTATTGACTGAATAAAATTAGAAAATTTATCTACTTATGTAGAAGAGTTTATCTGATGTATTAAGTTTCTCCAATGTTATTTATACAGATAATCTAAATCAGTAGTTAATTTACTTATAATTACTTAATAAATAAAAAGTTTTAAGCAAATTGATTGAGGATTAATAGAATTTTAATTTTTAATGTTAGTGTTTGTCTTAATGAAATGTTTAAATGATGTAGTTTTATAATCTGGTAACAAAAGCAATTTACTTCCAAAATATATTTTAAAAATACCAAATATGTTAATGTAAATATATTTGAATCATATCGTTATAATTCCCACAATAGTTTTATAATTATACTTGAAGCGATAGTAGGTAAAATCTAGACTGACAGAATACATAAAGATAAGCAATTTATACCTGTTATTGTGTAGTCGCTTAAAGAACTGAACAATTTACGATTCTAGAATTTCAAATAAAACAAGAGAACAAATTCCAAGTTCTTTCTCAAATCTATACCCCGAGGGTAAAAAAATGAATAAATGCCTTGACTTGCTAATGGATAAAAAAAAGTATTTCGTTGTAACAAAAAGTAAACAATTAAGATGGGAAAATAACAAAAATGGTAAATGTCGTACGACATGATAATAAATGAGAAAGAAAATACCTACAGGGTGTTTTAAAACATATTGAGATGAATGAGCAACATACAATAAAAATACTAAATGCAAAGAGACAGCAATACTTGTCAAGATAGAGAAATACTTTTCAATCTATAAGATCTGGAGAATCTTTAGAACATTTCCGATGAAAAAGAGTAGCTTGATAACTTAGAATTTTTCAATTGAATGTAACTTGGGCTATGCAGCGTATTAAACATGAGTTTATTTTGAGGATTCAACGTATTTAAATATCATTTTCAGGGAACTGTGTTTCTTTATTTTTTAACGTGTGTTTGAATCCTTAAATAAAAATGTTTTTATAGTTCCTCTGTTTTGCATGCATTCTTGCATCTTTTTTTTATGCAACGAAGCACTTTAACTCATCTCTGTGTTTTCTATTTAACACATTAAAATTAAATTAAAGTTTCTGAAAGTACTTTTAGAAATTTTCCTTCTTTCATGGAAAAGAATACCGGAGAAACAACACGTAAACATCCAAGCGATAATATTTTTAAATAGTCTTTAATGTTTTAAAATTCCCTAATACTCAAAACTAAAGGACAAATTTTAAAAAGAATAACAGAGGAAATAATGTGCGTTAAAGTAACAGGTTTGTTTTGGTTATAAAACTTCAATAAATAATTTTAATTTAGAATACCTTTGAAGTATAATAAATATTGATAGAGCTAATTGCTATAATTTTCAATTAAAAATAAAAAAGTTTGCTTGTATTGTTTAGCTTTTAGTAGCATTTTCTAAAATGTGAATCTCAAAAATATAGGTATGTTTTTAAAGAATGTGTGTTAGAGATATTATTTACCATTAAAAAATATTCCTTTGACAAAACTGAAAAAGGAATTATTTTCTTCGTTTTTAGGAGCAGTTTTATCTAAGAGTAACATGGTGTAAATAATTTTTCTCTATCTAAGTTACATATTTAACAATTATTTATATGACTAGTAGATTTTATTCAGTGTGTCATAGGAACCAAAATTAAGATTATATTTTAACTGTTATTTAATTGTAGGTAAAATATAAAAGTTAAGATTTATTAATATATAATTTTTCTATACATATAGATGTATAGTGAATATAATTATATGTAGGATTAATTCCAAAACCATGAAAAATTTAACATGATCTAGACAAAAAATTGACGAAAAACTGACAAATGATAGACAAGAAAGAAGCTCTACCTAGAGAGAACCAATAATAGTTTTGAATCAACCCAACTTAACTATTTTCTATATCTTCACTGGTAAATTCTCTCTTTTTTAAAATTTTTATTTTTAAGTTATTAAACAGTTGTATGTTTTTCAGGTTTGTTTAAAATGTTGTGCTTCAATCACGTTAACATTTTAATATATTTCTATATATTTTGCCACAAAGAATTTGTCCTGTCTAACGACATAACATTATTATATTTTATACAAATTTGTCCAGTTCTGTTTTGCTACAAGGATGAAAAGTGGGTTAAAAATCGAAAGTATTACACTTAAAACATAATACGAATGAAAATAATTGTAGTGGAAGATTTGTATATTATTCTTAGTAACTGTAAATTAAATGTCAGGGTATTAAATTTCAACAGTAATTCATAAGTTTTGAGAAAAGTGTATCATTAATGTCTCATTCATAAGTGCTACTAGTTTTTACTGTAATTGAAATGACAAGCTTAAGTTATCTTTAAATATCTCATTGGAATTTCCCTTTCAATTTGAAGAAAATCTTTTTTCAACTGATAAAAAATTACAAAATGCATTACATTTTGAATAGAAATATCTGCTGAGATAGCTACTGTACATTTTCGGCAGATAAATCAAATCTTAAGGTGATATAGCTACTTTGATTGATTCCTTATTATTTATGAACCTGATAAATTGGACACCTGCCCTATTTCGGTGAGCAGGGGAATATTAAATTGGGATTATGTAATATTATGGAATTGGTAATGCCATCGTGTTAGAAATATAATCATAACTAGAATACTAAATTACTATTGAATAAAGCCAAATCCATGGTAAATGTCACAATTAACAGAAGGTATGAGACAACATTATACTAGCAGTTTTCCAATTTCAAAAGCCTTTTTTCAGTATTGTGCAATATAATTGGGACAAGCACAAACATTTTCACACATATAGTTTTAATTAGTCACTTGCAAGCATAGCATAGCAATCTAGTAACAAACACTTCTTCCTGTAATTTTAAAGATATTCCACATTTTGGTATGGATTCCACTAATCTAGAAAAAGTTCTTTGCATGTCGTCATCACTAAACCATGTTTGAATTTTTTTAATCATTTTCTTTCGGTTGAGTAGCACATTTTACTCAAAAGTCTCTTTAACCAATTCCTTGCAAATCTATGAACAGGGTGTTTCTATTTATGTTAAATTCCATTTCCAGACCCATCACAAACATGTTATGTCTATTATTAGAAAAAAACTAACACCTCAGAATTATGGCATAAAGTAACATCTTATTGACAGACACCAATACCACTTATGGACATTTGCATAAAAGACACAAATTTTTGAGATATTGAAATGTACTATTTCCTGATTATCCTTCCCTCATCTGGTACTAAGCTGCCAGGTCTTGAAAATATAAAAAAAACAAATATCTTTTTTTGAGGATGCTTAACTGTTTATTAAGATATTGTTTAAAGATGGGTTATCCAGTGCTTAGCCTCACAAATGTTGATAGAAGCTATTTATAAAAAAAATGCATTTCGTTATTGAATAAAACCTTATTTTAGACGCAAGTCAGAATTGATATTTCCTGGCCCAAGACAGAACTTTCCTTCTAATTTCAGATGCCAATAACTTTTATTGGATTAATCTTCTTCCGCATCCCCCTTCTTCAATAAGCTTCAGATGTACTCTCGATGAATCAGCGCTCTCACCGTTAGTCAATAAATATCTCCAAATATATGTCTTTTACTTGTGAGAATGCATTTTACTATTTATTACAAGAAATTTATCTGTCCAAAGGGATGTCTTAAGTTTGCATCAGCTTTTACTCTTCAGTTCCCCTTAACTTATTTTTCTTATTAGTAATCCAGAAACCGCTGGATTTTCCATCTCCAACTGCTGTAACAATATCCCTAATAGTTCTAGAAGCATGTTATCTTAGGATAATAATTTTAGTCCTTTTGGAAATAATATCTACTTTATATATATATATATATATATATATATATATATATATATATATATATATATATATATATATATATATATATATATATATATATATATATATATATATGTCAGGATTTAAAATATAGAGTAATTTAAGAGATTTTAATTAGGGATTATTTTAATGGGAGTAACGCGCCTCACGTTACTAGTCACATAAATACGGCTCACGCGCAGTGATAAGAGCAGATAGCGATAAGCAATTACTATAGACGGACCTGTGGCTCCTCGAATAGTGAAAACTGCTTTTGTTTGCAGTTGGGCGCCAAAGATGAGACGCCATGTTGATTAGCGTGCTAAGTGGATTAATAAAGAGAAGAAAATAATGACTAGAGTGTGAACTGATTTATATATTTACTAGTGGATACTCGGACCGTGTCATACATATATATATATATATATATATATATATATATATATATATATATATATATATATATATATATATATATATATATATATATATAAGACAACTCTCAAAATTGACCACTTCTAACAGCAGCTCAGAAATAATGGGAGCGAAGATGATCTACGTATGATCAAGCGATGATCATATAATCAAAACCTTTTACAGTAGTCAAGGCTAACATCCATTTATAACAAATTACAATTGAAATCTGTTTCAATTAGAAAATTTGATAGTACGAATTTGAAGACCAATAAGCTTGTCCCAATTAATATGCAGAGTACTGAAGAAAAAAATTCTCATGTTAATGCATATTGAAAGTTCCCAAACGGTAGCCTGGGAAAATGTTTGAAAAGAATAGTCTATAATTATAAATTTCTACAAAATATTTATAAATAAGATCTGTACTCTTTTCATATGAATATAGGTGTGATGTCTTACAGATTTATCTCAACACATTCATGTCGATAATTTTTCAATAAAACTTTTATATCACAAATGTATTAAAATGAACTAATCCGCATATTATTTATACTTGAAGCAATATAGCTTAAAGTAGCTTGCGTTTCAATAACTCTCTTTGATTTTAAACCCTGTAATCACATTATAAAAGGAATGACAATTAAATCTCATATTGCTGTCTCTAGTCTCATTTTCATCAAGGGAAATCTACCCTGAGGCAAAGGGTTATGTCCTCAGCAAAACGATATGGATGGCTGCTTTGTAATTACAATTGCTTTTCTCAAAAATGGCAAAATGTGAACTTTGTACCTAGAAATGTTTGTGAAAATGAGAATCTTTCCTATATCACTCACAAATAGAGGAGCTTATAAAAGCTGGCTGTACATGGTTAATTGATAGATTTTCTGGTTTACCTGTCATTGTAAATAAATTATATTTTCTTTAATTATTGATTTTTTTAATTAAGTAGTGTATAGAAAAGAAAGATCAATATTGCTTTTCATTTTTAGGGTGTTTAGAGTGAATAGGACATAATCTATTCACATTTAGAAAAGCATCTTATTATTAAAATATATTTCAAAAAATAATAATACATATATGTATCTTTTAATAAATTTATAGCTGTTTCATAAAGTTCGGCATTTACATAGTGAATATCCAAATATTTGGCAAATCGTAAGTTCATATAACTATAATATTATATTTTAATAGTGTAATAGTACAATTCATCTCTATCCCAATTTTTCAGGTTTTTATATGTGTTTCTCTCAAAAACCTGGTCAGAAGTTTGATAGTGTTTAGTTAATTATAGAAAGGATTACAGCTCCAATTATCAGTTGAGTGTTTGGTTATTTCTACAATATTTTATTTAAAATCTTCCATGTATTCTAAAAGCTATTATCAATTATTTTTTACATTAAAAATAATGCGAATTATTTTCAAAGCCAATAGTATTATTAGTAATGTGTACATCATGTCCTAAGAGAGTATATTTTTCAGAGAATAGAAGGAAAACAATGTACAGAGATTCTTTACATTGTCTATGCAGAATGTATGGAATAATTTCATGCGAAAGAAAAATGCTGGAGTATAATTTTCACCCATATTAAACTTAATTATTGGATTTAAATTTCAATTGAATTTGCTGTTTCATATTTGATATAGTACTAAATATTTTGTTTAAACATATTTACAATTCCTTTTCTAAAAAACATAATCATTGTTTCATTGCCAAGTATCTTAAACATTCTTAAATAAATTTTTGTGATAAATGAGCTGATAAAACTACTTGCCTCAAAGCTTAATGAAATATTTATGTATATTAATGCTCACTTTAATATCGTATAGTGATCACTTATTCATAAATTCTTCTGAAAGATATGATTTTAGTTTCATGTTCAATTAAACTTACCATGTCCATTGTAATGAAGCACTGAATTTTTTTTTTATGTTCAATATATTCTAGCAAGGTGTGTTTAATGGCATTAGGTCTGATTTCAATTAAAATAGATCGATATTCTTGCCACTTTTAATAATTTTAATCAGATTTCTTTACATTTGATGATACTCATTTTCATTTTCAAACGCCAATTATCCTTTCATTAATACTCCACCCCCAAGTAAATGATTGAATTGATTTATTCATTATTTCCCAATATCAATCCCGTTATTCTTTCACACACAGATAGACGGGTTTATGTACGTGGGTGTATGAATGTGTGTGTATGTGTTTAAGAATAAAAAGAAAATTAAGTTATGTATGAAAATTAATGCCTTTTAAATGCATTACATTTTTTTCTTTGCATATTAAAAATTTTAATAGTAAAAGTTATAATTATTGTTGAATTAACTAGTAAACTATTTAATAACTAAAAAGTATATTATTCATCTTCTTTAAGTTTTGATAATCAAAAATTAAAAAAGAATGGACATAAATAATGTGTGTGAAAAAAAGAGAAGTTAAATTGGTTTATATGACTTTAACTGCATGCATTTAAACACTAAGGAGTAAATTGTATTGTTGTATGAATTCAAAGAATTACAAACAGACACAAAAAAGATCAACAGACAATAATATTGTTATCTTTATTTTTTTATTTCCATTGCAGAGAGGTTTGGGAAACAAAGGAACATAAATAATTAGATGAACAAAAGTGTCCATTTATGCTATATGAAAGCTAGAAAGAAATGGCGACGTTATACAAGAAAAAACTTGCACTCTTATGTTACAGGAAATCATATTTTCAATAATACACCTAAAGTGTACATAAACGGTTAGTGCATTTATGGCAATAAGAGTTTATTACCAAAGGGCACCTTTGATTATCATTATCATTTGAGGCAATAACAGAGTAAAACATTTCATGATATTACCAATGTTCATTATCAGGGCCTTTTCAGAAAAAAAATATTATTATTGAAAATCAACTTTAATCTATTAGTTGTCACATAAGAAAAATCAGACCTCTACCGAAATAATGACATTCTTTAACAGCAAAGGCATTGGTTTCTTAAATAAATTGTCAGTGGAAAAATATAATGACTTTTTACAACTTGAGGAGAAATTTTTACTTTATAAAGAGTTGATGATTTAATGTTATAAATAAACACCTATAAATATATATGTATATTGACAAATAAATCCAATCTATTGAACTGTATTTGGAGATTTATACACTAGAGAACATGCGATCAAATTAAAGATTGAAATATTTAGTTATTTATAATGTCTATATGCATCTCAAAATGTATATTAAAAATGTATTGTATGAAAGGTATGCCAATAATATTAGATTTCTACTTTATACTGTTATTCAAATTGAAATACTTTCATTTAAGTTGTCATAATGGATTATTTTATTCTTCAATATATCTCTTTAATTTTTGAACTTATATTTACCAAACATCAATTAAACAGATATTAATTTAGGAAAACTATTTTGATTAGCTCCAATAATGACATTTATAATATTACTGAGTTCTAAGGAAATCATCTAATGTTTTATTACATCGGATATAGCGTAAATTCTTCTGGTGTATATAAATAATGAAATAAATATTTTAAAATTAATATATCTTAAGGTGAACTGATCCAATAGCAAGGAGAATAAAGGATATGGAGCCTTTATATACAGCATCAGCTAATTTTAGATTAATTTTTAAACATTCATAATCCTACTTCATAATTAAGTTTTCAACTCAATGTTTACGTCAAAATTGCTATGAAGATATTTATAAACTTATGCTAAGGACAATAGGAAAACAAATATTTTTATGCAGAGTATTTTAAAAATATATATCATTTTTTGAATAGAAACAAATAAGTATAAACAGTTTATCAATGATTATGTACCTATAAGTTGCACTTTATTATAAAATGAACTTTAACACGTCAAAAAAGTTTTCTAAAATGGCTGGAATTCCAAGGTTGCTGATAAGATGAACATTGATTGAATGGAGGTAAACCATATCCTAAAAAATCTTTCACAAAAAATTCCCTACATTCAAAATCGGTTTCATCACGCAAGGAAAAGGCAAAATTGTCAATTCCTTAACTTGCCAATACAGACATATTTCCATGTAATAAATGTATGCCCGGAGACAAAAGCACAGGTTAATATTTCATTCATTAGCTTAGAAACATTTCTCACTCACTATTTAATATTGTTCTCGCAAAACATATTTCGATTGTTCGACAGAAAATGTGCATTATAAAAATATAATTTTGCTTGCTTGATAAATATCACCATTCGCCGTTTACCCGCAAAACTAATTATAAAAGTTGAACATTAATAAAATATTTGCTGTGAATGCAGAGGAGAGTGTTTTTCTGCAAAACTTTATGATTGAAATGGACTTTTTGGTTGAATAACAAGAATACTGCACATCCTGATATTTTTATCAGTTTATTTTCATAGTAAGGAAACATTAAAAAGTATATCTAATACGCAAGAAAAATAAATAAATATAGAAAACAAAAGTATATCTAATTACATAAAAATGGAAATATATTTACAATACATCTAATATATTTTTATCATTTATTTCATCCATAATCAAAGAATTGCCTGGAATGCCTATCAATATATAATATATTAATTTTGATTTATTACAACATACATTGATAATATCATACTTACTATTTGAAATAAAATTTACAGTGAAAATATAAGGCTAAATTTTTTATCTCTATCCTTCATAAAAACTAAGTTAAAATAGTATACTTTCACTAAGAAACTATAGTAATAATATAAATCAAATGCATAATACAAATACTTTAAACCCCATCCATGCTCGGAAATTTTTGAAAATGGCACAGTATATTTTATAATTAAATAGGTTCTTTTAAATTAATATTGATTATTACTATAATATAACTTATTTTTAGGTTTATTATGCTAAGTAAGTTATTTCTCTAAAAAAAGTTAGTGAAACCGGAAATAAAACTATATCACATGCAAGTTTTTATGTTTAAAGCAGTATTATAATTTCTGAAAGAATTATTTTACATCTTATTTTTTGTATACATAAAGTATTAGCCTAGAGACTTGATAATAATAGTATTTGATATACAACTACACCTACAGCTACTTCACAGTTTTGATGTTTAGTATATTACATAATATTAAAAAGGTAAATGTTTATTGATATGTCATTCATTATATTAATATGATAAATGTACCGTAATAACTGCTATGCTACAAATGAATATACATAATTTATGTAATAGATCTTTTTATATAACTTACGTTCATTCACTGGACAGCAATTCATATGTATGAGCTAACAGCTTTCAGCCCTGTCTTAAAAATAAAATATACAAACCTTAATTAATTTTGCATTCTTTAATATAACTTGAAAATATCTCATTAGAAATAACAATTGAAACAATTTTTTTCCTGGTTGAGAAAATGGTGAGGATAAAAAGAAATACAGGATTGATTGTCTAAAACAGTTTTTTTTTTCAGATTTTTTATTATATTTTCAAAGATTCAAGAACATATCCTCAATTGTATCCAGTTACTGAATGTAGGCAACATTTTTATAATGGTATTGAAAAACATCTAATTTAAATGAAGTATGGTAAATTATAATCTATTCGACGAATAAGTATGTTTACAAAAAGTTATAGATTTAAGTACGTCTGTCAGTTTGAATTTAATGAAATTTTTGAAATAGATTTGGAAGAAAAGAAATACCGGCAGCTATAATACATTTTACAGAAACTCTAGATCTTCACAACAATGAAAAATTATATTTTCAAAGCTGAAAAAAATACTTACAACTTGAATTAACTAATTTAAAATATATTCAAATGTTTTACAAGTATGAATAAGACACAATGATAAAAATCAAAATATAATCTACATTCTCTAAAACGTAATTATAACGTAGAACTTACCTAAGTATGAAATAAACTATTTTACGCATACATATTTTAAGTAAACTTTAGAAATTTACATATGAGCTATGTTTCATTATTTAAATGCATAATTCTATAAGTTATTTTTTAAAAAATAAATAAATGTGAGAAATTTTAATAATGCATGTAATGCTAATAGCGGAATAAAATAACGATTTCCTTACCTTTATATATCAGGGAGTAAATTTAGCAAAATGCTCTCTTTCTTGTCATATTAAAATAAATAAATAAAAATTCTTTTAAAGCTTACCTGAAGCATCAGAGATCATCCACCAAGGGAATTCAACTTAAAATAAAGTATATAAACTTTTATGAAAACAAATTTTGTGCAGTATTCTTTATCATTCTTTTTTAATTACAAGATTTGGATTCGCTACATAAGAAATTTTAGAGTAGGATTTGATTTTCACATATGTAATGCAAAAATCTAACAGAAATTTCATATATTTATATACATATAAGAATCATAAAAAAATTCTAGATTCTAAAATTTAAAAGATTTTTGAAGTCTTAAATAAAATTATAGCATGTAAATAATTGTACAGAACATTGGACATTGATCATGTAAATAGCAAGATTCCTGAAAATGTAGTAGATATACATTTACATTAAAATGAGCTTTAACTGTTTTTGTTCCAGTATACTAATATTAGGTTAGGACTGTAATAAAAAAAATTACAAATATAAATTACCACCAATTTTTGGTTTCAATAGATACCACGTTTTGAATTTCCAAGTTTTGAATTTGAGCTTTTTCAAAAGTAATAAAGCTTTATATTCGGGAAATGACACTACAGTTAAATTGAAGTAGTTCAAAGTCAAATTTAGTACACGTAAGCAAAATTTGTATTTTTCACGCAACATTAACAAGCATTTATGGGAATATATGTTGCAGTTCAATTACTCTATTTGTTATGGTGTGCGCATTTTCAACTAAATACATTATATTTAGTTGTAGGAAAGCAGAGGAGGTTTCCATAAATGCGAAATATGATTGCGTTTACTGTTTTTACATATAAACAATCTTCTGTAAGAAACAACCCGTACTTGGTGCATATCAACCCGTGCTTTTGTGTTCTGAAATTTGAAACGGTGAAATAATAATAAAAAACATCTAACTCAATTTATTGAAACGACGGATCCTTGTAACTTCCAAGAAGTTTCACCCACCAGAGGATAAAGTCCTTTCCCATGAGTGCTTGCTGATGCCTATACAATTCGTGAAAGCTGTTCGCGGCACGCTGTGTTCATGTTCATGCGTTGTTTGACAGGAGTATGCCGTCAGGTTCACACCGAATGTCCATTTGGGGGAGTGTACATATGAGGGTCGGCACCAAAAACCCTTTAGAAGAGGCACTAGACACCCCGATTTCGAATTCCACCCTCCGACCCCCCCAAATGAGGGTTTTGATGCGTTGATTGGACGACGTGAAGTCACAAGACCAGGACAGGCCTGATGCCGGTCACCGGACTAATAGGATGCTGAGAGTTAGAGCTGCGGCTGTCAGTAGCAGATCCAAAGTGTTTTTTAGCCGAGGCGAACTGTTCAGCAAGTTGTCACATTCACCTAGAAAAATGATGTAAAAAATACCTATATAGCTCCTATTCTCTACTCCTACGTTTGCTATACGCGAGGAATATTATTTTGATACAGAATAAATATGGAAACATAACTACTCTTCAGACAGTGTCGAAGTTATTTGAACTGGAACAATTCAAGAACCTCAAAATTCACCGAGAATTCACCGAGAATCTACAAAAATAGAACTTTACTTTTACCAATATACTCAATTTATTGTGCTGCCTAAATAGTTGAGTCCTGCTTTTACTTTTACATTAAGCGATATTTTAGTTACACCATAATTGAGGAAAGCATAAGTCTATTGGTTTTAACAATTTTTCTTCAGACAGTGTCGAAGTTATTTTAACTGGAACAATTCAAGAACCTCAAAATTCACCGAGAATTCACTGAGAATCTACAAAAATGGAACTTTACTTTTATCAATATACTCAATTTATTGTGCTGCCTAAATAGTTGAGTCCTGCTTTTACTTTTACATTAAGAGAGATTTTAGTTACATAATAATTGAGGAAAGCATATGTCTATTGGTTTTAACAATTTTTACGGTATTTGAATAATGACGAGCAAAGAATTCGAAGAACTCTATGAGATACTTCCTCCAACTGTACACAGAATTCAATGTTTATATTTTGTAAAGTAAGCAAAATTACCTTTACTTGTATATTGTATGGTTTATAGCATAGTTTGGTTTGAAACATAACTGTGTAAAAGTGTTTCAAATCAGTTTATAACATTTTTAACGTGGAAAACACCCTAGTCTATTAAAGGAATATGATAAATTTGTAAAGCAAAAACGTATTAAATTAGTTATTAATCTTTTAAGCATTTCCTAACTATCACTTGTGGATATGTTTTGCATAAATTATTATTATATGTTTTACATAAATAACTATCTCATTACTTAGTATAAATGAATTCTCGTGCTTAGTATGCATGAATTTAATTACTTCGCTATTGGGAATTTGGCAAAATGAAAATAAATTGTCATCGAGAAAATCGTTATTAAGAAATAGATGTTTAGAGATATATCCCTTAGTATAATATCCCCTGCATCTAATAGATAAAAAAGTTATGTCCTTATTTAAACGTAACTAGTATTTTACATTTAAATTTCAATAGTTTTTTCACAATATAATTCACCGAGTATTATATTGGACCCCATTTTATATAGCAATATATTTCTTTTTACTTGAGTAAGTTAGGTAATTAAAAAGTTAGATACAAAAGGTGAAAAATAGGTTTTGTAAATAATATTTTTGTAATCTTAAGTACTAGGTCATCGAGGAAGATTTTTAAGTTATAATTTAAAGAAATATTTGCAATATTTAGAGTTATTTGAAAATTCCAATGCATAAAATAATAAACACATTAGTTTTCCACATCCATTTTTTAAGAGTTTTAATTGATTTTAATATACATATTATTCATAGTTTAATTTTATAAGTGGTATTATTTTTAACAGGTTGCTCTTAGTCATTGGCATATTTTTACATTGCATATGTTATGTAAACTTGTGAGTATTTATTGCGAAATATATAGTGGTTGTTATGTATATTTCCGTAAATAGTAATGCTTACATTCTTATCAACAATTATAGAGATTTTAATAATTTGTTTTATATTTACACTGCTTATATAAAAATAAAATACTTAATTAGAGATATACTTGGTGTAAGAGCTTTTAACTTTATTTGAAGAAGAATTGTATTTGATTTTGGAAACGTTTTAATAATTTGATTTAGTCTCAATGCAAAGTGTCAAAATTAATACAATCACTGTCAGCACATTATTATTATTTATGTATGCATTTTTATCTCAAGAAAATTATTTATATTTTATAGTTTATAAGTCAATGTACACAAAATTGCCTATTAATAAAGAAAATAAAGTGTATTTTTGGAATTTGTCAATTTTTCTTGGTGAACATTGAGTATTTTTGCCTAATCAAACTTTACACTAAAGTGTGATTATTTTAAAATAAAATACATTATGCTGCATAAAAGGCTTTAAAACATTTATCCTTTAGAATTATTCGGTAAATTTTGGATTAGCATCCCTATACCGTTATTCAAAGTGCAATATTCTGTTAAAATTATTATCTTCTCACTTTACCTGTCATCCTTAGAGAGAGCTCCTCAAGCGATGGTTCGTTGACTTTAATAAAAATAATATAATTTATATTCAAATTACTTACCTTTGCAAATTTATTTACTATTTTTTTTT
>CM063503.1:101203692-101231192 GCA_032207245.1 Pardosa pseudoannulata
TAATTATTAAACAACTAAAAATCTAATATTAGTTATAATAATGAATGAATATTAAATTTAGCGACAGTTGCTTCTTTGGAAAACGTGTTTGGGTTTTTCATATTTGAATATGTTTTCCATTATCTCCTAATATAGTACGTTTAATATAATGTGTTTTAGTCTCATTTACCTAGTACGTAGTAGCTTTATATTACATAATTCGGAAGGTTTATCTTAGAATATTATATTTTACAAAATCGGCTTAGTCAGAATTTTTTTATAACTTTTTTAACATTTTATTGTTTTAATGACTATTGTTTATTGTTTCTAATGATTTTGTAAGAGTATGAAATACGTTTGTAGTATGAAGGATGCTTTCTTACTAAGAAAATTTAATCTTTTTTTATTTTTATGAAATTATGATGTAATTCACTGCTAACGTTTAAGATAATTTTCAATAAAATTTCATAAATGTATAGCTGTAAGTGCAACTATGAGTATAAAATAAAATTCTAAATTTAACTAGACTATTAATTGTGTAAATATTTGAATGTATAAATAATTTAATGTAATTTAATTCTTGTAAAAATTAAAATTTATTTAGAACTGTCAATTTCCTTTCTTTGGCTTTCATTTGTTAAACAGATAACAATATGTAACTACAATAGAAAAATGTAAATAAAGGTTTTCCTTTGAATTAACCTCTGAACTGAATTCAACACTTTTTTTATACTGTCTCCTTTTAACCCTCTTTCTTCCTGCTCATTTGAAATTCGAAGAAAAAATAAATTGTGTAATAGTATACTCATAATGGTGCTCTAAACTATTGAAAAAAAAATCATTTCTTCAGCAAAACCACATTTAGAAAAATTGAAAATTCAGTAAACCTCATTAAAGTCTTCAGTTTGTAGGAGAGGGCGACAAATGGATCATATTTAGAACTTTTAAACAAAACAGACAGAGCATTTAGGTTTTAAATTTAATATTTCTATTAACATGTTAAATTTTTATACACATTATTTTGGAAAATTACTATTAGTAAAGAGAAAAAAGTCAAATGCAAGCCAAATGGTTTGTTTTAATTTACGTTCCTTCAACAAATCCTAATCATCCTCTATATCAAGAATTTGAATTATATTTGAAGCTTCTTATTATTCCTCGCTGTATAAGAGGTATTATTGGAAAAAAAATTATTGAAATTCTTCAGCTATTGTTTTACATTTGAGTAAGAACCTCGTATAAGTTAATGGATTTTAGATATATTTTAGATATTTAATTATAGTTTCGTTATAATAATGACGCAAATATTTAAGAAACGTAAAATTCAGTCGGTGATTTGAAAGATAATTTTCTAAACATTATTTTTTTAAATGATAACATGAATGTTTTTTATCTATTTCTTTAAACAATATTTCAATGTTATATGATAAAGTATGTTAGAAATTTATTTTTTAACTCAGTTTTATAACATTAGAGTCCATTTGGTAACTTATTCAATAACTTTATATACATATATATATATATATATATATATATATATATATATATATATATATATATATATATATATATATATATCCGTTTTCTTGTGACCTAGAAACTACATGATGTGCAACAAAGCTTCATTTTTTTACTAAATATGGACTATATTAGCAAATGCATGATAATAAAATATCTTTAAAACTAAATTTGTGTCACCATCCTTTGTCAAACATTTTTTATTTAAGTAACTAAATCAGCTAAGTAACTAAGTGGATTTTTATGATTCGATTCTCTAACAACTAACAGTAAATTCACTGACGAATAAATTAAGAAATGATGCAATTTTCATTAAAATAACAAACTTGAATGGATAAGATGACATAGTATATCTGCAATTTTATTTTCAAAGATATAAAAAGCATTATTTTTCATGAATTGTTGATTTTTATATTTTAATAACTGTCACTCATTTAGGTTTATTTACTTAAATAGAGTCAATGAAACATGACTAAGATCTTATATATATATATTCCTGAATATGTGAATTCTTGCTTCACACTACGTGTTTCAATTATATTTATCAATGTATTGTTTTCCTACATTTACAAAATCTATTGCGCAAAGTAATGAGGAGTATCTAAGTAGCTGTTGTAATTGAATCTCAAATCTTTCTTGGTATGCATCTGACTCATATGTATTGTTTTCCTACATTTACAAAATCTATTGCACAAAGTAATTAGGAGTATCTAAGTAGCTGCTGTAATTGAATCTAAAATCTTTCTTGGTATGTATCTGACTCGTATGTATTGTTTTCCTACATTTACAAAATCTATTGCACAAAGTAATGATGAGTATCTAAGTAGCTGTTGTAATTCAATCTAAAATCTTTCTTGGGATGTATCTGACTCGTATTGTTTATTGAACTGGATAAACACTGGTTTTTAAAATAAAGAAGTTTTCTTAAAGTATTAAGCAAAATATTGGCATATACTATGCATATTTCAGATATGGAACATAGATTCTATTAAATATAGCTGATGTTTCAAATGATTTTTTTTTGTTAATAAGCTAGGAGACAGAAACGATTGTTTTTCTTTGCTCATCTGGTTCAATATAATTTTTATTTTATTAGTTATTTTTTGTTTAGTAATAATGTAGGCACTCTTGTGTGAAAAAAAGTAATGCGACATGGGATTGCTAATTTAGAAATTCAGTTTGATTTTTAGATGTTTTAAAATTTAAACATTAAACATATTTACACATTTAAAATTAATGCAGTGGTCTGGATTATTAGAGGTACATTACATTTAAATTTTACATTGTTTAATTCTATGATACGTGGTGTTTATTTCTTGGGGATTCAATAATATTGGTATTAAATAGTAAATTATTCCTGGGGTCTAAAAGACACGATAAGAAAAACAGAGATTCGTTTTCTTTGCTAAATATTGACTGTATAAATCGAATATGAAGAAATTAACAATATTAACAACTGCTTATTTTTATGTCTCTTTTAAACATTTATTATTTATCTCAAACATTTATTATTTAGTAAATTGAATTACAGGTGTGATTTTGAGATTCTTCAGTAATCTACAACAAATTCACTGATCAACGGACAATCAAATGATAAAGCATCTTCTACGATAATCAATTAAGATGAACAAATTCGAAGAGACTACGTGCAATTTTATTTTCAATGAAACGAAATTCAGATATTTTGAATACACATTACCATTTTTAATTTGTTGACAACGCTCATAAATTTTCGTTTAAGTATATAAATACTCATAATAAACGTGAATATGATCAATATAAGCAAACATATGTGTGTTTTCAAGCATTTATGCATGATTGTGCAAGCTTATATTTATTACTGTGCTGTATTTTTTCAATGTGTAGCAATTGTTCAAAATGCTATTTTTATGTTTTATAATCTTTTCCTTATGGTATTGCCTCAGACGGTTTCTTCTTTGCATCATAGTGCGTCACTGCCTTGTATTTATTTAAGCTCAAATAAATGAGAAAGCCGTTCTGATAGCTTTGTCCCTAGAGTCATTGCAAGCGAATTCTAAATATTTCATAGCATGCATTTCACATTATTTTTCTGAATTCGAAAAATAATGGAACTTATACTTAAGTATTGACAGAAACAGCAGAAATTTTTCATCCCCATTAGCAACTAATAAAATGATAAATGTATCTTATATATTTCTTATAAAGTATTCCAAGTTACACGATTTCCTTTCAGAATATAAGCATATGGGACCAGAACTTAGTTAAACCTAACAGAACTATTATAACCATTGGAATATGCATTTTTATGTTCACCGAGGAATTTCTATTTTTAATATAATTTTTTACAGAAATATTATGTCTTCAAGCATAAATAAAAATTATCTCTTTAAGGTGAATTTTGAATACCATCTTCAAAAGATTTCAGGGAATCTTATTTCATCCAAAGTTTCACAGAATACTGTGAAAATGTGAAGATTTAATGGAATTCATCCATAAGGGATTGTCTTAAATAATTCATGAATTTCATAAAGCATAGAGAGAATTCAACATGATAATAAACAGATTTTCAAAATAATGCCTCTGATGGGAAATTTACTTACAACGTAGATGACGTTATGACGTAAATACCACTTTAAATATATGTTAATGTTTCAAAAGATTTTTTCGGATAATAGTATGTGGTTTTGTGGCAATTGTTTATGTTTACTTTTTCAATTTGGTCATTGCAATTTTTATCTTATTTTGTGTAAAAATATTTTTCTGAAACATTTTCTATGCGATAGGTAATTTACTAGCATTGGCTTAAAGAAAATGCTATCACAGTTGGTAGAGTCGCATAACTTATTAAAACCCTTGATTTAATTCAAGACCAATGATTTTCGTATCGTTTTCAGCAGCCAAGTAGTTTGAGATAAATTTAATTAAGTTGCTTAGAGATAATCTGTGATTTTCTTTCCGAAAGAATCACGTTTGCGTACATTTATCAATATCATACAGACCTCTCAATCAACAAAGTTAATTATGTTAGACTAAAACAATAGTAGAGGTAGGAAATCTTGGGAACCTCATTATTGGATTCTACGTTTAATAGTCCAAACAAGTGTGGTTGCAAGTGCGACGAGAAATTTCCGTTTCCTTAGCCGTTGAAGTAATTTCTTTAGAATTCTGATTTCCCTGTGGATCACGGTTATATTAAACTTCCCAAAAGAAACGGATTGCAGTTTTTTTGGAAGGTTTTCTCTCTGCATTTATAATTACCGAAGAAATTCGCTAAATTTAGGCAATGGCTTGTATCATAGCAATTTTCAGAATCCTATTCAGTTTCATTGCATTAATACTTTATTTGGAAAAATCATCTAACAAAAAAGTTTTTATAAAACAGCTCTACGAACAAATTATTTTCTTTAGTTAAGGAGTTAAACAATGCAGGGTACTAAATTTATCAGGTAACAATATCTTAAAATAAATAGAATATTATAAAATTTGACTTTAAGGTAGGATTGTTTTAATGTCTAATTGAGTTTTTTGTTTTATAGTAGATTGAAATTTGATCGCTTTGTTATATGAATTGTAAAACAACATTAACATTTTTTAGGCGTATATTAATTTTTATTATTAAACAGCAATCAAGTTGATGAATACTTTTAATAAAGTATAAATTTATATGAGAAACTGCAATTTTAGCAAGAATATAGCATAAAATGCAAAGTAACAGAAACAAAGCACAAATATAAAAAAAGCCAGTAGAGATCTGGGCAAAAGCAAAGTTCTGCGAAAGAGAGCGGAGACACAGAAAGCTAACCCTTACATAACCATGTGCTCCAAACATACAAAAATGTGCGCTGAATAAGCGCAAGCAGGTAGAGCATATGAAAGGGTCATAAGTAAAAAATGGATCGAGGGCAAGAGTGAAAAATGATAACAGAAAAAAATGTGATTATTAATTTTATTATTTTTGTCTTATTTTTTATCTATTTTATTATATTTTTATTTATTTCCTTTCTAATTTATTTTTTTAATTTAAATAGCTAATATAAATTTATAAATTATTTAAACAATTCAATATCTCTGATTAAGGAAGAGGTTCGCAAGAACCTCCAAAAGATCGGACAATGCATATAGATTTGACTTTTTCCTCAAGTGCATCACAAATGTTAGTTCTCTAAAATCTTCTGGGTGAGATATCCTCCCTCCAAAGGATCGATTGTAGATCCACCAGCAGTGGTGTTACCGAGGGGAACCCAATGCCTGCCTCTCCATCAAGGACAATAGAGTAATTTCAAATTTCACAGTCATTGGGAACAATATTAATTTTTTTATCTTATTAACACATTTATGGCATTTCCTGAAAGTTTACTATATTTTTCACTAATCATCGTCTTTTGATGTATACTTTATAAACATTATCTCTATATCAATACATAAAAATGAATCTGGAGATGTTTATGATTTTCTCAAGAAAACGAAAAAGTTAATAAACTTATTATTAATGATATTGAAAACAAAGACTTGTTGAAGTAAACATAGATAAAAGTATATACGCAGGTTACGTGACTTAGATAAACCAATAGGTATCGATAAATTGTCAGTAGTTATGCTTTAGCCATGGTTAATCTTAACAAGTGAAGAATGAGTTTCGAAAATATTTTTAGAATCATTTCAACGCATTTCAGAATTATTAGGGTTTCTATTCTAGTTTTGAGTATTATTTTATTGTCCATTGAAATATGATGGACTCTCTAAAATAAAGCATAATTGTTTTTACTGACTGCACCAATGAGTTACCAATGAATAATATGTAATTGTCAAATTATCTCAATAAAGTGTTTACTAAATTCAACGATTGCTACTGTTTGAATTCTTGTACTAAAGAAACATTCAATCTGTATATGGTTATATGTATGTCACCAATGAATAAAAAGGTTGATGTCAAATTATCTCAATAAAGTGTTTACTAAATTCGCCAATTACTACTGTTAACTCTATTCTTCAAACTCTTAGGCCGCCTACCCAAACAGAAATCATATCTGTACTCACTGCCGACCAGGTGGTCATTGTTTGTTTAAGACACCTACATTATTATGAATGACAGCTGCATAGCTTTCTTATTCTAACTGCACTTCCTGTGAAGATAAGATTACAAAGGCTCAAAGAGCTCACTGCAGTCAAATGGGGGTAGGAAAAATTGATTTTCTTTCTCAGCCGAGCTGGGATATTGCGAAGCCGGTCTTTAGAACATTATACCTCCGCTAATCATGGTTAAGAGTGGAAACATTTCATGATACTGCTAACAAACAGAGGAAAGAACTTTTACCTTTAAAAGATTTTTATAGGACAATAAATAAAAACATGGACATTTATTCTTTAAAATTGACGGAATAAGTTTTGATTTCCATACATATTTTAGTATGGAAAGTAATACTAAATAACGGAAATTTATATGAAACAAACATAGACGGTAAAAAAAAAATAGTTGTAAGCATATATTTGCTTGGGAAAAAATATTTATTTTAGTTTATGAGACTGTATATTAAATCTTTTGTCAACACGTAACTTTTTTTTCAAAAAACAAAGTGAGGGGGGGATAATAAGGCCGATTTAATTTCAGAGGTTTTTTTTAACGCATTTCTTCAAAGATATCATAAGTTATGGGAATTAGAAATAAAAAAAATAAAATATTTAAATCAAAATTACCAACTACCGGGGAAAAAATCTGAAGAGGAAAATCATCGATTTTTCATAAAAGTGCTTTATTATCAGTTTTGATGAGTAAACTCAAAACAAAAGTTATATGTTGTTAGATATTAAGGTTTTTTTCCCCCCGTGAAACAACCTCGGTATTTTTTTTCCTTCAGGAAAAAAAAAGTGAATGAATTGAATTCCCCTTCTTTTGCAGTGACGCATGGAAAAGCAGGCAAAATACATTCGCAACTCGTTCCGCTACAATAACCATCGAAACCATTTTTATTCCGTTAATTTGTAATGTTGGATAATTGCCCTTGCCAAGCATTAAAAAAAATCCGTAATTCAAGGGGAAAAGGCTCTGAAAAAAGTTTTTTTTATGCTTTTTCTTAATTATATGTATAAACTTAAGTGTTATGAGAGGAGTGTATATGTTTGCATATATAAATACACAAGCTATATTGATCAAAGGAATGCATAGGTTAAAATAATGATTTGTTGTTATGGTAATAACATTGTTTTCGTAGAAAAAGGATCCTAGAATAATTAAGCTATATTTTACACTAATGTTTGAGTTGAATTTGTAAACAAGCTATTGCCTAATGTATTTCGGCTATGATTCATTATCGTTCGTCGATTAAAGCTTCTATTTGAAAGATTTTCAGTAGATATGGAACATTGTAAATGTTTAACGGATTATTCTAAATCATCCCAGTAAGTCTTCGATTACATCAACGCAGACTTTAAATCAATTTATTTTGTACTTTGAAGTCCAGTTTCAATCCAGCCAGAAATGTGGGACAAAGATGGGTTAAATCGAAATATAAGTTTAGAAAAATCAGAAAATTCTTTCAAAATAATTAACACTTTTGAAATCTGATAATATATGGAAAATAACTCATAACTGTGAACAAAAGAATTAAGTTATTTAACCATATTTCACATAAATAGACTTAGCAACAAAATTATAGCATAAATATATCTTAATATCTAAGCTTAATATTTTGAGTTGTGTAGTGTTTAAAGAAAGGCCCATGTCAAATACTATTATAACAAAGTACTTTTATCAGAGTACTATCATATTAATAGTCATGTATCTTCAATATTTAATATTTTTTGAATACAGTTCTTTAACTTAACCTTCCAGTAAACCTCTTATAGCCCGCATTGAATTTAATGAGGTCACTAGATTTCAACTTTCATTCCTAATCTGTCAAAGTCAGAAGAGAAAGCTGCACATTTTTGATGTAGCATAATAGACTTTTTCGTCTTGGGAAATACAATTGTTCAGCTCTTACGCCTCTGCCTTTTGACAAAAAATATAATATCATTTTATATAAATTTACAGTTAAAATTGCACGTAGTCTTAACGATTTGGAATATTACATTCCTTAAATAAGCTCTTTTTGTTGAAAGTAGTGAAGAATATTATATCCCTGAAATGTTAATGCAAACGAAATATCAATACTGTACCTGCTGATGTTATATTAAAAGTCAGATTTCCGGTGACACCTGGTACTACGGTCCTTCGACATGTATCTGGGAGGCCAGAAAACTGTGTCATTTTCGGATTTGAAAAATATACCTGTAGATGAAATAAAATATGCATTATGTAACAATAAAAATTAATGACGATTTGATAATCATTACTTCAAAAATTACTGCAATTATTACCTAAAATATTGTTATTAATTTGTAAAACTGAGTCTAGTTATTACTTGTATTGCAAAATAAAGCTGTGCTAGGGTTATTTCATTGTTGATTCTAATAGTAATATTTTTATAGATTTTTTTTTATTATGTCACAGTCTGCATTGAGGTAATGTATAAATCCAAAACCGCAAAATATGCATTATGTAACAATAAAAATTAATGACGATTTGATAATCATTACTTCCAAAATTGCTGCAATTATTACCTAAAATATTGTTATTAATTTGTAAAACTGAGTCTAGTTATTAATTGTATTGCAAAATGAAGCTGTGCTAGGGTTATTTCATTGTTCATTCTAATAGTAATATTTTTATAGATTTTTTTTATTATGTCACAGTCTGCATTGAGGTAATGTATAAATCCAAAACCGCAAAATATGCATTATGTAACAATAAAAATTAATGACGATTTGATAATCATTACTTCAAAAATTACTGCAATTATTAGATAAAATATTGTTATTAATTTGTAAAACTGAGTCTAGTTATTAATTGTATTGCAAAATAAAGCTGTGCTAGGGTTATTTCATTGTTGATTCTAATAGTAATATTTTTATAGATTTTTTTATTATGTCACAGTCTGCATTGAGGTAATGTATAAACCCAAAACCGCAAAATATGCATTATGTAACAATAAAAATTAATGACGATTTGATAATCATTACTTAAAAATTACTACAATTATTACCTAAAAATATTGTTATTAATTTGTAAAACTGAGTCTAGTTATTAATTGTATTGCAAAATGAAGCTGTGCTAGGGTTATTTCATTGTTGATTCTAATAGTAATATTTTTATAGATTTTTTATATTATGACACAGTCTGCATTGAGGTAATGTATAAACCCAAAACCGTAAAATATGCATTATGTAACAATAAAAATTAATGACGATTTGATAATCATTACTTAAAATTACTACAATTATTACCTAAAAATATTGTTATTAATTTGTAAAACTGCGTCTAGTTATTAATTGTATTGCAAAATAAAGCTGTGCTAGGGTTATTTCATTGTTGATTCTAATAGTAATATTTTTATAGATTTTTTATATTATGACACAGTCTGCATTGAGGTAATGTATAAACCCAAAACCGTAAAATATGCATTATGTAACAATAAAAATTAATGACGATTTGATAATCATTACTTAAAAATTACTACAATTATTACCTAAAAATATTGTTATTAATTTGTAAAACTGCGTCTAGTTATTAATTGTATTGCAAAATAAAGCTGTGCTAGGGTTATTTCATTGTTGATTCTAATAGTAATATTTTTATAGATTTTTTATATTATGACACAGTCTGCATTGAGGTAATGTATAAACCCAAAACCGTAAAATATGCATTATGTAACAATAAAAATTAATGACGATTTGATAATCATTACTTAAAAATTACTACAATTATTACCTAAAAATATTGTTATTAATTTGTAAAACTGCGTCTAGTTATTAATTGTATTGCAAAATAAAGCTGTGCTAGGGTTATTTCATTGTTGATTCTAATAGTAATATTTTTATAGATTTTTTATATTATGACACAGTCTGCATTGAGGTAATGTATAAACCCAAAACCGTAAAATATGCATTATGTAACAATAAAAATTAATGACGATTTGATAATCATTACTTCAAAAATTACTGCAATTATTACCTAAAATATTGTTATTAATTTGTAAAACTGAGTCTAGTTATTAATTGTATTGCAAAATAAAGCTGTGCTAGGGTTATTTCATTGTTGATTCTAATAGTAATATTTTTATAGATTTTTTATATTATGACACAGTCTGCATTGAGGTAATGTATAAACCCAAAACCGTAAAATATGCATTATGTAACAATAAAAATTAATGACGATTTGATAATCATTACTTAAAAATTACTGCAATTATTACCTAAAAATATTGTTATTAATTTGTAAAACTGAGTCTAGTTATTAATTGTATTGCAAAATGAAGCTGTGCTAGGGTTATTTCATTGTTGATTCTAATAGTAATATTTTTATAGATTTTTTTATTATGACACAGTCTGCATTGAGGTAATGTATAAATCCAAAACCGCAAAATATGCATTATGTAACAATAAAAATTAATGACGATTTGATAATCATTACTTCAAAAATTACTGCAATTATTACCTAAAATATTGTTATTAATTTGTAAAACTGAGTCTAGTTATTAATTGTATTGCAAAATGAAGCTGTGCTAGGGTTATTTCATTGTTCATTCTAATAGTAATATTTTTATAGATTTTTTATATTATGACACAGTCTGCATTGAGGTAATGTATAAATTCAAAACCGCAAAATATGCATTATGTAACAATAAAAATTAATGACGATTTGATAATCATTACTTAAAAATTACTACAATTATTACCTAAAAATATTGTTATTAATTTGTAAAACTGCGTCTAGTTATTAATTGTATTGCAAAATAAAGCTGTGCTAGGGTTATTTCATTGTTGATTCTAATAGTAATATTTTTATAGATTTTTTATATTATGACACAGTCTGCATTGAGGTAATGTATAAACCCAAAACCGTAAAATATGCATTATGTAACAATAAAAATTAATGACGATTTGATAATCATTACTTAAAAATTACTACAATTATTACCTAAAAATATTGTTATTAATTTGTAAAACTGCGTCTAGTTATTAATTGTATTGCAAAATAAAGCTGTGCTAGGGTTATTTCATTGTTGATTCTAATAGTAATATTTTTATAGATTTTTTATATTATGACACAGTCTGCATTGAGGTAATGTATAAACCCAAAACCGTAAAATATGCATTATGTAACAATAAAAATTAATGACGATTTGATAATCATTACTTAAAAATTACTACAATTATTACCTAAAAATATTGTTATTAATTTGTAAAACTGCGTCTAGTTATTAATTGTATTGCAAAATAAAGCTGTGCTAGGGTTATTTCATTGTTGATTCTAATAGTAATATTTTTATAGATTTTTTATATTATGACACAGTCTGCATTGAGGTAATGTATAAACCCAAAACCGTAAAATATGCATTATGTAACAATAAAAATTAATGACGATTTGATAATCATTACTTCAAAAATTACTACAATTATTACCTAAAATATTGTTATTAATTTGTAAAACTGAGTCTAGTTATTAATTGTATTGCAAAATGAAGCTGTGCTAGGGTTATTTCATTGTTCATTCTAATAGTAATATTTTTATAGATTTTTTTTATTATGTCACAGTCTGCATTGAGGTAATGTATAAATCCAAAACCGCAAAATATGCATTATGTAACAATAAAAATTAATGACGATTTGATAATCATTACTTCAAAAATTACTGCAATTATTACCTAAAATATTGTTATTAATTTGTAAAACTGAGTCTAGTTATTAATTGTATTGCAAAATGAAGCTGTGCTAGGGTTATTTCATTGTTCATTCTAATAGTAATATTTTTATAGATTTTTTATATTATGACACAGTCTGCATTGAGGTAATGTATAAACCCAAAACCTCAAAATATGCATTATGTAACAATAAAAATTAATGACGATTTGATAATCATTACTTAAAAATTACTACAATTATTACCTAAAAATATTGTTATTAATTTGTAAAACTGCGTCTAGTTATTAATTGTATTGCAAAATGAAGATGTGCTAGGGTTATTTCATTGTTCATTCTAATAGTAATATTTTTATAGATTTTTTTTATTATGTCACAGTCTGCATTGAGGTAATGTATAAACCCAAAACCGTAAAATATGCATTATGTAACAATAAAAATTAATGACGATTTGATAATCATTACTTAAAAATTACTACAATTATTACCTAAAAATATTGTTATTAATTTGTAAAACTGCGTCTAGTTATTAATTGTATTGCAAAATAAAGCTGTGCTAGGGTTATTTCATTGTTGATTCTAATAGTAATATTTTTATAGATTTTTTATATTATGACACAGTCTGCATTGAGGTAATGTATAAACCCAAAACCGTAAAATATGCATTATGTAACAATAAAAATTAATGACGATTTGATAATCATTACTTAAAAATTACTACAATTATTACCTAAAAATATTGTTATTAATTTGTAAAACTGCGTCTAGTTATTAATTGTATTGCAAAATAAAGCTGTGCTAGGGTTATTTCATTGTTGATTCTAATAGTAATATTTTTACAGACTTTTTATATTATGACACAGTCTGCATTGAGGTAATGTATAAACCCAAAACCGTAAAATATGCATTATGTAACAATAAAAATTAATGACGATTTGATAATCATTACTTCAAAAATTACTACAATTATTACCTAAAATATTGTTATTAATTTGTAAAACTGAGTCTAGTTATTAATTGTATTGCAAAATGAAGCTGTGCTAGGGTTATTTCATTGTTCATTCTAATAGTAATATTTTTATAGATTTTTTTTATTATGTCACAGTCTGCATTGAGGTAATGTATAAATCCAAAACCGCAAAATATGCATTATGTAACAATAAAAATTAATGACGATTTGATAATCATTACTTCAAAAATTACTGCAATTATTAGATAAAATATTGTTATTAATTTGTAAAACTGAGTCTAGTTATTAATTGTATTGCAAAATGAAGCTGTACTAGGGTTATTTCATTGTTCATTCTAATAGTAATATTTTTATAGATTTTTTTATTATGTCACAGTCTGCATTGAGGTAATGTATAAACCCAAAACCGCAAAATATGCATTATGTAACAATAAAAATTAATGACGATTTGATAATCATTACTTAAAAATTACTACAATTATTACCTAAAAATATTGTTATTAATTTGTAAAACTGAGTCTAGTTATTAATTGTATTGCAAAATGAAGCTGTGCTAGGGTTATTTCATTGTTGATTCTAATAGTAATATTTTTATAGATTTTTTATATTATGACACAGTCTGCATTGAGGTAATGTATAAACCCAAAACCGTAAAATATGCATTATGTAACAATAAAAATTAATGACGATTTGATAATCATTACTTCAAAAATTACTGCAATTATTACCTAAAATATTGTTATTAATTTGTAAAACTGAGTCTAGTTATTAATTGTATTGCAAAATGAAGCTGTGCTAGGGTTATTTCATTGTTCATTCTAATAGTAATATTTTTATAGATTTTTTTTATTATGTCACAGTCTGCATTGAGGTAATGTATAAATCCAAAACCTCAAAATATGCATTATGTAACAATAAAAATTAATGACGATTTGATAATCATTACTTAAAAATTACTACAATTATTACCTAAAAATTTTGTTATTAATTTGTAAAACTGCGTCTAGTTATTACTTGTATTGCAAAATAAAGCTGTGATAGGGTTATTTCATTGTTGATTCTAATAGTAATATTTTTATAGAATTTTTATATTATGACACAGTCTGCATTGAGGTAATGTATAAACCCAAAACCGTAAAATATGCATTATGTAACAATAAAAATTAATGACGATTTGATAATCATTACTTCAAAAATTACTGCAATTATTACCTAAAATATTGTTATTAATTTGTAAAACTGAGTCTAGTTATTAATTGTATTGCAAAATGAAGCTGTGCTAGGGTTATTTCATTGTTCATTCTAATAGTAATATTTTTATAGATTTTTATATTATGTCACAGTCTGCATTGAGATAATATATTAATTACCACAATTACATTTTTTTGTTTTAATTCTATTTTAATAATGTTTGTATTGAGATTTAACATATTAATTTGAGAAGTAGGAGACTTTAAATGAATGCTTTTAAACCAAAAATCAGTAATCCAGAAAATTATCACCACACAAGAATTGAATAGAAATAAAAACAGAAGTATTTTATATTGCAATTAAACGAAATATAGAACAGCTAACAATCAAATGAATAAAGAATAATTTACTGGGATTATCAGTAATCAAAGCTTTAGAGTAAATTAACATTTTTTAGTGTAAACAATGGATAGAATAACAGATTATTGTTTAATATTTTTAAGCAATAAATAAATGTTTGAAAAGTTCCATAACCACAAAATTATACTTAATTTTAAGACACAATAAAAGCAAATAGTTTTAAATGTTACTTTAAGTTTAGTAGAACACATCTATTCCATTGAATCAGACACTTTTAATTTTTGCGGTCGCGTTCTTCTGACGTTTCGTGCTGTTGCAGAGGATTTTCATAGACAAAATACATTTCTGCTGATGCACATATTTTTCTTACTCGTCAGCTTTCTTCAGATCAGAAAACTAATGTATTAAGAAGGGTGTAGAGGCGTTGTGCTGGCAGTTTTATTTTACATTTTGTTCTTAGAAAATTCTTTATTTCATTGGTATCTTATATAGTGATTAAAAGGTCTTTAAATATGGAATGGAGTATAAATGTTTATAGGAAATGAACTCCGTAAACATATTGCCATGTCCCCTACTTTCTTTTCTATGTGTTTTATAGACCTGAAATATATATACACACCTATGCATCTATGCATACACACAAATATATATTTGTATGTATACTATATTATCAATGATGACCAGTCACTTGTGATTTTAGGTATTTGTTGAATATCTAAAATAATACACGAGGAATTATCCTGAAACCACAGGCTAGTAAACAGGATGGTAGATGCCATATATTTCAGCTAAGAATTTTCCCCGAAATTCCATAGGAGACGGTCAACAAATTGAAGAAAACCGAATATGTTTTAACCCTGTAAAAAGCAGTGTATAATATTATAAAGTCGAGACTGTCATAAGAGGGAATGCTTGTTCTGGCTGTAGAAGAAACATTGATACTGCTGTTTGCAATATACTGTATGTATATTTTTGTATTTATACAAAATACTATATTTGGATACAGCCCCTCATATTTTTACTTCCTTAACCATCACCTGCCGTAACAGTAACGTACACTATGAGGGTTATACATTACAACACGAGTTCTTTTGGCAGTACACTCTACCAATTTTAGGAAAATGATTAGGAGTTATACCCAGTGATTACACATCCAGTGACTGAAATCTGTTAAGTAGCAATGTAGTGTCATTTAAAAAAATAAATTGGAGTTGTTTGAGAAAATGCTTTATTTGTAATAATAATAATAATAATAATAATAATAATAATAATAATAATGACGATTAAAAACTAGATAGTGGAGATAAAGGATATCTAGATTTCTGAATAGAGTCTATAAAAGGTTTATATATAACGTGACCAGACGTCCCGTTTTACAATTACGAGTCCCGGTGTCCCCGAAATGGACTGTGGGACGCAAAATTGTCCCGTTTTCAGAAACCAAGCGAAAATTTGAGTAGCAGACGGTCGGCCACCGCCCTGCTTTTCTATTGTAATTGAATATATTTTATGTTTGCCTGCTACAAATGCTCCAGTAGAAAGAGTATTTTCTATTATGAACAAATTGTGGACATCTGAGAAAACCCAGTTACAAATTTCAGTTCTAAAGGCGATGTTGATAATTAAGGTGAATATATATATATATATATATATATATATATATATATATATATATATATATATATATATATATATATATATATATATATATATAAACGTGCCAAGAGTTTCATTCTTACTTGCAATCGTCACCAGCTATATAAAACAAATTTGTTCTAATAAATATAAATATGACTAAACATTTTGGGTACCTATATTTTGTGATTCATAACTTTTAAGCCAACTAACTTTTTCTGAATAAATAACTTTAAAAAAGTGTTGTTTTTTCATTGACTACCTATGATTTGACCTAAATAAACCAATGTCCCGTTTTGAGTAAAAAAATAAACGGTCACGTTATTTATACACACTATGATATTTAATAATTTATGAAATAAAGGTAATTGATTTTCAGTCAATGCCATTAATAGTTTAAAAAGCAATTATGGTCTTTGTCAATGAACTTTTACATAATCCCCCTCCTCTAACGGAGAATACTAAAACAGTAGTCATTTTCGCGACAGTTATAGGTAAACATTTCAGTATTCACAGACGTTATTGCAAATTGACACATTTCGCTTTTAAATAACTCATAAAATAATGAATAATTATTAAATGGTGTAAACTTTATACATATACTTAAATATACATGCATACATTACATAGATAGATAAGTGGAAAGGCATATAGACTTATTGAATAATATTTTAATTACTAAATATTATATTAATCACTACAATGTAATATATATAATTACTACAGTAAAATTAATTACATTATAACCCTTATAGGTAGTGTACAAAGTAGAAGTAGTTGTAGTTTAATTTAATATTTTTTTCAGAAATAGGAACACAATCTCTGCTGATCTCAGTCCAAATATTATGCCAAAGTGGTGTATATAATATCCACGTTCCATGATGAATGATATAGTTAAACTAAAAGATTGCAGGTTGCAATAATTAACTGTCAATGTAAAGTTTAGAAACGTCATTCTAAGAGAGGAATCAAGTTTATAACTATTTTATGCTTTTTCGTCAGTGCCTGAATGACAGAACGCTTATGAAGCAATGAATCTCTAGTTCTGAATTATGCTCTGATTTATTCTGAAAGCATGAATAAATCTTCCGGCAAGAGGGTTATCTGTTAATCATAACTTAACATTTATAGATCATGACAAAATACATCATATAAATACGATAAGGAGTGTTTGGAGTTAAGTGAAGGTCTAACTGCCAGATCACAGTTGACAAATATAATTTCAGTCTTATTTTGTGACGTGGGGGGAGGGGATTTTTTAACGTGTATTCGAAACACAAAATGGGAAGGGTTCAAAATGGTATTTAAATACTTTTGTAAATTGTATATTACCACGTGTTTTTTTGCATAGATCTGAAAATATTTTTTTACAGTGTATTTAGTATATCTGCCTATTTTAATATTTTTTCTGAATTATATATTTATTTATCTTTGAGGTTTATATGCAATTCTTTTTAAAGTCCTTAATTATAGAAATTTTCCTGTTTTTGTTTAACTCCATCGCTTATATATTGAGTTATAGTAGCTCAGTTGGCAAAGGCAACGATCTTGTATCTAGGGGGTTGTGGATTCATAGATCGAGCCGGCATAAGTTCCACTCTTTTCGTGGTTAGTACGGCATGTAAACTAGGTTTGTGAACCAGTTACAAATTTTCGATTGGAGAATTATTTCTTTTCACTATGAAAACAATTCAGATGTTTGGCGATCTAGGTTAATGAAGTTCGGATAAATGAAATTTTCTTATACTTTATTTTTACTGTATTACCCTAGATTATTTACTGTAAAGATAGTTGAATAGCAGACGTACTGCAATGATCACACGCTATTCTTTCTTGGTGTTGCACAGCTATAAAATATGTTAAGATAATATTTTGATAGCTTTTCTTCCTTTCTAAACTAATCTAATGCCATTTATCATTTCAGTAATTTACATTAATAATTCTTTGGTCATAAATAATATAATAGTAAGTTTTACAGATTTTTAAGATTTTATTTTGCTATTATTACTACCCAGAAACTTCAATTACCTAGCCCTGTAGATTACTATCCAATTCCGTTAGCCCTCGTTTTGTAAAAAGTAGACCGTAGCACTTCAAACCAAAACCAAAACTAAAAATATCCAATTCAGGAACAATATTGAAAATAAAAAAACGTTTTACTTCTTTTTATTTAAAAGATATGTTACAACAGACTATTTTCATCCAAAATATCCTCCTTCATATTAAAGTAAAATAAAGGGGACTATTTTTTACTTTTTATTTATATTGCATGAAACTTTCCCTTTAACATAAGGAAAAATGGAAATGTAACCAATGGGTTTGGTTCTCTCTATCTTAATCAGTGTGATCCCCAATCAGTGTGATTGGGGATACAAATACCTATTATAAGGGTAGGATATATTTTAGTGTTCAACGCTACTCCTTAAAAATTAAGTAGAGCAATTTTAGATTATGTTAGATTTATACTCGAAACGCTTATTGGGTATATTCTATTATCACAAACCTATATGCGAATATACCCAATGTGCTGGGTTCTCTCTATCTTAACCAGTCTGATTGGGAATACAAATACCTATTATAAGGGCAGGATATATTATAGTGTTCCAAAGCTTCTCCTTAAAAAGGAAGTAGAGCAATTTCAGATTGTGTTAGATTAACACTCGAAACGCTTATTGGGTATATTCGCCAATATGCGAATATACCCAATGTGCTGGGTTCTCTTTATCTTAACCAGCGTGATTGGGGATACAAATACCTATTATAAGGGCACGATATATTATAGTGTTTCAAAGCTGCTCCTTAAAAATGAAGAAGAGCGATTTCAGATTGTGTTAGATTAATACTTGAAGCGCTTTACGAATATTTCTTATTAAAGCAAAATTTTTCTTTTAACTATATTTTTTTTAATATTCTCCTATATCAAGTCAAACTATCTATCCTTTTTATTTGTCTTCTAGCCTCTTTTTACACTATGTATCAGTTTTTATAGTAAAATTTTCTGAAATGCTTTGTCAATTTTTTTTTAATTTTATGTTGTTAAAAAATAATTGAATAAAGTACAGTTTAATCCATTCAGTTTTCTTTCAGAAAATTTCTTTGTTTTATTTACCAGTTAATCCTTAGAAAGTATGAACATATAACTAAAAAACTTTATTTTTTAACTATATCTTTCGAAGAAAAAATAAATTATTCGGCAGTTTAAACCGTTTATAATAAAAATATTTTTTATAAAAGAATTTTAGTTGAATATGAGTTAATTCTTATAAAACTTAAAAAGGTTTAAATACAAAGCAGAAAAAATACCCTTTTTTAAGTTTTGTATTTTTTAAGTTTTAAATTTTTTAGAAGCTTTGATTCTTTTAGTTTTCTCTTAAACAAATTTTGAATGAAATTTCTCAGATTTAGGGTAACTGATGAAATATATTTAAATTATTAAATTTATTCAAAAACAAATGATACTATACACGTAAAAAGTAAAGGTATATGCATATAAATACTTTTGTGTGTTATTTTCTAATGTATCGGAGTACCTCAAATATAGTTTAGAATATCCTAAAAGAGAAAAAAGGAAAAAGGGAAAATTCTAGTCTGTAATCATTACTTTTGAATTCAAATTCACGTTTAGAGCTAAGTCCATATAAAAGTTAATAACGAAAAAAGGATATCTTAAATGAAATATCATTTAAAAGTTATTACCATAGGCATATTTTAATACCCATGGAACCATTTTTCATAGGTATATTTTATTTTATACCTATGAAATATAATATATTACAAATATAACATGCTGCTTATTTCATCGCAATTTGCTCAATGTTAAAAGAAGTAAGAGTCTTTAATCAAATACAAACGTTAGATCTTAAAAAAAGAAAAAAATGGTATTGGACACCACAAGACTAAACAAGACGTCTGTTTCATCGCAATTTGCTCAATGTTAAAAGAAGTAGGCATCTTTAATCAAATCTAAACGTGAGATTGTAAAACAAGAAAAAAAATGACATTGGACACCACAAGACTAAACAAGACGTCTATTTCATCGCAATTTGCTCAATGTTAAAAGAAGTAGGCATCTTTAATCAAATCTAAACGTGAGATTGTAAAAAAAAGAAAAAAAAAGACATTGGGCACCACAAGACTAAACAAGACGTCTATTGTATTATATCTCTTTTTTAATTTTTTTATGATGCTTTCTCAGAAATATCATTTCCACTTTCTCTTTAAGATTCAAAGTAGGTTCCATTTCTACTGGTATCCATGTTGTCTAAGCAGAACTCAAGTACTACTATTTGGAAGAGGCATGAAACGCCAATACTCGATATAATAAAACAGTTTTTAACAGATTTTTTTGCTTTAAACTGAATTTTTTCGTGGCTAAATTATTCTTTCACTTCTTACCAGGAAATCAACAGTAAAAACTATTCTATGTAAAAAAGGTACTTTTATTTTTATTTGTACTTTTATTTTTGTTCTTTTATTTTTGCTTTGTTTTTGTTGGACTTTGAAAGTATGGATTTCATCGTTTAAGCAACATTGCAGGAACTACGTATGAATACTCCTTTGAGTGATATTTTTATAAATCAGGAGAATTAATGACCTTTATATTGGGATTTTACATTATATAGAGTGAGGATTGCAATCGAAAAGGAGGTCTACACACAAAGTTAAGAAAATTATTTTGTTAAGTTTCCATCATCTGGACGCTGATTTATAATATGTCAGTTTCTATAAATTATTGCACCAATGGAACGCTTGACTCGAAAACCACTGAGATTATGCGAAGTTTGTATAATATATCACTGTTTATTGCAATGTGTCTCTTCGAATTCGAGGAACAAAAATTTTCTATCAAAGAAGCTTGTTACCTTACTTTTTGAACTATCCTCATAAAGCGAATATGTGTAAAGATTCGAATTAAATGTTTTTTCTAAATAATGACTTTTTCTGAATTGCTCACATACTTAAAATAAAAGATATTGCATATAATAATTTTAAATTTCCAAGGCTAGTACATGATAATGCTACAAGTAATCTCCACCTAATTTTTACTTCCCCTATACAATAATAACCTAATTTTTTTTCGGTTTGTCTTCGAATTAATGAGCGGTTGAACTTGGAATGGATAGAGGCATCCATATTGGATTCTTGATGAGTTAGGGTTAGCAAAATTCAAAACGACTTCAAAAACGGTCGAAATGCACTTTTAGAGCATTTAATCTCTTTATTTCAAGCTCTATTGTCCCCGGTTAAGAGCAGGAGATTGAATTTATCAATTTATCACATAATAAATACCTAAAAATAACATTTTTTTCTATCATTATGACGTCATTCTTTTAACCATCTCATTTAATCCTTTGTTATTTTAAATTATTTAAATATGGTATGAATTATTTTCATACGTTTTATCACTCATCTTAGATATTACGTAAATAATTTTCTTTTATATTTGGCTTAAATAATAGATTAGGCACTGTGTGATAATTTTAAATTTAACCATGGATTATTTTTTGTTGCAATGAAAATTTTATCACCGGTATTAACAAAAATGTCTAGGAGTCTATTTCAAGGACTAATATATATCTAGCGTTAAATTTATATATCCTTGAAAATTATGAAGTTTGTTCGTTTGGGTATTTCTTTTTTATACCTAACCACACGGTTTGCGGTAGATTCGCTAAATTTTGGACATCATTCATATATGCCTCCAAATAATCACTGTCAATATTAAAACCTCTGCTGTCCATCCTATTACTTAATATGACAAGATAAATTATAGTTGGCCACTAACATGTGGTTAGTAAAAATAACCAAATTATTGAGTGTGTACCAAATAATTTTCCCCTTTTTTACATGCCTTATACGGTACTTTACAATTCTAGAAAATTAAAACTTTTACTAATCCCGTCATATGACAGGGCTATATACTAGTTTTCTATAATATTGTGTGTCGTATTTATAGTCATTCAAATGTCTTTTTTAAATGTAATTTTAGACTTTCAACCTCCTGTTGTAAAAGTCCTGTTAACTTGTAAAATTAAAATAAGGGGAGAATTATACATAATATTTATTATTTACAAAAATGTGAAAACTTTTAATGAATCTCGGTGTATGTTGTAATCTGCAAGGAGTGTGTCATCAAAATTTTGAAACTTTTATAACAATCATTTTTTTTTTTATCATTATAAAAATCAAATTTTTGTTACAGAAACAAAGTAAATTTTAAAAAGTTCTTAAATAGGTATAGGGAACAGATGCTGAAAGTTTCAGTTACTTTAGTTAGGAATAAAAATATATGGTAAGACGTAAAACAACAAAATTTGTCACTTTAAACATAATGATTCCTTAAACTACACTTACCAACTTAAATTCAAAGATTCGTATGAGGTTTTGTTGTGTTAGAAAGTAATTTGCTTCTTTTTTAACTAATTATATACTTAATATTTTTAAATTAACAATACTAACTATCTAATAACGTCCAAATTTCGAAATACAAAATACAAATATTTCTCGCTTATTTATTAAATAAAATAATAACAGTAATTATCAATTATTTACTATATTTTCTCACATTTTTGAGAAGCAAATGCAACGAGTTTTTAAATTTATTTAAAAAAAAAATCAAAACACAAATTCTTGAATTTTGTTCAAAGTACTAAACATCCTTTAAAATAGAAAAAAAAATATTTAATACATTCGAATAAATACAGTTTTGATAAATTTAATTTACACTTACACACTTGAATATTTTCCAAAAAACTTATAAGGCCGAGATATTCATAATTTATTTTCCCAAAAGTTCTGAGCTTCTATATTTGCAAAACTTCTTTAATCACAGCCCAATAAGGTGTATTTATATTCCACACAATCATCTATATGCAAAATATTTTCACTCCAAGTGCAAAAAATAATAATCCGTGGACCTCAGGAAACAAAAGTTTTAAAACTAAATGCGAAATCTTACAAGAAAAATGTTGAATAAAATAGGTTTACATATTCATTGAAAACATGTTCAAAATACCTCTAAATGCTAAAGTATAGTAAACTCATTATAAACTGATTTTCCCCAAAATATTCTTTTTGATATGACAAAGAGAAAATAAACTACGCAATTTAATAAAAAATCCTTTTGGATTGTTTTCGTGTGCAAGAAGTTTTAGAGAGAAAAACAACGATTTGCTTGCTAAAACTCCATATATTCACGCTCTGAAATCCGTTGTACACACTTAATATATAGAAAGAAAAATGCAGGAGTTGTGTTTGCATTGATGTGATTTTCATACAAAACGTTTGCTTACAAATGAGTTTATTTGACCTTCCTCTTAAGAAAACGATTTGTTTATTTTAGCGAGAATTTACATATATTACAAGTTCGTTTTCTAAGATTAACAAACGCATTTCGTGGAATCTGTTTAAGGAATCGCAAGAGCTGAAATAGTGTCACGCAATTAGAAAGTTTCAGAATCGAAGGAAATTTTTGAGAAGAGAAATTCTATATCTTAATATAAGCAACCGAATTTACATTTATTCAAAATTCAAATCCTTTATCAGATATCTTTTGATCAAACTTCATTTAGTAAAATACTTTGAATAAATCGTGCATATTAATAAACTTTCAAATACTTATCTTCTAACTCTACTAATACTCTTCTAACTTTTGTCATTCATATTTCATTTTGAAAAGTAAAAACTCTGAATTCAGGGAGAAAAACCCAAATATTTGAAGCTTATGTTAAATTAAAAAAAATTATGATTAAATTAAAAAAATATTGAAGTAAGTAAAAAATATATAATTGTGCATCTACATTTAAATCTAAACATTATTATACTAAAAAATTACCTCCCCCT
The DNA here is from genome assembly GCA_032207245.1 of Pardosa pseudoannulata. NCBI lineage: Eukaryota > Metazoa > Arthropoda > Arachnida > Araneae > Lycosidae > Pardosa > Pardosa pseudoannulata. The sequence goes on from CM063503.1 coordinate 101,227,907, forward strand.
AGGGTGTAAAGTACTAGGCATTTTTTTTAAATTATCTTTTTGAACATATTGTTACCTGAAGATGAAATAAAAGATTAAAGTTTGTAAATTTATTATTAATAAAATAGGAATAATTGCTTTCTTTCTTGGCATTAGGATACATATGCTTCACCTTATTTAATCAAGCTTAATTTTTACTCTTAAAAATAAAGATGACAGCTAGTCAAAGACTTAAGTATGTTGTCAATCATGATCCTTTTTTGGTAATACAGTGTATTATACGAAGATAAGTTGACTTCACATGATTATCTTTACACTCTGCGGGTCTTATCACCGGCCAAACTGTTGAAAAGTAAACCCAAATATTTTAAGCTTATGTTAAATTAAAAAAAAATTATGATTAAATTTAAAAATATTTAAGTAAGTAAAGTATAGATAATTGGGTATCTACATTTAAATCTAAACATTATTATACTAAAACATTACCCCCCCTACGGTGTAATGGATTAGGCTTTTTTTTAAATTATCTATCTGAACATATTGTTACCTGAATATGAAATAAAAGATTAAATTTTGTAAATTTATTATTAATAAAATAGGAATAATTGCTTTCTTTCTTGGCATTAGGATACACATGCTTCACCTTATTTAATCAAGCTTAATTTTTGCTCTTAAAAAAATGACAACTAATAAAAGACTTAACTATGTTGTCAGTCAAGATTCTTTGTTGATAATCCAGTGTATTATACTAAGATAAGTTGACTTCACATGATTCTCTTTACACTCTGTGGGTCTTATCACAGATCAAACTGTACGCATTGAAAAGTAAATTAATCAGCTTGTGATTCCTTTTCCCGATGAATAATGCTCAGATTCCTAGTGTGATAGCGATTTTTTTTCAACTGTATTTAGCTAAAGTTGACGAGAGATATGGCATTTAATCTGTTGCATTTTTTTCTTGTTTATTACAGGAGATGTTGTACTTTATTGGGGAAATGAATTGTAAACTGAATTTTTTTCTTTTTCAACATGTACATGTTGACATGTGATAATGCCTTTAGGTGGTGCAAGTGGCCACAATACTAGAAATCTATCCTAGTCAGGTTAGTGTAGCTTCCCTTGCCACATTCCAACTGGATTACTAGATCAACCAAGAGAGTTTTCCAATTTTTGCAATTTTTAAAAAGTTTTCAATCGGGCTTCTAGAACTGTTCGGGTGGGGTTAAGCATAAGCAGTCTTAAAGTTTTATCAACGTTAAATTGCATACGTTGGAACATCAATCAATGGATTCAGTTCACGGTTGATATTTGCGATGAAGATTGCTCGTATTTCTCATGTGATAACAAAAAATTTTCAACCGATTTAATTTGGTCCAGGTTAACGTAGATCAAATCTAATGAGAAATCCTCTCAATCTTCATTGACCAAAGTAATCGTAAAGGGAATCTTTGATTATACATCGCTTACAGGTTACCAAGTGACATGGCATGTAGAGTATGTATTATCCAGGACCATCTAGTCTTTATAATTTTATAGTACTGGGCTTAAAATTTGAATTATAATAAAATTCTGAGATTTATATTCTATTTGTTCAGTATATTTTCAATACTCTTTTGATGAATTATGTCTGAAAACGGTCTAGTTTATTTTCCTGTTCATTTCCAAGATTTACTACAGTGAAGAAATACTGATATCATATGTTAGGGAACAACACATTCTGTGGATTAAGTAAATTTGAAGTTAAAACCGTAAAGCAAAAATCTGTTTCTAACAGAGCAGTACTCAGGAATTAGTTTCACTGTGAGAGGGGGGGGGAGGCGGGGAGCGGCTGGTTCCAGGTAGTATACTACCTTTCACGCTGGCGGCCAACAACCCCAAACCGCATCTCTCTCTCTCTCTCTCTCTCTCTCTATATATATATATATATATATATATATATATATATATATATATATATATATATATATATATATATATAGATATATATATTATATATATATTATATTATATATTTATATATATATATATATATATATATATATATATATATATATATATATATATATATATATATATATATATATATATATATATATATATATATATATATATATATATATATATATATATATATACAGAATATACATATACATATATATGGTAGCAGTGTCTCATTTAAAAAGTGTCTATAAGATATTTTTAAACAGATAAAATTATCTATTAATAACATATACTTTTAAAAAAATTTATTTATTTAATATATGAAAAAAAAACTTTACACAAAAAGTTTTTATATTGACCTTTTTTCAACAAATAAATCTCCCCTTATAATGTCAAATTATTAGTCCAATAGTCTTAATTAAATTAAAATGAGTTTGAATTACACGTAATGTACCCATTAAATACTTCTAAACATTAACTTTTACCAAGTATGAGTGTGTATATATATATATATATATATATATATATATATATATATATATATATATATATGTGTGTGTGTGTGTGTGTGTGTGTGTGTGTGTGTGTGTGTGTGCGCGAGCGCTAGTATAAATTATAAATTCTGAAATTTGTAAATTAAGGGATCTCATAACGTCCTATTCCAAAATAATTTTTAAAAAATAGTTTCCAATTCAAGTAATGAGCAAATATTGTTTCTACAGTTTTTGTGCATTAAACACATTTATATGCTTTGAATTTTTTACTTTTATAATGTGCAGACGTTGAAGAGTAAAATATGATCGTTTATAACGTTGAAGTGCAAAAACTAAAAATTCGAGCCTTTCTATTTCCTCTGTGCATTTTTCTTCATTATGTAACCAAATAATATTGAATAATCCTTAAAATATTGAAAAATCAATTGTTTCAGTAAGAAATAAGTAATCACCAAATCCTTCCGGTTTTCTTTGAAACGTAATCAATATTCTGAAATAATTTAGTATCTTCTCCACTTATCATAGAAAACTAACTGCATATTGAAAAGGGATATTAGAAAAATACGATGAGTTCAAATAAGAACTTATTTTCCAATTGTTATGGATTTAAATATTCTTTGTATAAATTGTATCGGGAAAAATAAAAATATGATACTTACAAAACAGTACCGAGCATTTGATCCTTTTAAACCTGCTATGAGGTAGTTTCTGCCGTTTTCTTCCCACATTCCTTGACATTGAAATGCTAGAAAAAAATTTCAATTTTAATAAAGCAGTTGTCTTTAAAATTTGACATTAAAACTGTACAAATGTTCATAAATGTATTTCAGTAATATGCACATATTAGGTTCCTTTAAAAAAAATTGTAAAAT
>CM063503.1:101236192-101266192 GCA_032207245.1 Pardosa pseudoannulata
GGAAATTTAAATTGGGTTATATAATTTATTCGCTTTTCAGTTAATATATACATAAGTATGTGTGTATGTGTATATGTATACACACACACACACACACACACACACACACATATATATATATATATATATATATATATATATATATATATATATATATATATATATATATATATATATATATATATATATATATATATATATATGCATATATAAGAATGTGTGTGTGTAAGTTTTCGTATGTAAGACTGATTTTTGGTATCTCTGATGCTATAAATTTCAATGTATTAAGGAAACTTTATTCAGAAAACTGCAAATTGAAATAATTGATTTAATAGCAATCTTAATTTCGATATAGGGTTTCAAAATACAGAGCAGTATTATAATGTTTTACCAGTTCTTTATTACAGTGAAATCCTATCTCTTTCTTTTTTATCCTTTATGCTACTCCTTCAAGCTAGATCATCTAAAAATGGTCACGTAGTGAAGAAAAAAATTCAGAGACAAAGAATATTTTTGAAACATACAATAGGTAAAGAAGGAAATAGCAGCTACTAAAAATCAATAGCTAATGTTAAAAAGTAGTTTTTCTTTTTTTATACTATCGAAGTGATATCACTGTTGTAGGAATCAATGATATTTCTACATGTCATTCTACGATAATGTTTCCCGAAGTGATAACGAATTTTAAATATTAATACAGAAATATTCATTTTTAAATGTGAATTTTAAGAAGATTTCTTTTGTTAAATTATAGATTTAACAGTTCCTATTTCGCTGGTACAGGATACTGAAAGATAGGTGGAAAATATTATTTTTGTTTCCTAATGTTCAATATTTCCCCGTATCTCAGAATATTATTCAATTTTTATTTTTTTTATTTAAAAAAGGAAATATCTTTTTTTGTTTAAATGGATTCTGGCATTTTAATAACGATCCATTCCAATGCATTGTAAGAATTATTTCGTACTTATGACCTAAATTACACAATGGCGACGTTGAAGTATGTCAGAAGCATTCATTAATATAAGATATGTATTTGTTGGTTCTGAAGAAAAAAGTTAAGAGAATATTTCAGAGGTTTGATAGCGATAATATGTTGAAATTCTTGATACCATCACAAAGGCTATAGTAACCGTGGATGTTCAACACAACTATCTCCGAACAGAAGAACCAGGAAAAAAATTATTTTCGGGTAGTCACCAGTGAAATTTAAATACTATTAATCATATCTCAAACTGGACAGTCTTCCATCCCCCTCCAATGTTAAAATATCTTGTTACGATAAAAATATAAAGACACTATCTTTATACTTTTCTTGATACCATCACAAAGGCTATCGTAACCGTAGATGTTCAACACAAATATCTCCGAATAGAAGAACCAGGAAAAAAATTATTTTCGGGTAGTCACCAGTAAATTTTAAATAAATCATCGCTCAAACTGGACAGAGTCTTCCACCCTCCTCCAATGTTCCAATATCTTGTTACAATAAAAGTATAAAGATACCATCTTTATACTTTCCTTGATACCATCACAAAGGCTATCGTAACCGTGGATGTTCAACACAACTATCTCCGAACAGAAGAACCAGGAAAAAATTATTTTCGGGTAGTCACCAGTTAATTTAAAATACTATTAATCGTCTCTCAAACTTGATAGAGCATTCCGCCCCCTCCAATTTTCCAGTGTCTTGTTACAATAAAAGTATAAAGATACCATCTTTATACTTTTCTTGATACCATCACAAAGGCTATTGTAACCGTGGATGTTCAACACAACTATCTCCGAAGAGAACAATCAGGAAAAAAATTATTTTCGGGTAATCACCAGTGAATTTGAAATACTATTAATCGTCGCTCATACTGGACAGAGCCTTCCACCCCCCCTCCAATGTTTGAATATCTTGTTACGATAAAAGTATAAAGATATGATCTTTATACTTTTCTTGATACCATCACAAAGGCTATCGTAACCGTGGATGTTCAACACAACTATCTCCGAACAGAAGAACCAAGAAAAAAATTATTTTCGGGTAATCACCAGTGAATACTATTAATCGTCGCTCATACTGGTCATAGCCTTCCACCCCCCCTCCAATATTCCAATATCTTGTTACAATAAAATTATAAAACTTAGTAAAATAGTATATAAAATTTAATATTAATATTTAATAGAAAAAAAAATAAAATAATGTAACATTTATTACCACCGATAATTATTAATACTACCATTAAAATTATATAGATATTTAAATGTCCATGCACAATCGTGTGTTCAACAAATGTATAAAAGTGTTTTGTGCAAAAGTGTTGAAGTTAAAACAGTAAATATTCATTTAAATTACTGAAATTTCCATTTAAAAATTAGATTTGGATTAAGTAGGACAAAGTTGGTTTGGATTAACGGCTGATCTGTCTAAAGTCTTTTAAAGCATAACCGCGTTTAATCTATCTATGGCTCCAACCAATGGTGGGACGCTATTCTCAATGAAACAGAGATTAATCACGGTTAGCCATTAAAGGATTTTGGTGAGACTGAATGAAGCTTTTTTTTTTTAATTATGATTGGAAATGTATTTCAGTGTTAAAATGGAATATAGGTAACTATAAAATTTGAGGGACTGAGGGGGGCATGAGACAATAGGGCCTTTCTGGTTATATGTTTTTACTGTTATTCGCTCGTGGTATGAAAAGTATTTTGAACTAGCATATAGCCCGTCATATGACGGGATCAGTAAAATTTTTAATTTTCCAGGATTGTAAAGTACCCTATGAGGCAGGTAAAAAAAAATGGTTTGTGTTTTGGCTGAGAATTATCTTTCAACAAAAATAATCGATTAAAATTATCTCATATGTACCTAATCTATTATTTAAGCCAAATATAAAATAAAATTATTTATGTAATATCTAAGTTTAATGATAAAACGTATGAATATATTGCAGAAGATATTTAAATAATCTAAAATAAATGATTAAATGACATGGTTAAAGGAATGACGTCATAATGCTAGAAAAAAATTGTTATTTTTACCTATTTATTATGTGATAAATTGATAAATTTAATCGCCTGCTCTTAAAATGGGGCTTGATATGCTGGCATTAAACGCTCGAAAAGTGGGACGGGGTAGATTTCGAACGTTTTAAAGACGACAGTGTTTTTCGATGTGATACGAAGCTTATTCATACCAATTTATTTCAGAATCGGATCTATAGCTTAGGAAAAGATAAACTTTACTCGCTTTGATTTTTGCTAACCCTAACTCATCAAAAATCCAATATGGATACTTTATCCATTCCAGGTCAAACCGTTTCATAAATTTGAGAACAGACGGGCAGATAACTTAGGCTATTATTACATTAAGAGAAGAAAGTTTAAGGATACAAAACATGAAATGTTTATGTAGCCAGGGACATCCGTAAAACAATTTTGCTTACCTTAACTCATAAAAAATCAAATACTAATGCCTGTATCCATTCCAGGTACAGCCACTTCATAAATTCGCAGACAGACGGACATATAACTTGGCTATTATTATATAGGGGTAAGTGTGAATCATTCGCAATATGTCAAATTTGTAGTTAGTACTATTTTTTTTTGTTTTATAATTAAAACAGTAAACTGTTGAAATCTAAAAATAATTTTAACGTATAATAGTTTGTTCTTAAATTAAAAAAGTATGCTTTCCTTGATTTTCCTTGCATCAAAATAAATTTTTGGAAAGTTAGTCTTTCCAACGTTACAGTAATAATAACATTTAACAAGGACAGATAGTATTAAGATTAATGGTAAGTAAAAGATTATTAAACAATCTGCTTTAATTTTCATGCAAAACAATATAATATATATGTATAGAACATATTCATACTCACATGTTCATATTTATTTACACGTACAATAGCGAAACCAGAATTTTTGTTTGGAAGAGGATTGAATTTTTAGTTTAAAGCTCTCCAATTTGAAAGATCGAATGTTTTTACGGTTTTCATACCAAATGTTATAAAAGAGGAAAGCAAATTGTTCTGTGAAAAAGATTGTAGCTTCACATTCCACAGAATTATCTGACAGTTTTGAGAATTTCATAAAAACCACTTGATACAGGGGTGGGTATACGAACTAATTCAGCAGTTATTTTTTAATTGAAGATCTTTATTTAGAATTTTTGTCACCCACCACATTTTGTTGTTAAAAGAGTGGTAAGGGCAAAATATTGAAGCAGATCAACGTTGATACCATAGCTAATATGATGATTTGTTTTTTCTTTAGTTTTGTGTGATTTAATTAATATACTATAAGGAAGATATCTTATAGTATCCTATTGACAACAAGGTAATTAGTTATTCCTTTTAAAATAATAAGTTAACATTTTTTAAGACTTCTACAGGAACGTTTCTTTTATAACTTTTTTATAACCTTAGATTGTTTATAGATAAAAGATAAGAGCAGAGATCAAAATGAAACTATTACAAAAGTTATGCTTACGCATGTTAACATTTCGACATAATTGCCATGGCGATTAAGGAAATTGTGACGTCAGTGTATCAGGTTTCCGATTTCTATTTCGGAGAACTTTTCCATAACTGTCAAATGGCCCTTAGTATTGCTTTGGTTTATTAGCTAGTTTTTCAATCCAACAAGTATATAAATAAATAAATAAATAAATAAAATCCCTTGGGATTATTCAATCCGTTCCATTTAAACTGTTTCGAAACACTCGAATGCTCATAAATAAGAGAGAGTAGAAAATAATATTAATAGATTACCAAAAGTTATGTACAAGCATGTTAACATTTGAACATAATTGTCGTGAAGATTCAAGAAATTGTCCCATCTGTGGACCAGGTGTCTGAATTCTACTTTGGAGAACGTTCGAAGAATCGGACATTGATGTTGCTTTGGTGCCCTAGCCAGTTTTCAATTCAAGAAATAAAATAAATTCCCTCTGGGCTATTCAACCCGTCCCATTTAAACTGCTTCAGAAGCAACTGGCTTACAAAAGTATTGTGAGTAAAGGTGTTGTTATGACCTCCAGAAGCCATATTCCTCTTCTTTTGTTTTGAAAGGATCTTCGCAATGCTAGTAAAGTCTGACAATAAACTACTGCATTGCTCGTATTTTTCGGTACAATGAACTCAGCAAGTAACAGGCCATTTCGATACTGTAGCCATTGATATTAAGGAGAAATTGTTTGAAATTCTTAGGTTTATTTACTGAGTTTGAGACATTACTATTTCAACTTTTTTTGCACAGTATTCAAATCAGTGTTTAACGTTCTTATATCTATGAACTCAATAAGCAACACATTTTTTCGGTTTCGGAGCCATATAACACAGGCGCCTGGAGCCTGGTATTCCACTCGGCCTGTGATTGGCTGGTAAATACATTGGCAGATTTCTAAAATTGGCGAAATATCTTGGCCACGCTTTCCGTGAATTTATATATATTTCAACAACACGAAAGAGACAGGATCATACATAGAATTTTTTTAAAGGGAGGGGAAGGGGAGAGTATATATTTAATTAAAGGCTTACTGATATATAATCAAAGTTACAAATGAAAGATCATTCATTAAATTATCTTAACGCAAGGTTTTTCAGTTAATATATATATATATATATATATATATATATATATATATATATATTAGATATATGAATGTATATAAAATATGCTAGCTAATTACTATTTACAACCAATTAAAGGGTAGATATAATTGGTAACTACCTAAATATTCTAAGAATCACAGATTTACAAAAAAAAGAAAAGATTTATAAAGTTTTATAACTTCTGAAAAAAACATGCATATATATCTATATAATACATACATATGTATAACTATATAATTCATACATAGTACATTAATATATTAAATAAAAAAATATTAAATGAAGATTACATGTAGAAAAATTTAGATGCAATTTTTAAAACAATAAAATGTACCAGGTTTGGTGGGAAATGTTAGTTTTTGACAAATTCTAAATTCTTTCAAACTATGAGCACTTTCTAGATGTTCTCGTAATTCCGGTAAATTTTGAAATTTCCAATTACAGTTTCCCTCTTTACACTCTATGTTACTTTCAGGTCTTTCATTTTAACCATTTCTTTCATTTTCATTTTTAAGCATGCCATTAACAGGCTTTGTTAAGTATTTTTTTCTGATAAAACACAGAGGTGCAATATTTACAATTCAAACTTTCAATCTCCATTCTTTGTACGTTTTAAATTATTGTAAATAAACGAATAAATAATAGATAAATAAAGAGAAATAAATAGATAAGCAGCCAATGTAATAAGAAGCCAATCGTGGAAAGCATCGCCATGATATTTTGAAAATTTTAAAAATTGCTGCCAATGTACTTACCAGCCAATCATAGGCCGAGTGGAATACCAGGTTCCAGGCGCCTGTCATATAACAAGTGGGAAAGATCTTCGAAAAGGGGATTGTGACCTGGTTTAATGCCATGAAAATGGTCTCAATCTTTCCAATTACGTCCAAAAGCAGAAATATAGGTACAATCATTTTTAGAATATTTAGGTAGTTACCAATTATATATACCCTTTAATTGGTGGTAAATAGTAATTAACTAGCATATTTTATATACATTCATATATCTAATATACATATATATGTTTATATATATATATACATATATATATATATATATATATATATATATATATATATATATATATATATATATATATATATATATATATATATATATATATATATATATATATATATATATATATATATATATATATATATATATATATATATATATATATACACACACACACAAAACGTTTGACGATAAATAAATTTTCTTTTCTCTCTCTTTGTTGTATGAATTATCGAAGGTTATATAAACGGTGGTTGTATTATAATTATATTATTTTGTATTCTGGCAAAAATAATTAAGAATATTTGAAACAGAAGGTTAAACTTTGACTCCTCTTCGGGCTTGGATCCCCTTAGCCTCACTCTTCTGTCTGCATTAGACATTCAACAGAAATAAAATAATAGTACATTCAAAAGTTAAAGACGGCAAAAGGAAATTCATAAAAAACGCCTTTAACGTTCCCACTAATATTTAGATTTTCAATAAATCCTAGCATATTTAATTTCAATGATTGTATTTTCTCGGAATTTGTTTTGAAAAAAGGAAAAAAATGTGGAGAACGTAAGCACATATTTCAGTTATTTGAACACCGGAGCGTTTATATTTCAAATGTAAAATGGTATGAATATTTTCGAGCCTAAATCTCAGCTCTAAAGTGAGTGCAGGGAGGGGGGAGAGAGGGGGCAGTGAGTATATGGACGTTTATCCGATCAGAGCAATCCTATTTCTTTTTTCACCTCGTGGCTCGGTATGAATATGCAGCTTTAAAGAATTCCATTGATGCATCAAACTCGGAAAGTTCGAGAATTTTATTGCATATATTGGAAAATCAATATTAAAAGTATTCTGTGCCTGATTCACTCAGCATATTCACTGCCTACTGAGACCTAGGCACTCTATTTTTCATCTAATCTTTGTTTGAATAACCTATACATACACACAAACACGCTCTCTCTCTCTCTCTGTATATAAATACATATCCGTGTGTGTGATGTATATATATATGAATATATATATATATATATATATATATATATATATATATATATATATATATATATATATATATATATATATATATATATATAAGTATGTATGTATGTATCTATATGAGTTATATTGTTTCATTTTTTGTCTTCTGATCATCTTCAAGTGCGAATAACTGATTTAGAATCACTGTAATTTTTGTATACAGAAAACATAGTAAACTGTTATATGTGCTTGTGTGATGTATGTATATATGTATATATATATATATATATATATATGTGTGTGTATGTATGTATGTATATATATGAGTTATATTGTTTAATGTTTTGTCTTTTGATCATCTTCAAGTGCGAATAACTGATTTATAATCACTGTAATTTCTGTATACAGAAAGCATAGTAAACTGTTATATGTGCGTGTGTGTGATGTATGTATATATGTATATATGTGTGTGTATGTTTATATATATATATATATATATATATATATATATATATATATATATATATATATATATGTGTGTGTGTGTGTGTGTGTGTGTGTTTGTATGTATGTATATATATGAGTTATAATGTTTCATTTTTTTGTCTTATGATCATCTTCAAGTGCAAATAACTGATTTATAATCACTGTAATTTCTGTATACAGAAAGCATATTAAACTGTTAGATGTGCGTGTGTGTGATGTATGTATATATGTATATATGTGTGTGTGTATGTTTATATATATATATATATATATATATATATATATATGTGTGTGTGTGTGTGTGTGTGTGTTTGTATGTATGTATATATATGAGTTATATTGTTTCATTTTTTGTCTTATGATCATCTTCAAGTGCGAATAACTGATTTATAATCACTGTAATTTCTGTATACAGAAAACATAGTAAAATATTATTTCCTATTTCTCTTTTTGGAAAAAAAAATAAACATGCTACTCTTAAAATTCTCTTTATGCAGATATTTACAAGTTATGTTGTTCAATTCAATTTAATAGAACTCTTTTTTTAAAGAGGCGTAGTACTTTTTGACACTTAAAATCTTTATTATAACAACCTGTTGTCTGTTCATCCTAAAAAAAGTTCTGCTTAACTGTTTAATGCATTCTCAAAAAATTAAATTTGTCATTGTACGAAAATAAAATAGCGAAAAAAATATTAATTTTAGTTTCCAAAAATATTTTAGAAATATGCAGATAAGAAAATAAATTTTTATAAAATTAAAAAGTATTAAGACATTGAAAATTATAAAATATGACTTTATAATGCTATAAATTATAATATATCACATATACTAATATAATTAAATTTTACAGGATAAAAAACTATTATCTATGAGATATAAAAATTAATTTCTAACTTATGTGATTTAAAAGTTATTTTGAGAAAAATAGCGAATATCTTATTGTTTTCAAACGTGCGGAATATGTTTTGATTTTTAAAATTCATAGCTTTAAAAAACTTTCTGTACAAAGTTAAAACATTATTATTAATATTCTAGAAAGTTTTCATTTAGAAGGTTTTTATTGACAATAAATTTGAATAATGTTATAATAAAAGATCAAATAATTTTTTTATAATTTCTGGTTTGGTTTGGTTTAAGTGTTACGGTCTACATTTATGCAAGATGAACTCAAACGAGACAGGGACCTACAGCTTAAAGCCGATTCGAACGGCTACTAACATCCATGCGACAGTGCGATTCGAAACCCCGAACTTCAGTACCAAAAAGTAAAATAATTTCTGAAGGAATTACGTATCATTAAAACATGCCTAATTCAATGTTTTAATGATACATCACAATTAGTACTTTTAATAAAAAAAGTTTAGCTGATCTGTAGCACTATGATCTACTTCTTTGCTACGCGGACAGTAAAAAGTCCAGGACATGTTTTATAAAGCTGATTTCAAAGTATTACGAATACGCATGTTAACATTAGGATTCGAAAGATTAACTACGGTACTAAACATCAGTGCACAACACATTATTGTCGTCTTAAGAGGAAAAAGCGGAAATGAAATTTTAAATAGACTATGACAACCAAAATTATATTACCTGGGAATAAAGATATTCTTCATTAAATTTTTTTACTTGCATTTTTTTGTGTTGATATACAAAGAAAAATTTAAAACTAAATTTGAGGAGAAATATGATATACAAATATAAATTTATGGGCTTTAAAACGTGTGCCAATAATGAATTCAATATTTGTAATTTGTTTTATTCACTGAACAGACCACGTATTGAGGAGCGGATGAATGTATCATTTTTCTTTTGACAGATACTAGAAGCAAATTTAAGAATAAATAACAAACAGCAATTGAAAATTCGGATAGCGGAAGTGGACATTTATAGAGGCATGAAAAAGGAAAAAAAAAATTCAGTGACTATTTCCATCCTTTAAAACATTACACATGTCCAGATTTATTTTTTAATTCATATATTTACACTTAAGATATTTATTTTTTATTTGCGCAACGCGAGCGCATACTCCATGGTCTTCTCGAAACGCTAGCAGCAAACGTAGTACATTGACTGTAACCGCCAGAAGAGGCTCCATAAGCAGAGAGACAATAGACTGTCAGACACTCACAAGAGTCTGTGATGCTACGGTTGCAAGCTAACGCAGTTTGATGTATTTCTGTAATTTTAATGTTTATTAAATGTGTGTCGTGAATATATCTAGCCTTTATCATTCATCTGACCATGTGTTGGATCTACTTTAACGTGTGCTCGATTCCATGGGTATGATATCCGCCCGTGATGTTCGAGCACGGTGTATTCTTTTATTTACAGCCGTTAGTTGTTTCAAATCTGCAATTGCGTTTTCTGAGAAATTGTGTATTTCGTTATTATTGGGAGAAATGTTGTTGCGGTTGAAATCGATTTTCAAATACGTCATGGATAATAACCTATCTTTTCTACATTTATGTATAAATTTTCCATTCTATTTTTGCAAATAATCAAGAATTTAATTTAGAATTTTTCAATATTTTCTTTAAATATTTCAGTAATTTTTATTCGTAACGCTGGTAAATATTTTCAAAATAGTCAAAGTATTTTGCTCGATACGAGGCAAAAAATGTAAAACTATCTTATTGCTAGACGGAATCTAAATGTGGAGAAGGGAACTTGAGGTAACCGAAGTAGATCCAAGTTTAGAGAAACGATACTGTTGGACTATTATTAATTACACAAAGGGGAATAGGTTCGGGACCTGTTTAAAACACGAATCTGGTGGAACAGTGGCCGAATGTTTAGAGGGCTGGCCTAGAGTGTTCCGGAGTTCTTGGGTTCGAGTCCCACTCTAACATGGATGTTCGTAGCCATTCATAATCGGTTTTAAACAGTAGGTCCTGGTCCCATTAGCCCTCGTGTAGTAAAATAATAGGCCGTAGCGTTCCACGCCAATTCAATCCAAATGTACGAATCTGAAAGGCTGTAAACAGCTATGGCAGCAGCGGTGTTTCAAATATATATATATATTCTAGTTCACTAGTATATTTCTCTCTAATCATCTATATTTTACTCTGCCCCGAAAATTTAAGAACATATTCAAATTTGTTAGTATAATTTGTAGTTTGATACAATTGCTAACTTTACTGAATATGCTAGATTTTATTTTAGAACACACAAGTTTTTATGACAAAGTTTAGATTAAATAATATAAATGTATAAGTTTAAGATAGTATTAGTTATAAGTGATAAGTTATGAGTGTATAAGTTAAGATGGTATGTAAAAATTTTTAAGTTTCTTGTATAAGTAGATTTTAAATTAGAGTGCAAAGAATGTGGAAAGTATATGGCTCTGAAAACAGGGCTTCAAAGTTAAATTTTAAGAAGAAATCACACGTTAAAGCAATAAAGATTTGGTGAAAAATTTCTATTCTTAACACAATTTAAAGAAAGATCTTTTCGGAGGGGATTTGTAATATTTCATTACATCCATGATAAGTTTTAACAAAAACGATCTCATTGATCTCATACTTCTTAAAACTTATATAATCCAACTTACTCATATGTTCTCTAGCAGTTTCACATGTAGAAAGAAATTCTAGAGTTTCATGACTTCTGCATCCGACAACCTTAACTGCAGAATCTTGACACTGGTCCGATCGGATATGATTTCTGCTGGCAGCTATTCTGAGACCATCTGTTTCAACTAGCTGCGGACAAAGTGATATAACAGATGCAGAAGAAGCTGAAAGAAAATATAATACAATTCAATATTTAAAAAAATATCTGGAACTTTAATAATAAAGACTCATTTAAATTGAAACATCATAAATGTACTAATGGGAATTAAAAAATGAAAATCAATATTCTTTACATTTTTCAAAAATCAAAATATTCCGTTTCCATCCTGTAATTTATTAATTTCGTGATTATACAATCCCATTTTCATACATTTTCAAATAGATTTAAAGGAAAATTCAATTAATGTATTCATCCAAAAAATTGATTAATGATATATAATCTGAAACCTGTCAAATATGAACTAAAAATTTTAAATCGCTTTTATTTCTTTATAGACACGTCCAGCTATTTTGACCGCAGGTCTTCCTGTATATTGAAGTTTATGGGATTTTTCTGTTTTTTTTATCTAAAAAAATACTCTGTATACACACACACACACACACACACACACATATATATATATATATATATATATATATATATATCGTTTAATAGAAATTTTTAAATTGAATTAGTTTATAATATAAAATTTTTATATTTAATACACACACATATATATATATATATATATATATATTATATATATATATATATATCCTGGTATATATACAGTTTTATTAGAAATTTTAAATTGCATTAATTTATAATAAAAAAATTTTATATTTATTACGAATTAACATTTAATGATAAACTATTATAAAAAGTAAATTTAGAAGTTAAAAAAATAGTTCCGTATAAGTAAACAATTTATTAACATAAAGTTTTAAATAAACTTTAAGAAAAACTTCTCTGAAAACTTTCTAAAAATCTGAAAATAACATTTATTTGTAAATAACATTTAGAAATTTGCCGTGGTGTAGTACATTTTAGAGCATTAGTTTCTTGAAAGAGAAACAGCAAAAATTTCCTCAAACTTTTTTCAGTTTTTGCCTTTAATTTACTACCACAAAATTTGTGGTTTTCAATTTTTTTCTCTAAAAAAGTAGAAGATTCATAGATAATAACAGGGGAGTGTGTATGATATAGACCATTAGTGTATTTAAACGTGAATTTTAAAAGTCAAAGTGTTAAAATTCGACTCTGAGGCATGCTTAGGTTCAGTTTACTTGGATAAAATTGGCAAACGGAAGGACACTTGAGCTCAGATCGCAAAATGTTAACCAAAATAATATACACACGTACACACTTACGTACACATATATGGACATCGAAAGTAAATACAGTAGAACCTCGGTATAACGACCCTCTGTGGGACCAACATGATATGGTCGTTGTAACGAAAGGTCACTGTAACAAATTGAAAAAATAATAATAAAAAAAAAAATTGAGCAAATGAATGATGCAATAGTGCATACCTAGAGAACATTTCTTTTTATTTGTATTTCTATTACTGAATTTAAAAAAAAAGTTTTTGATTGACGCCTGTTTCAAGTTCATTTGGGAATTTTTCATTATCACCGATTCCATATCCGCTAGATTTTGAAGGAAATCTTCAGAATTAAATTGTTCTTCAAAATATTGACGCAAGATATTGATTGCATTGAAGGCTTCTTTTTCATTCACTTTTTCAAAAGCTTAGACGATTTCTTCTCCATCATCGGAACCGAATTGAAGTTGCACCAGAGTTCAATAATTTTGAAATAGCCCACTTGCTTATGAGTTCTGAGGTCTATAATTGGCGGTCGCTTTAACGAAAAATAATACTCTTGAGGTCGTTGTAATGATTCAAAATTAACATTATTCCTATGGTAAAATAATTGGGACTTTTTATGGTGGTCGTTCTAAAGAAGGGGTCGTTGTATCGTGGGGTCGTTAAAAAGAGGTTCTACTGTAGTACTATCTCCTTTTTCTTAACGATTGAAAAATTTCATGTTAGAGTATAATCTCTTTAATGTGACGAAATCATTAACTATATTTAATAAAATTGAACGATTTAGTTCAATGGTAAAAAACAAACAAACTAGTTAGAGGTAAGTACCACTGCTCAGGAATAAACCTTCTTTTTTCTACTACTTTCTCATGTTTTCAAGTACCATTACTACAAAGAAATTTATAAAGATTTTCACTAGAAACTGCTCAAGTCAAACCAATCTATAAAAAGTCTTTATTAGCCTTTCCTGTAAAATTTAAAATTTGCGACATAGTGCTCTTTATCTGTCCGATGCACAGATAGATATTAGAGGAAAATTTTTGTAAAAATCTCTAAATATTCTATGCTAATATTTTATGTTTAACTAGTGTGAAAAAATATTAATTTCGATCACACAATAAATTATAAATGCAACGTATCCATAAATATGCATTAATACGTATTCCATTTAAAAGTAATATATTTTGTAAGATAAGCATGTATGAAGATATAAAAATATATTCAACACTTTACTACTAGAGTTACAAGTATTATTTGTCTAGGGTAAATGAAATGGATGGCATAGGTTACTATTATTTCAGAAATTTCGAAAAGTGTTTATAGTGGAATACTACATTCATTAAAATAATACTATTTAAAAAATTATTTTAAAAAAAATTTGGAATTTTTTATAATTTTAATTACCATTTAAATGCATTTTTTATTTCGTTCTCCATCACTTTTTCATACACAAGTATAAAAAAAATTATGTATGTTCTAAAGGATTAAAAATTGGAAATGATGACAATTAGTAATACACATGAGTCCTAATTAAGCTTTTTTTTACTTAAATAAACTGAAGCCAGTAGTCCAACTGAAAATTTTATTTATTCTTGGTTTCCATTTAAAATTAAATTCCTTTTTATTAAATTGATTAATTTGTAAAGCAGTAGGAATGTTAAATATATTTTTTAACTCTTCCGTTTAATGGTGGAAGTCTTAGCTATGCATTCATTTAAAGTCTCTTTAAATTAACATTATAGATCAAGTAATGTATATATTAATCACAGACTCAAGTCGAACTACTGTAAGAAATACTAATTTAATTTTCTAATTAAACAATTTCAGACAAAAGAGCATGCGAATCCCTTAAGATCTTGATTCGTAACTTAATTAAACGGTTAACTACTTTTCTTATCCAGGGAACAAACCTAAATATAAGCCTTATCACAAATAAATGGTAGGAAAGTAGCTACGTGCTTCCTTTATTACAAAGAAATATATTTTCTTATACGAAGATATTTGAGCACAATAAACTATCAACAATTACTAATGTAGACAGTAATCCAGACAATGAAAATAAAGAAAATATATTTCACAATGGAGTTTTCAGCACAGTCTTTTACTGCTTAGAAATTCTTCAAAATCTTGAGTTCATTATGTATGCTGTTAGAAATATTGACATTCTCGTTTGATATAAAGACTAGATATATATTTGTTGTTGCAGAGATAATATAAAGGAAATATAGTATAATTATAGGATTATTATTCTAGAATGTATCAATAAAACAATGTTTAAAAATTTTCTACAGTAAATTACCTCTTTCTTTCTTATATTTAACTAAATATCTTAAATTTAATTTTTATAATATTTTTTTAAATAAAATGTAAATATAGGAAGGTTCAATTCACTGTTTAGCACTTTGTACTTTATTTTATAACACTGATAGTATAACAATTGTCTGACTGTAAATGGAGTATGTCTCCATATTAACTGTAGTCTACACAGTATTTTCCATCAAGTTAAGCTCCTAAATCTTACCTCCATCTGTACCATTTTTCGTGATAGGGAATTTGCAACATGATTTTAATATCGAATTACTGTAATTAACCTAGCAACAGTTCCCCCAAAGAATGAACAAATCTTTAAATTTTAAAAGTTTAGATTTTGCAATTTTTGCAAATTTGAATTTTTCAGTTTAAAATTACCATAAAAGGAATGATCATCTTACTTTAAGTAATCTTGTCACTAGAAGTATATATTTCAAACAACTCGACGATCTTACTCTGCACCCTGGATATATATATATATATATATATATATATATATATATATATATATAATATATATATATATATATATATATATATATATATATATATATATATATATATATATATATATATATATATATATATATATATATATATATATATATATATATATATATATATATATATATATATATACATATATATATATATATATATATATATATATATATTATATATATATATATATATATATATATATATATATATACATATATATATATATATATATATATATATATATATATATATATATATATATATATATATATATATATATATATATATATATATATATATATATATATATATATATATATATATATATATATATATATATATATATATGCAATGGTTGTGTGTATAAAAATTATTTCCTTTAGTCACAATAATTATGTAGCCCCTAATTTTTTTACTTTCTCGGGCTACTGGGCAAGAAGAAGCCTTATCAGCTAACGGTAATGATGATGCAGTCAACCCACATTGAAGAGAACGGCACAAGTCTAATTAAAACCTTATTTCAGAGCTGCTAAAATGGACACCTTTACTAGTCAACGACAGATAAAAGAAAGAAACAAAAATCACTCTGCTCGAACAGAGGTGCACCCAAGAGCGAAGACAGAAAGAATTTTCCCAAGGGACAAGAAACTTATTCAGCGAAGTAAACTGTTAAGATCAGGAAAAACGTGGAGCCATTTGCCGGAGGCAGCTGGAAAACGTGTTGAATAGGCAGAAAATTTACATCTATCGGAGAGACAGCTTTGGGAAATGTATAGAAAGTATTTTAAGTCGAGGACATTCCTTTGATTTGACATTTAGAGGATGGGAAAAAGATTTTAAGGAATTAGAATGGGAGAGAGGAGGTTTTTATGGAAATATTAAAGTTAAATAATTTTGATATATTACATATATATATATATATATATATATATATATATATATATATATATATATTATATATATATATATGTATATATATATATGTATATATATATATATATATATATATATATATATATATATATATATATATGTATATATATATATATATATATATATATATATATATATATATATATATATATATATATATATATATATATATATATATATATATATATATATATATGTATATATATATATATATATATATATATATATATATATATATATATATATATGTATATATATATATATATATATATATATATATATATATATATATATATATATATATATATATATATATATATGTATATATATATATATATATATATATATATATATATATATATATATATATATATATATATATATATATATATATATATATATATATATATATATATATATATATATATATATATATATATATATATATATATATATATATATATATATATATATATAAACGTAAAATATAGGAGTTTATATAGGAGTATAATTTTGTTTGAAAAAGAGATGGAAGTAATCATTTATTTAGCCGTATATTGCTGTGGTATAAATAACCTTATAGTTTTTTAGCATTAATTTTGTGTGACTAAAATAAACTAAGTTTTCTTCAAATGCTTTACTTGACCTCCGTGAGGTGTTCTAAAGTTATACAAAAATTGTTGTTTGCATACACTTACCTACTAATGTTGTAAATTCCATGCCTCCAGAATCATATCTAGGAGACGAACATGCGTCATGCGGTCTCCGAGCAAATTCACCTGTAAAAGAAAATATATATTATGTTATATTGAAACACAGGTACAGTAATTTGAAGTCGGTAATCAACCCTACGGTAAGCACAACACATATTATAACATACAAATGAAAAATAAGAGTTCCCAGAATCATTGACCCTACATCAAAGTCTTTAACTTAATGTTTCGCAATTTTTTTTCGTGTATTGCGTACGTGCATAGACATGAGGAGAAAAAGTTATATGAAAAAATTTTAAGTCTTAGTTCTTCAATTTTTAAGAAGACTGTAGCAAGAATTTATTGTGTAACTTTCCGAATGAACCTCCAAATACTGGTTCTCATAAACAAGAATCATTTATCATCCTATAAACCCAAAAATTCAAATATATTCCCCCCTTGTAGATTTTTATCTACAGAAATATAGATTTAAGTAAAAAAGATCATATAATAAACTTTTTAAGCCATTATAAACACTACATAATTATATTCATTCAAATAGAGATTATATTATTTAGACATGTTCAACTTTGAATTTCAATGGGACGCAGTTCAATGGGTTAAACATTTTGGTTCACTAATTGAACTGCGTCCCTTTGAAATGTAAAAATTAGACTAAAAAAACTTTTCCTTCAATCAAAAAATAAAAAAGTTAAGATTTTTAAATGGTATTTTTGAGACTATCTTTTGAGATGAGCAGTTTTTTTTTCAAATTTAAAACATTTCTTACACGAAAAATATTTTATAATGAGTGTTTTTTTACCTCCTATATTAGAATACAAAAAGTACAGTGTTACGTACAAAATGTAAAAAAATATTTTACATTCATAATATAATTTTTTTCGTAAATATAAGCAGTAATATTATATCTATGATTTGAACATAATTTAAAGTCCATACATTATACAAAAATCAAGCTGGATATTAGATGCATTTGAAAGTAACTTAAAATGTTATGATATAAACTAGACACTTCACGCCGAACTTCATCCACTTTCCATCTAGGTATTTAAGGTTCCCTAAATTATAGTTATATTTATCTCAGAATTTAAATTAGTTTTCAGGTAATATTGCACCATAAACATAAAGAAATTAGAAAATAAAACAAGTCAGTTACATACAAACGAATTACACAATTTATTTTAATTTTATGCATAAACTTAAAAATAAAATTTTCTTAGTTGAATGACTTTATGTTTTTATATTTCTTTAACTGTACTATGCTTCTTTAGGGTTAAGAAATGCAATTTCCTTTCACTTGAACAAGGAAAATTTGGTCAAACGAACTAAGTATCTTTGAAGAATTATTATTTTCTATCAGTTATCAAACATCGTTACTTAGCTCTATCTATTGTTGAGAATAAAGGGAAAAATAAAGCGAGATATTAGTGTGCTTGTTGAAAAACGAATTCGGAAGACACACTAATTTAACTTATAAATTTACAGTTAAGTCACTATATTCAGTAATAATAATGCACGCATACATATATACATACATATACATGCGTACGTACATATATATAAATAAATAAAGATAATATATATAGATATATATATATATATATAGAGAGAGAGAGAGAGAGAGAGAGAGACAGGGAGGGAGTGAGAGAGAGACAGAGAGAGAGAGAGAGGGAGATAAAGAGATAAATAGATATGTAACGTGATATAGATATGTTACATCGAAATCAACGGGGATTTTTGAAGGTATAAATTGTCAAAGTTGGCCATCTCAAAATACCTGAATATTTACAGAAACTATCCCAATTTTTTCCTGCAGTTAGGCTTAGAAAAATCCATTTCATTAAAGTTAAAAGTTAGAAAATATAGCAGTTCTTCCAGCTATATAGAATATCGAAGAACTGACAGATACACGACTCCCTCAAGCGAGACAGACTTGCATATTCCCAGCAAAATAGTAAATTTAGTACTCCTGTGGCTTATTTAGTGGGACAGTTGGACATTTAAAATTACAAAATGAGTAGTGATGGTTAGAATTGCTTTACCAAATCTCATTCTGTGTAATTAGACATGAACCAAAGTTCAAAATCTGCAAGTTAAAAGTTTACTGAGGAGGAAACGGAAGGGATTTTTCTTTTAAATATAATTCTTTCCTAGATAAATAAATATAATTCAAATGACTGTAAGTATTTGATATGCGTTTAGTTTAAAATTTTCATATTATATATTTATATTGTATATATATATATAGATATATATATATATATATATATATATATATATATATATATATATATATATATATATATACATACATTGCATACATAAATATATGTTTATACATATATATGCATTACGTATATATGAAATATGGGCGAGATTCATGCAAAAGCACAACACATTTTTTTTCTTCTGGTGACGATACATCAAATCCATACAACAGGCCAGAACTTTTAGAACATCGTGTACACACCTTTTAAGTAGGGATTTCTCAGGTAAAACGACTAAGAATAATCAATAAGCACATTTGATCACGTGATAAAAATACCCATGTTTAAAAAGAACGCTTTTACTATTGGCTAAAAAAAGTACAGACAGAGACTGGAGTAAGTCTATAGCGTGTCTGGTGGGAAAAATAACAATTACAGCACAAACTTCAACGTAATTTATGAACAGAAGTTATTAAATTGATATTAAAATTTATAAAAAAGGGATTTTAATATTACACACACACACACACACACACACACACACACACATATATATATATATATATATATATATATATATATATATATATATATATATATATATATATATATATACATATGTATGCATATATATATGTATATATATATATATATATATGTATATATGTATATATATGTATGTATATATATGTATGTATATATATGTATGTATATATATGTATGTATATATATATATATATATATATATATGTGTATATATATGTATTTATATATGTATATATATATATATATATATATATATATATATATATATATATATATATATATATATATATATATATATATATATATATATATATATATATATATATATATATATATATATATGTAATATTAAAATTCCTTATTTATAAATTCTGAAAAAACGAAAAACATGTGCAAGAAGTGTCAAAATAAGCAATTATTGATTTAGATAATTTTACTTTTACGTTATATATATATATATATATATATATATATTTATTTATTTATAGTTAAATGTATATAGTAGGTGTACAATTGTTTTTACCTTTTTAATGATAGAGTGTCATATTTTTCACAGCTACAAAAGCTTTTGAAAAATTGTGTGTCATTTTAAAGTATGATGTTGATATGAGACATAGCTTCATTTTTTTACGATTATTTCACTTACTTTATATCTTATTTTATACAAAGTTATAACTCCATTTTGAAGTGCTTTATTTTCTTCAGAAAGAAACTCTTTTTATGCGGGCAGTCATGTCTAACTGTGTTAATACATGCTCTTTGCTCTTCACGATTCTCCAGACTTTTCCACCACTACATTTTGTTCCAAAGATATTGGAGCAAAAATATTTTCAGTTAAATATACTTTATCTTTGTTTGAAAATCAAAATTTCCATTTTTGAATTGGCCCACATGTTCACTTGGGAGTCGGTTTTGGGAACTGTACTTTTTTGAAATGACATGCGTTGTAAAATAAAATTTACGTCGAAATAAAATTCGGAATACTATAAAATATAATTTTCATTGTAATAATCGGTTTTGAATCTAATAAAATTCGATTACGAATTGAATGCAATATTTCTGTATCATTGATACATTTTTTTCTGTTTTCCTATAAATTGATACAATATTACATACCACAACGTATAGAACTGTATATAACGAGTAATATGTATTAATTTATCTATAAATATATATCAAATACTGCTATGTGGCATCAACTGGTAGCGTTTCAATGTACGCTATATTGAGAGTTTTCATTTTATAGAGTGCAAAATGCGATAAAATTTGGAGGTTGTAACGAAAAGTTACATGCTGCACCTGGGAACATTGGTATTACCTTTTCAGTACATCCAAGTTATAATACTCATGCGGTATCGGAGCGGTTAAGACCAGGGAGAAATTTGAAAAAAATTGGTCAAGCGATAGAAGGGCCTATTGCTTTAGCGGGATCTCAGCATCTGTTCAGAAGTTGGCCCACATTTTCTAGTAGAAGGAGAATAATTTAATCAGTAAGTGTTGGAGTAGTGAAGAGCGGGGCTGGGTTTTGTTCTCTTCTTGCTGAACGGACACTGGTTTGGTTTAGATTGCTAAGGCCTACTTTTTTCTCTACACGAAATCTAATGACACTGGGACCTACTGCTTAAAGCCAATTTCGAACACCTATGAACATCCATACCAGCGGGATTCGAACCCTTGGATTCACGGAACACTACATTTTTCTGGAGATCGAGCGCAATTTTTCTAGAAATGATAATTACCATTATTTCTAGTGTATGAAGCTCATAGGTACTTTTAAGATGCATTTTACAAGTTTTAGATATATTCGCCATTTAGATGGTAACCTTTATAAAGCTGAAAACTCTGAAATTTGCATGTGCAATATCTTGTGATGCAAATTCAAAACGTCATTTGAATATGGGAATGATAGAAGGTGAAAAAACCTTTACAAAAGAAAGTCAAATGCGTCCTGCCCGTCTAGAAATAGTGTGTAAGTGGTTAATAAATACATCGAATCAAATAAAACTTGACAAAAATCAAAGTCATTTATAAATCACAATATATATATATATATATATATATATATATATATATATATATATATATATATATATATATATATATATATATATATATATATATAATATGCAAGGAACGAGAGATTATATATGGATATATGGATTTGTATAGAGATTTATATATGGATCCGAATAAGTATGAGGGTAAAAATAAAGAAACAAATTTTGATGATGTGTTTTAAGATGTAACTGATGATTGATGCAACTATTTATGTTATCTGGTATTAAAAATATTTTTAGTTTATAAGATATGCTATAGCTTTCAAATAAAGAGCATTTATATAGTGTAGGAATCAAGTTTTTTGGTGATTCAGTTTTATTTATGTTTAAATTTATCATTTTTATATCCGGTGTATAACGAGCACCCGTAAATTTCAATCTAATTTTTTATATCATAAGTGCTCGTTATACGTCATAAAATATAATATATAATTATTATCAATAACATAGCTACAAATTAAATATTTTCTATAAAACGTTATATGAAATACTTTACAAATGAGGTGTCAAAAGAAGAAAAATTATCTAATTTCAATGCTCCTTCAATCATTTTTCTTTATTATCTGTTATGGTATTTTATTTTATAATGTATAAGTAAATTTAGTATTAGTGTTATATCATATTTAATATACATAATGTCGTTTTAGAAATTATTTTACTCATCAAACGGTTATGGGGACGTGGAAAGTAAAATTTCTCTATGGGGAAGACTTCGTACGGATATACTAGTTCAATTTTACTTTAGAAGTGATTTTTACTCCAAGGAGGAATTGTAATGGGAAAAAATTTCAGTGTTCATATTTGACCATGTCTGAATTCATCTGACTAGTTTTGTCGATACGTCTGTACATACTGGCAGAATAACATTTCTTTACATTTTACTCTGAAACTTTACAAATGCATTTTGACCATCTCTGGATGAGTTGTGACTAGTTTCAACTTGGTGTCTGTACTTTATATAACTAAGAATTTCGACAAAAAAAGGTATTAATGCTCCTGGATATAACTCAAAATTTATTAGTCGTTGAATGCTGAAACTATTTATTAAGGACTATTGAAATATTTAGTTGAAATACTTAAATGCAAGGTATATTAACACTGTCAGACATAATTCGAAAACAATTAGACGTAAAATGTTCAAGTTTTGAATTTAGTATCGTTGTAATATCAAGTTGTTAACCCCCAGTTTTGATTGCACGCTCATATCTAGCAAAAAATCTCAATGGGTAGTAATGTTACTGGTCTCCATTGCAGTTAAGGCTTGATCACTGTTGTACCAATATATATTACTCATTTTTGTACTATTATATGCAACTCATTGTCGAATACAATTCTTCCCACTGTTTACAGGGTTCACTCATCCTCATCTCTTGCTGGGAGACTACGCACCTTCATGTAAAATTTGTAAGGTCGACATGTCTGTTAAACACGCCTTGATCGACTGTCCCATCTTTAATCAACATCGTCTCCATTATTTTAAATCTGCTACTCCCGATATCAAATACCTTTTAAATGCGTAGACACATCCTTATTTTAGCTTTTTAAAAGTCATTGGTATTTATCCTCTTATATGATTATTTAATCGCAACTCATTTACTGTTTTAATTCTGTATTTATTACTTCTCGTTTCTTTGGTTACTTCATCGCTTCATCTTTAGTTTTAATCTTTGAAATTGTTTTAAAAATATTTTGCTAATTAATGAGTTCTTGTGTTTGGCACAATATATCAAAGGAGGATACAGTGCCATTAAGCTCCAACCAACCAACCATCTTCCCATTGTTATATTAATACTGTACATATTTTTTATGTTAATAAAAACTTATATTTTAGCAATAGTGTAACTACCTCCTTTACTAAAGTATATGTCATCTCTTGCGTCTGCGGTTATCAGCTTTAAGCAGTGACAACCTCAGTGACATCCTCAGGGGTATACCTCCTTTAGGTATATATGGGTATTACAAGCCCAAGGTGCCTTAGTGAAACTTTCTTTCTCCTTCCTTCCTGGTAGTCTTGAGCTATTTTAGCAATTGTGTAACTACTCCCTTTACTAAAGAATATGTCGTCTCTCGTGTCTGCGGTTATCAGCTTTAAGCAGTGACAACCTCAGTGACATCCTCAGGGGTATACCTCCTTTAGGTATATATGGGTATTACAAGCCCAAGGTGCCTTAGTGAAACTTTCTTTCTCCTTCCTTCCTGGTAGTCTTGAGCTATTTTAGCAATTGTGTAACTACTCCCTTTACTAAAGAATATGTCGTCTCTCGTGTCTGCGGTTATCAGCTTTAAGCAGTGACAACCTCAGTGACATCTTCAGGTGTATACCTCCTTTAGGTATATACGGATATCACAAGCCCAAGGTGCTTTAGTAAAACTTTCTTTCTCCTTCCTTCCTGGTAGTCTCGAACTTTCCTTTGTAGAGATTGCTCCTTAGTGGGTTATACTAAGTAAAAATAGGACCATGATGGACTCCTACTTAGTTTAGTAATGGTTTGGTAGCCTCTTCGGATCGTTATCGTGCCGGTCAGGTCTTCTGTATAATCCTCTGTATGGGCGTAAACCTGGGTTATATTAGGCTAAAGCGAAAACTAAAGAATATATGTACCGGATGGCTTAAAAATTATTCAAACTTATTAACAAATCATTGGAGGCTCCTATCACACAATCAGATATGTTTAAATGAAGTTTTGCAAAATATATGTATAATTTAGTACGAGTACAAAATAGTCCTATGATGTCTACATTAAATCTTTATTATAATATTTAGATATCCATAAGTTTAATAATTTTTTTAATAAGTAGAATTTATAAAATGAATCCATACAAATGACCTTAAAAATTCATATGCATTAAAATAAATAACATTTTCTTCCCTTTCAAGTGGCTGAATCTTTTTTTTTTTAATTTTTACGTTACAGTTTTATTTAAGTGGATAATAACATGAGGCTCACTTTAGACTTCATTGTGGGTACAATTTTAAGAATTTTATATCTAGAATTACGTTATTATTGGGTTAATAAATCTGAAATTTAATTTTCTGTAGAAGTAAATTAACTGTTTTGTATAAACATTGTGTAAATAGGATTATTTAAACTTTTAAAATAACTAAATAACTAATAAACTGCTTTACTGCACTTGGAGAAAATAATTTTATACACATTCTTAATAATAAGAATAAATATAGAATGTATAATACTAATAATATTGAAAATTTTAGTAATGTATGTTTGATAAAGTAAAGTTAATGAAAACTATGTTCTAATAACTACAATATATATTTGCGTATAAATAATTGGCTAAAATATATTCATGCACAGAACAAGGATTTACTAGAATTATAAAAAAATAATTTAATTATTCATGATTCGATTACTAGAGAGAATTAGAAAACTTTTCTAACAAAAATGTTTGCATCCGATTAGCCCTTTTCTTATTTGTTCTTCAACATTCTTGT
This sequence comes from Pardosa pseudoannulata, assembly GCA_032207245.1. NCBI lineage: Eukaryota > Metazoa > Arthropoda > Arachnida > Araneae > Lycosidae > Pardosa > Pardosa pseudoannulata. The sequence goes on from CM063503.1 coordinate 101,261,873, forward strand.
TGAAAATTACAGAAAATTGAAATTAGCATTTTGACATTAGATAATATATTTTAATGATAAACAAAAAAATACTTGTAGAAAATGATTTTATCTGCCTATCTAATACTTCGTATTAATATAGAAAGAAAAAAAATTATTGTAACTTTCAATATTTTTAAAATATACCTTTCGTTGGTATTTTTTAATTTAGTGACTACTAAGTTCCTTTAAATGCAATATATTTTTTGATAAAATCAGTTCGGCTATATTATATTAATGCATTGTATAGGAATTTATGAGAACTAAACAAAATATTCAGTTATGTATAAGTTCAAAATCTAGGATAGTTACCAAATATTCAAACATAATTAAGTAATTATTTTTTTTATTTAATCTTCGATATTATTATCGAAATGAACTTCAAATACACGTTGATAATTTAACTTTTTGACTTTAAGTACAATTTTTTCGCTCTATTTTCTGATATTTCTATTTTATTTCTCACGGTTTTAAACAAAATATTCAATAATAAACCTACCATTCACATTTTATGTTTTATAAGCGGAATTCCATTAAAATGCTCATAAAAAATAATCTTTTTTCTTTATCTTAGCTTTGTTAAGGTTATGCTTAAGCGAAAATAATAATAAAAATAAGTGAATAAAACAAGGGAAAATAACAAAACGCCAAAACATAGGAAAGACAATCAAATATGATGAAGTTTTGTAGCTTCGTGCATGCTTCCAATCATTGATTTTCTTTAGTTTCACATTGCGATTACGGCTTGTCTTTTCGAATTTGGGCTTGTGAATGCAATACATTAAGCTAATTAGAGATTCGATTTAACGCACGCACCGTTGGAAGAGAGAAAAAAAAGTAAAATCTAATGCAATTACTCAGCCGGTTTTGAAGATTGTGATAGATAAAACTCGGCGATAGCAGGAAAAGCTTTATAATACTTTCCGTCATTGTTTTGAATTCTTTCTGCAACATTAAATAGAGACCGTAATCGTTTTCCTGAAAGAATTTTGATGTGTTGTTAAAATTTCATTTAAAGTTCAAACAGGTTGATTTTCTTACATATTGAAATTCAGAGAAATATTCAGCGAAATTATTTATTCTCAGTAGAAGATAATTATGTTTCTTAATTACACATCTTTCGTCTAAACTACGCAGGAGAAGCAATTACTTTCTGAAACATAAATAGTAAAGCAGTACGGTAGGCACAGTTTTTAATAGAGTTTAAATAAAGTGTAGTGAAAAATTAATTTTGGAATATATATATATATATATATATATTGTGTGTGTGTGTGTAGAGCATATACTTTCCTATGCATATATATATATATATATATATATATATATATATATATATATATATATATATATATATATATATATATATATATATATATATATATATGTATATATATATATATATATATATATATATATATATATATATATATATATATATATATATATATATATATATATATATATATATATATATATATATATAATATATATAATATAGTATATATATATATATATATATATATATATATATAAATATATATATATATATATATATATATATATATATATATATATATATGTAATGTCGTGATCCAGAGTTAAGGCGAATGGAAAACAGTCTTCTTGATAATAATAATTTTATTAACTCATAGTTCTATGTGAGGGCAACTTGCGACATTTTCATTGTTCGTGGCGGAGATAAGCGTGGAATAGGTGTTCAGAGTTCCATGTCCACTCGCTGACTGATCTTATCTGTTTGCAATCTCCTCAAATTCTTCCAAAAGGCTTCCTGACCAGATTATCCTGAAAGCTTACGTGAGCGTGGGTCTTTTTCATTTATTTTATTATTATAAAAGAGTTCCCTTTAAAAATTGCTTTTAACTCATGGAATTTCCAACTACCCCTTTTTTAGACCTGATATATATATATATATATATATATATATATATATATATATATATATATATATATATATATATATATATATATATATATATATATATATATATATATATATATATATATATACTGACGGTTAAAATTCTGCTTTTCCAGTAATTTTTTTCTAGCAGCCCTAGCGAATGTTCTCGAATATTCCCTCGTGGATTTCTTTCGGTTGCATAGCTTTGCATAGCTAAAAATAAGTTTCTGACGCTTAAGTTACACCATTCACGTGAACTGTAGTGATCGCTAATTGGCTGGTATAAACAACTATAAAAAGAGTTTCTTCAACAGTCGAGTTGGCAGTTTCGTTCAGCATAGAAAATAAGTATAACAGTATAAATAAATAAGTATAAGTATTATAAACTAAGATAGTTTGAAATCCCATTTGTCTTTATTTCATTGCCATTCTCCTCGCAAGGTCCACGACTCCAGGGCTGTAATATTACCTCGGAACTTCCCTTCGACATGAGGCAAAAAGTCGTATGTTATATATATATATATATATATATATATATATATATATATATATATATATATATATATATATATATATATATATATATATATATATATATATATATATATATATATGTATGTATGTATGTGTGTGTGTGAACACTATGCCTGAGGGATAAAAAGATGGATAATTATTCTTCTTATAACATTATTTATTCACATCTTAATAAAACATTACGTCAGTCAGTTGGCAGGCATAGGCTAAAAAGGAAACTACTTAAAGAAGGTTCATACATCAACCCTTTCTCAAGACACTCTCTCTCAATCTTTACTCTTCAAGTGATTTCATAATGGGTTATTAAAGATTCCTGTGTCTGCATTAGAAGAGTGCGCTGCGTTTTTTGCTCTCAAACCCCTAAATTACGTTTTTAAACCTAACACACACTTACACTTACACTTACACTTACACACACACACACACATATATATATATATATATATATATATATATATATATATATATATATATATATATATATATATATATATATATATATATATATATATATATATATATATATATATATATATATATATATATACAGATAGATAGATAGGTAGCTAGATAGCAAAATAGTTCTATAACGATACTGTAGAGACGTAGAAAAATAAAGTTGAAGAAATGTTAATAAATAATTTGAGCATGCATTGTTTATACAATATATTGGGAAGCCTTTATGGATCTATATTTACTTTATTTGTATAATTTTATATGTGAACTATAATAAAACAATTACTGTATAATAAACAATAATGAACTTCTTAATACCTTAAAGATTTTGCATTAAATAAACAACTGAAAGCATTAAGTAAATAAGGACTTCCTCAAAATCAAAGTAAACATTGTTATTTTCAGGATTATTACAATAAAATTGAGTTATTATACACAAGTATACATGCATACATATATATGTATATATACATATATATATATATATATATATATATATATATATATATATATATATATATATATATATATATATATATTTAATCCAATGCTTCTGTATTTCAGAATATGTTGAAAAGTGTCAAAAATACAAATAAAAATTAAAATAAAATCTTCTGCGAGATGAAAGTAAAGATCCCTGTATACAGACTTATCGTTATAGTTTTTATACACAGATTGCTGTGATGCACACACAGATATACATAAAAAGACACACACACATAAACACACACACACACACACACACACACACACATATATATATATATATATATATATATATATATATATATATATATACACATATATAATATTTTAACTAATGTATATGTCTTTCACAATGTGTTGGAAAGAGACAAAAATAGAATTATGGCAATTTGTAAGGAAAGTTATTTCATGCTTTACCAAATCCACAATCTTCCACTGATACTACACTTAATATACACTCGGTTAGTTTTTTGATTACAAATCTAAAGAGATTTCTTAAATTTCGTTGGATTCTGATGCATCCAAATTGCGTTCCCCATTTATCCTAAAGCATCATCTCTTACGGACAATTAAACGTCAATTTTCTCACATTTCCTGAATGACGTTCTTTCCCCTCAGTTGATGTTTCCATTTGGTTTTCCTTTTTGACCTATTTGAAACGGTGGATCAAACTCAAAGCATTTCTCTCACTAGACTAACTCACATAAGATAAACAGTTATTTGCATCTGAAATTCATTTATATTTTGACATTATCTATCTTATATTAAGACAAATATATATTTTAAAATAATATACAATTTTATTAATTTGAACTTCGTGGAACATGCAGTTGCGTAACATTAACTTATAAATATAAAAAGTTATTACTCATTTTTACCAAACACAATTAACTGATATAATTTAT
>CM063503.1:101278692-101323692 GCA_032207245.1 Pardosa pseudoannulata
ATATATATATATATATATATATATATATATATATATATATATATATATATATATATATATATATATATATATATATATGTATATATATATATATATATATATATATATATATATATATATATATATATATATATATATATATATATATATATATATATATATATATATATATATGTATATATATACACATACATATATATATATATATATATTATATATATATATATATATATGTATATATTAGAAAATATTTTATTTTTATATTTTAAACTTATATTAAACTTATGGAAAATAGGCTTCGAATGATACTGTCTCTTTTAACGAATATCAAAATGTAAACTGATCTTGAGAATAAATACGCTATTTGAAAATAATTCTGACGCCAACCCCTGTCCTGGAATTTTTCTGCTGTCAGATATGTTTTTGCTTTAATACATGTGCAGGCTTTACGACTTTATACTAATGAAATGTTATGTTTGGAATGTAACGAAGAATGTTGTTAATATCTTCATTATTAACTGACATAGTTGGTTCATTCATGTGTGATATAATAACATTGCCTATTTTTAGGACAATAACAATTGAAAGGAATATTCTATTTCTAACCAATATTTTTTAATATTTTTTTCTCTGTACACATGTAAAAAATAATACATTAAATTTTATGCTCAAGTATACTTTTCTCGGATTTCATAATTTAAATAAACATTCGTTAAGAAAATTAATAAACACGTATTTATATCTGCCATTTTTAAGTTTTCATAAAAAAGATACAAAATATTTTAAAATTTCACGCGAAGGCAAACTTTTTATTAATGCATTTTAAACTCTATATTAAAAGGCATTAATAACATATTTTATCTTAATTTGAAATAAAATATTGAACTGTGTTTGTATAAAAATAACGCATGTGTGCTGTTCTAAAAGTTGACCAACGAAGCTATATTGGTTAAAAAGTTTGGACCCATGTAAATAATTTTATACCAAGTTTGTAATGTTTGTGAAACCGTTAACACAAACTATTTGTGAAATTTTTACCAGAACTGAAATTCCATGTACAATAACATACAGGTGGAACACACAATTTTAGCTGTTAGTGCATTTTTTCTTTAATCTCAATTTAGTGCATTTTAATCATTAAATCTACTCAAATGTTTTACAATAGAGAGTAACATTATTAACCAAATATATATTGATATGCATTTTGTCTTCGTAAATTCAAAGACTTAAAATACTCTACAAGCTTATATGCATTGTAAAAATGAAAAATAAACATGAAATATTATGTTGTCAGTTAATCACATAGACACTTAGAAATTAAAAATTGATAGATAGTTAACTGAAAAGTAACATAATTTTATTTAGCTAAATAAGTTGAATCATTTTGAAATGCTTACTTCGAAAATTTTCGTGTATTTTCTAACTATACTTACGTCATAATATATAGGATATTTATATTTTTATATCAACCGCATAAGTATTTGAAATAAAATAAACAATAAATATAAATAAAAAACATTATTTTTCCATCCGAAAAATATATTAAAATCGTATTCGTTTCTTACAATTGCTACCATAATAAAAGTATTTGTATGAAAAAGAAAACTAAATATTTTGCCTTAAAAACGAATGCAAGTAAAACTGATACTATAATATATATATATTTAATTTTTTATAGAAGAATCAAAGAAAAGTGTTCGTAATTTGCATTATGAATAAAAAATTTATTTTGTTAAAAAATAAATCTATGTTATAGGCATCAAATCGGAAATGTGCAATTTACTCTTAAATTTAGCTTTAGGCTGCTCTTTTTTTTTAAACAAATGCCGACTTTACATAAAAAAAAACTCAGTAATACTGAAACGACTTCATTTTTTGGTACGAATTCTTTTCTTATTTTGAATTTTTAAATTGTAATGTTCTCGTGGAACGGAACTGGGACCTTTTGTAGCAATAAACTGAATTGAACAATGAAATCAGAAATATAAAAATAAGAAATATTCCAGAAAAATACATTTGAAATTCCTTCTAAGTCGGAATTACGTATAAATTTAACATTGTGTGAAACATTTATGTAAGCTAGCATGCATTTAGAGATAAATATTCTTTATAAGATTTTTTTTCTACAATTTTGGATGTAAATTGTATTTTAAAATTATTTTATTTTTTCGCATGAAAATATTTTACGATATTTTTACATATTTTATTAGCGATCGTATCTTTCAAAAATAAGCTGTGAAACAGGAGCAAAGAAAAGGGAAAGAAAATGGATTTTTTTTTCAGATAATACACTTTGTATTTTATTATTTACTTCGTCACTGTAAAAAATGACTGTAAAAAACGCCGATAAATGGTTTCTCGTTTAAGCTTCAAATAGCTGAAATCTGGGATAAAATTCCACTGAGTAAATTTTTGAGTAGTATGATAACGATAAATCTCTAATACATCGTATAAGTTTACTCTTAAGGTCGCAATTTGACAATAGAAAATTGTTGAATATTTAAATGTACTGCTCAAGAAGCACATCACTACTTTAATTTGCATAGCACAAATGAACGCAACGCATCTTACGCTTTCTTCAATAAATTAACATTAAAGGCATAATTACGACTGCATCCACATCTGAATAATATTCCTCTTAAGAAAGCCTGAATATCTTATAAATAATACATAATCTCATTTTAGTTTAAGACTAGAGCGTTAAGCAAGATTTTCTTTTATTTGCCGAATATTAATTACGAATTCAATTATTAATTACTAGTCTGAAACACAATCAGGTTATGACAGCTCAGTGTCATTTCGAATTCCGATATATATCGTCCCAATATGGTGCCTGGGGCTGCAATTTATATCAAACTGATTGGCTCCGCGAAAGTGAATAAACTATTCACTGTTAGTGTCGTTTTCACAAATGTCGGTTGTTTCTATTAAAATCTCCCTTGACATTGAACTAGATACTGTAATATAATTAGCTTCACCGCCTCCTCAAAGCGGGAAGATCAAAATGAATTATTCTCTGTGGTATTTACAACAAGACGCAATTTACGTACAATTTCATCTTAAAGTCGAGGCATCAAATATTGAAGAGGAGCGTTTGAAGTGCAAAACGCTATGGGGCGAACAAATCAAAATTGATTATAGGCAAAGATATGAATGGATGTACGAGGGATAACTTTATTTTCTTAGTGATCTATAGTCCTCATTTTCTTCAGGTAAGTCCTCTCAGGTTTGCAATAAAACAATTTAAAGCAACAATACAAATAATTTCACTTTCAAACGATCAACAATGTAACGCTTAATATACTAATAGTTACTATTTTTGTTATTTATTTCCCTTATATAGTTACTATATCAAATCAGACTATACATTAAACAGTATTCTTTACTAAATTCTTAGATGTTTCTTATACCACCTTAATGTCTAGTATGAAACATATAGATAATTAAAAAATACACAACATAATACATGCTCTTTAAAAGGATAATCAGATGATGATCACTAATATAAATAAATAAGGACTAAGGTAAAAATTGCTAAAAATTGTAGTATTATTCCAAATTTGTGGTAGTTATATTTTTTCATTTACATTGTTATGAAATGAAAGCTAAATCTATTTTTATATATTTATTCAGATATTAATAATATAAGTTTGAACTAAAATTTTTAATATTTCATAATGTATAACGTAAAGCGTAACACAACATAATTAATAGACAACGCAATATAATGTGCAGGGATGCCATAAACAAACGTTAAAAACTGTTAAATAAATAGGAATTAGAGGGTAGCTTTTATTTAAATTTGCACATTATTTACACAATTCCTTATGTAGTTTTTTCTTACAATTTGTTTCGTAAATTAAAATAAGTTTTTTTATATATTTAATTTAAATGGTAATAGTCTGAAAATACGGACTAAACATTTTTGCTCAGTCTACTTTACAGCCTCTAAGAACCATGCATTTTGCGTTTGTTCGTGGCATCAAAAAGCTCTTTTCGTTTTATATTTTTCCATGAGTGGATCACATACGTTAACTTTGCATTTATCTCTGTATTTTGATGAAAAGGTTCTGTTTTTCACATTTAAAGTGCTCATATGTATGAAAAAATTGTTTCTAATACATCCTCTATGCTTAATACGTATAAATGAAAGTATTGAAAGGGGTTTAATTATTTTTAATCACTCTATTTGATTGAATGCTTATTCCTGTTTGAGTGTATATATTCTTTCAGTACTCTAATGATATTAGAAGGCGTGTTGTGAATTTCAGATTGCTGTTGATTTTCATGCTAAAAATTCTACAGCATTAAATATCGAAAATAGAAAGATTGAATATGCAGTATTCATAAAATTTAACAGACTTTAAATAATTGATTGTTCAGCAATAAATAATTTAAAGGTGTAGATCACCTTTATCAACTTAAAATTCTTGATATTTATAGCAATACGAAACACACTGTTTTGTCAAAACGAATTAATAAAACATAAACCTTTCTGCCTTTAAATATGTGCTTGGGTTTGAAAAAGTATTCAAATGTTTATATACAATAAAAATAATTAACTGAAAAATAAAGACCAAATTTGCTTAAAAAATATATTAATTTTCCTCGTGGGATATAAAATATATTGAAAATAAATTTCTAATAGTTTGTATATTTCTATCCAAACTACCGTATTTTACTCCAAATCTCAATTCAGGAATATTCTTGAATTCATTTATATAATTTATGTATTCATAATATTTGAATTCATTTATAAAATTTATATATTAAAAACATTTGAAATCATTTATATTCATTTATTTTATATAAACAATGAATTTTCTAATTCAATTTCCAAATTTTAGTACAAATTCCAGATTTAATTTTACAGTACAGAAATTACAATAGCAAAAAAGAGGTTTAAATTGTGGTTTAGCATAAAAGTAATTTTGAAGATATAGAGCTTTTATGATAGTTAAATTTGAGTATATGAACTGTAAAAGAATATAGTTTTGAGGGAAAGGGATTCAATGTTAAATTTTAACTTTAAGAGTAAACATTAAAACAGCGAAGATTCCGTGATAACTTCTGGTTTAAATGGAACTATTTTTATAATATAGTTTAGAGTGAATTTGTAACAATCCAGCGTAACCAAGGTTATATTGTCAAAAAATATATATTTTCGATCCATCAACCTGATCTTCTTCCTTGAGAATAAAAAAGAGAATTTAATGAAAAAAAATTATAAAACTCGAAATGTTTAAGAATTTCAAAGTAATAGTACTTCCTCATATTTCAATTATTTCTTTTTACATCTATTAGAATTTCGATTAAAATCAAATGAACTATGGGATTCAAAAACCGTTTAAAGAGTAAATACATATTCAATGATATAGATTGTTTGCTACGAATCCAATATCTTAAGTACTTGTTAACAATGCATTTTAACTATTTGACAAACTTAGAACTAAATATATTTTGTTTAAAGTTAAAACTAATAACCATTATTTGCTCGCAGTGAATAATAACCACTTATCTTCATATTCATCCTAAACTGCCATTTGAATGTTATTATATGTCTGTTAGATATCTGGGACAACAAATAAAATCTTTTACAAAGGATTTCCATAAAATAGAATGTGAAAAGTTTTCTAAATCGAAGGCAATACTTTCATCATAAATATTTATTCTGAATCATTTAAATTCATAGTTATGTTTAATACTATAGAATCGATTTGTATTATCAAAACATAATTGTGAAAAGATAAAAATAATTAAATTTTACAACCCTGAATGCTCTAATGTGTTGACAAGGAGAGAAAAGTGCCGGAATCTTTGATTGATTTTGCCAATATAACCTGACAAAAGCATATTGTTAAATCAATGTAATTTATCTATGTGTCAAAATCTGAAAAGATTTTCATTAATTTTAAATCGTTTAATTTTAATAATGCTGATTAGAGAAAGGATAATGATAATAGCCAGGAATTTACAAAAGTCATTACAAAAATGAATTTTCAAACACCATGAAAATCATTGAAAGTCATTTATTTAAAGAATGTAGTCGGAATACTAGGAAGGGTTAATTCTTTCCTTTAAGTTTCCTTCTCAAAATTTAGGAATTAAAGTTTTTCTTCCATTTAATTCTTTTACTTTAAAAGAACAAACATCTAATATTCTTTAAGCCACAGTTTAAGTTAAACGTTTAGGCTTAAGCCAAAGATCAAGCCTTTAAGTCAACTTTATAAATTAAACTAGTTAACAAATAATATTACCTTTAATTTCGTATAGCCACAAATGTAAAATAGGTCATTTCCAAAATAAATCATTAAATACAATGAAAATTTTTAAAAATCATTAATTTGAAAAATGAACTGTAGATAATATAAAGGTTTGTAATTTCAAATGTTTGGAATTAAACTTTTTCTTAAAATGTATTTCTTCTGTTACTTTCCTTTGAAAGAGCAAATAGCTAGAGTTCTTTATTTAGTACAGAGAAAATACAATTTTATGTAAAAAACAACAAACTATATTATTCATTTCATGTATCAGACAATTTAAAAAAGTTATTGCAAAACTGAATCATATAATATTGCAAATAATTCAAATTTATTTATTTTAATAATATAGTCTGAATAGCATAAAAAGTTTAATTTTTCTCTGGAATTAAATTCATAGTTTTTCCTTAAAATATATTCATGTAACATTTTGTTATTTTGTAAGCATTAAAAAGCCAATTTATATAAAGCAATCAAAAAAGGAGAAAATAAATTTATTGTTCATTTAGTACACCTGGAAATGAAAAAAAAATTATCACATGAACGAATTTTCAAACACCATGAAAATCATTGAAAGTCATTTATTTAAAGAATGCAGTCTGGATATTTTAAAGGGATATTTTTCTGTTTAAATTTTTCTTTAATGGTGTTAAATTAAATTTTTTAAAATATATTAATTTTATCCCTTTACTTAAAAAAAACAAACACTTGATTTTTTAAATGTATGCATTTACGGCAAAATTATAAAGTAATGAATGGAAGAAAATAATGTTTTTGTTAGTTTCTTATAAATATTTCTTAAATGAATTTGCTGAAAATGGATGGTGAACAAAAGCATTTCAGCATTTTACATTTTATACAGTGACTCGATTATAGCACGTGTCAGAACTATAATAAAGTATTTTGTAATTGTGTTTTGTAATTTTTGAAGCATAAGTGTTTTCATCGTTTAAATGAATGTTTAACTGTATACCATTTGTAATATCAAAGAGAATAAATTTTATATTACAATGGTATTATAAAAAGGGAATTTAATATGAAGAATTAAGAGTTTGTAAATTAAAGAAATGAATTTTAATTTTTGTCAATCAAATAAACAGTTTCATCCATGATTGATTTGGTTTACGGGAACTTATGTACAGAAAATCAGTGTATAATTAAAATAAAATTTCCCGATAGAGATAGATTAATATTGATTACATCATCCGTTGGGAATATTTTGCATATTTTAGTCCATTTAAAAAGTCTGTTCTATAGAATTTAACATTTGTACGGCAAACATGTTTCATGGTATATAACAATGTACTTCATAGATTCAAAGTTTCTTCACTGTTTCTTAAAACTTCGTTAACAAATTACCACCTAAATGAACAATGCAACTTTTAGTTAATTTCAAGTGAGACAATTTTCAGCAATTTTTAGTTCACCATGAATTTTGAATCACGCAATGTTAGTTTGCGGAAAGTAAAAGGTAATGAGTTATAAACCATATAATCTTTCACTGAAAGTTCTTTATCATAAAAATTAGAACGAATGAAGATTTTTTTTAACATTTGCAACAGGAATTTTAATTTGCGTTCAAAAATAAAAATTTCAAAACTACTACATATTATCAATTTAACACTCATATTTGTTTTAATTTTGTTCAATAAATAAATCTTACAACAATCACTTCTAGAAGAATATCACACGTCTATCATATACCTTCTCTAGGTATTTAATACTCAATATAAAGGTAGTAATTGCATTTTATAGAAAAATTTTATAAAATAGCATCAAAATATTTCTGTCCAAACTTTAATGCGTTTAACCTTAAATTTAACAAAATGGTGTAAAGTCTAAATACCCTTTGAAAATATATTTAAATACTCGTTCATAAATGTGCCATTTCTACATTATATTAGAGCCAGGGAACTATTTTTAGGACATATTCTCTTGTACTTATCTGACATTACTGCCGTTTACAAACCTGAGTCTCTGTCACTAAAGCTCCCCACTACTTCACCTGGAAAGCCAAACCTATCCAGTAAGCGAAACCTTTCCGCAAAGGTACAAAGATTCCGATGACTTGGACACGTCCAAAGAAGAAATAATAGATATTATTATTCTAAATATTTTCCAATAGCTGGGTTAAAAAGCTTTCTCCATCATCTCCATTGAAGGTGACATTGCTACACCTAGTACATTCCAAGTGTCTACAAATTATCTCTAATTCCCCTGCAGGATAATTCCCATGTTGGTTTTTACAAATATATATCTAGCGTTTTTGATAGAAGTGAACCTGTGTCTGTCTATAAAATGGTTTTCCTGAGTTTAAATTTTCTTTGTTTGCGAAAAATTTCACCCAAACTGATTCTTTAATCTTCTTTGTGACAGTTGAAAAAAAACTGAAATATTTTGTTACATAATGTTAAATTATGCTGCGTTAGAGACGCGGTAGCTCAGCCTGCAAAGGCAACGATCTAGCAACTGAAAGATTGTGAGTTCGGTACTCGAGCCGGCCTAAGATTCGCAGTGTTCGTTAAAGGTGACTGGAACACGCAAAATTTGTTCGTGGTCACAATGTCATCCAAGTTCTCAATCGATACCTCTGGGAGTGGCAGGCCAAGTCTGTGGATCTTCTCCTTTGTCCCTGCTTCAAAATTAAGAGGACATACTTGAGAAGTAGTTCTTTCACCTTAATGGTGCTCATTAAATCGAAAGGTGTATCTCTTGGCCTTAATACGAGAACCTGCAGGCACAATCGTGCTTGGTTTGTCCAAGTGACATGCAACAAAAAATTATGCTGTTTCCTTAGAAGAAGTACGTTATTCCTAATGACATAAAGTTACACTAAATCTATTATTGATTTCGAAATGACATTTTGCATGTCTAATATATGCTTAGTGAAACTCTTTTGCTGTTAGGGTGTTTTCACTGCTTTTTGATGGTAAAAAAACTTATTAGTAAGATAGTTTTTGAGATAACTAAGCAGCAATATTATTATAACAATTTACTATATATATCTGGTAATATATATATATATATATATATATATATATATATATATATATATATATATATATATATATATATATATATATATATATATATATATATATATATATATATATATATATATATATATATATATATATATATATATATATATATATATATATATATATAAATGAACGAAATCGAAAAAACCGCAGAAACTACTTTTTCTATATTTAGCAATTAATACCCAGTATTACGTCAAACAAATATATATAGAGAGAGTTATTTAATGTTCTATATTATTTTGTGCAAAATAATTTATATCTGAATATAGTTTAAAGAAAACTAAATCATTGATAATAACCTCTGACAAAATGAATCTCCAGTAAAAAAATTAATTCGCCTAAATTATCAAAGTTATACTTGGATGCGATAAATTTTTTTTTATATTTTAATTACATCTTTTAAAATCAAAACTTGCTTACAGAACATCGATTTTTGATTCTCATTTTCTTCCAAAACAAGAAAGATTCCTTTTCTCCATATTAGTTAAATGCGAATTATATACGTTTTATACGTTAGCTATGAATAGCTCTTGCTCTTAGTTAAAATTTAATCTTAAATGACATGATAACTTCTCCAATCATCATTTCCAATGAATTTTATTATCGACCTATTTAGAAAGGGCGAAACTAACATTCGGAAGAATTGGATTCAGGATATTACTAAACGCCTGTGTGACATATCAGAACGGATCAATATTTGGAATCAATGACACTCATAATGTATCCACATTACACAAATTCGTAATGAGTGAAAGTAAATGAAAGCTATTATGGGTACCCATATTTATTCTGATCTATTTTTTTTCTTTAACTTAAAACCGCAAGAGTTTTAAGAGGCATTGGAAAATAATCCCATAAAAACTGAATATGTCCTCTCATAAAAAAAAATACATTTTTAAGCATTTATTAGGAGAAAATGTAATAAACTTGCCCTTAAAGTTATTTGTATTATGTCAAGTACAGTAATTGTAAATCTTAATGTAACATAAGTTAAAAAGAAATAAGTTTATGAGAAGAAAAACTAACAAATTGGTCTTTAAAGTTATTTTTATTATGATGAGAATATAAAGTGTAATTTGTATTATATGTACTTAATGTAACATTAGTTGGAAGTATAGTACATTTACTGATGCTTATATATAGAGAGTGATTTAGACTCTCTATCTCGCACGCACACACACACACACACACACACACACATATATATATATATATATATATATATATATATATATATATATATATATATATATATATATATATATATATATATATATATATATATATATATATATATATATATATATATATACATATGCATGTAAGTGTGTGTAACGATTCAAAAGTATTGCTCCTAAAACTTTTTAAAATTCTCTAAACTCAATTTCATTTTTCTGACATTTTTCTTAACTTTCTGAGCAACTCAAATTAAAATCAAAGACATATATCATTGAGATTGCATTCCATACACACTTCGCAAAAACAAAGTATGTTTTAATAACCGCTACGCATGGTCCTTTCTTTTGCTTTCCTAATACAACTTACAATTCCCCATAAAAAATCATAGGTTCTTGCAATATTAATACAATTTAATGCAATGATCCCTTCCCGAATGTTTTAACAAGCTTCTAAAGAGCCGCTACGAAATTTTAATCTATTGTAAAAAAATATCCCTGTGATTTTCCCGGCCTCAGTGTGGCATTTACACAAATCAGTAAATGCACATTTGTCTCTTTCCTGTGTAAGATGCGTTTTTCTGTTCTTAGTCATTAAGATGAAAATAAAGGATATATGGGCTAAAATCTTTTAGATATTAGAGATCGGTAATAGTTGTCTTACAAGACATGCCTCCCCCCATTGGCACACTTTCTTTAGGTGTTGTACTGATGTACTTTTCCACGTAGGTCAACCCCAGGCTATAATGTCAATTTTTACCAAAGGGGTCATTTTAATGAGCCCACCTGCATTCCTGAAGGGGCAGTAGATGTGGGAAAATTTCTCTAACGTGTGACTGGAAAAGAGAAAAAAAGGTCGATGAACCGAAGTGTAAAGTTGTGAAAAAAAGTTTGAAAAGGAGTCGAGGTCGGGAGCCAGAGTGGAATCCAGATCCCGTGAGCAAGCCAGAGAGCCCAGCAATATTTTCCCGACTTCGCATCTGACAAAATAACGACCGTTAAGCCAGCACCGACGTTGATCAAAGTGACGACCTTTACGTCACCACCGATATTCAGTCTGCCTAGTGCCCCACCCTATGTTCCTGTGAATGCCTGGAGGTAAACCAACTTAATATTCATGATTGTTACCTGGATCTCATAACAATTTGCTTAAGGAGTACCATTTAAAAATATTGATGAATATCAAAACAAAATAATGAATCACCTGTCATATTTTAATCTGTAAATAATGTGTATAATAAATGTTTTAGTTTATATATAAGGCATTTACTTTCAATTCTATAGAGTATATTTTACTGTGTTTCCCATTTGAAGAACGTACAAGGATGTTTGTGTTGTAAGTACCTTACAAAAGGTGTGTGTGTGTGTGTTTCACGCACTCAGAATACCTGAGTAATCTTTCTCTACCGTTCTTCCTGGTAGTCTTGATCTTACCTCTGTAGAGTTTGTTCCTTACGGGGATGAGCTACATTAATCTCCGAACAATGACTGGCTACTCGTAGATCGGCATCAGCTTTTGTGGGTGCTGTCATGGCTTACTGGTTGTCACTTTAAATGCTGCTGTATGTGTTCAGATGGGTCAGTGTAAGAAGTGACTTAAAATACATGCCTGCAAAGAAGGTACAGTGCCCATCTCTGGTAACTAAAATATATGGGCTATAACTTCATGTGTGATTGTGAGATTGGTGAATAAAAACTATTACCGTTTGCTTATATGTCAGGTTTATAACCTAAGTAAAAAAGGCCAAAAAAGAATCCGTGAAGTTCCTTTATAGGTAATTTATTATTCGTTGTACCCACGTTACTGCAAAACATAACTCCTCTTTATATATGGAAGCGAATTCAGAGCCAAAATACTCAAAGGACAATATTTTAAGGGAGAATCACCTGCGCTGAATTTGCACTAGACTTCGGGATTATCATTGAGTTTAAATAGGTTGATTGACTTGTATGCTCATCATTTTGCGACAAAAATGAGTGCGTTGCAAATTATGATGAAACGAACTTTAAAACTTATTTGTGTTTCAAAATCTGTTTCACATCAACGCATGGGCTCACATTTTTATCTCTCTCTCTCTGACATGTGGTATAATATTATGAGTCCACTAAAATTTTCAGTATCTTTTTATGAGAAGGTATCGAAATTTTAAGGAGCATATGTGAAAAAAAAATAATTCTTTAAAAAATAAAATTAATAAAAAGAAAAAATATTAGGCATTACAATACTAATAGTCCTTTTTGTTAATCGAATATTGCGTCCAGGTGAAATGTCTAAAAAAGAAGAGCAAAACGTTTGGGTTGAACAAAACAAAGGAAACGTAAAGTTTATGCCTGAAACAAATAATGTTCTCACTAGTTCTATTTAAGATACAAAAAAAATATAGAATACAAAATGAATCTGACTTCAGAACCAAACCTTTCGCACTTCTACATCAGAGAATTCGCTTTGATAAGATATTATACTAATAAACTAAAATATTACAAGTCAGTTATCAATGAATAATATTTTTTCTTTTTATTAATACACCTATATATTTAATATATAATAGTTAACTTCAAAACTTAACAAAATCACTGCATAACTCCAACATAGTAAGTTGGCCTTATGTTTATTTAACACCATGATTGTAGAAAACCGTTATGTCCGAAAAATGTTTTAATTGTGTGTATATTTTCGTAGTCGAATAAGCTGTAAAAATTGTTTCAAATCGCATTAGTTCGCTCAAATTTCCATTTACATTTTCGATATTGAGAAAGTTTTAAAGTGTTGAGTAATCTTATGTATATAAACAAATAAATGTATGTGTAGTATATATATATATATATATATATATATATATATATATATATATATATATATAGTATATATATTATATATAGTATATATAGTATATATAGTATACATATATATATATATGTATATATATATATATATATATATATATATATATATATATATATATATATATATATATATATATATATATATATATATATATATATATATATATATATATATATATATATATATATATATATATATATATATATATAGACTAATTTACCTGAATTTTCGAAACAGTGTTATTATGTCTTTAAAACTGAACTGTTCACAGGCAGATTACATAGCATTTATTTTATATTTAACGGCATATATATATATATATATATATATATATATATATATATATATATATATATATATATATATATGTGTGTGTGTGTGTGTGTTAAATAATTCCATGAAATTTAGAAGCAATTATAAATCCTAAATAACATGTCTATGCAAGACAGTCATATCTTTCGTACCTAGAATGACCTGAGAAAATTAATTTGAAGACTAATGGGCAAGAACAATGTCAGCAATTTGTGGCCACAGAATAAAGTTTGAGCTCATTTTATGTACTCCGAATAGAAGTGACACATAGATAAATAAACGTATCATCTAAGTAGAGTCTGATTTTTGTGGAAGGCTATTGTAGCTGGGAAGAAAGCATGACAAACGGTATTATATAAAGAAATACTTTCTGGTATCTTTTTGAAAGCTAGCTTTTAGTATGACAAAAGTAGAGCTGAAGCACAAGACATCTGGCGAAAAAGTCAGCGAATTGCCATTATATAATGTGCATGCAATAAACAACGAGCCGGAATCTGTTACAAAGGTATTTCAACCTATAAAAATTTTATTAAATTTCAATACGAAACGCATTTAATATTTACATATTTTTAGTATTATTCATACATCAATATATTACTTTATATATATATGTATATGTATATATATATGTATTTTTATGTATATATATACATATGTATGTATATATATATATATACATATATATCTATATATATGTATGCATATATGTATGTATGTATATATATGTATTTTTATGTATATGTATATATGTATGTATGTATATATATATATATATATATATATGTATATATATATATATGTATATATATATGTATATATATATGTATATATGTATATATACATATATATATATATATATATATATATATATATATATATATATATATATATATATATATATATATATATATATATATATATATATATATAGGACTTTTGTAACACTTATTCATATACCTCAATATTTTATTGCAATCTGGTCTCTATATACCGAAAATAATCAATATAACAAACACAATAAAGCTACTGTTTACCCTCAGATAGCACTTTATATTTGTTGAACTAATATATACTATTTGTTTTTTAATACAATTCTCTACTCATTATTGATATAACATTGTATAACTTTTTCCTATTAATAAAATCTAATATTTTAGCAGTTGTGTAACTACTTACTTCACTATAAATTTGGAAGAATTTTACATCACTCTGAAATAAAATAAATGCAAATGAAGAGTAAAATATGTGTATATTTAATAAATGGACAAGGAGGTTATGTGGACGAATTATTCAAATGCTTTAGTTATAAAATCGTAAAATGAGGTTGATTTTGACATCATATTAAAGGTAACAGAAAGTTTAAAGATTCTCAAAGTGTCTTGGTGCTTGTCTATTGTGTAACTGTTTCCATTGACCATAAATACTACATAGCATTATAAAAAGAGTTTATGGACCATTTAAGTCCTTTTACATTTCTTATAAAGTTCTCATATATTCTATCACAATTGAATATACCGGGATTTTAGGCATCACAACTAAATATACCGTAATTGCAAGCCAACTGGAGAACCTATGACACAATATCATCTTTAAGTAGTAGGTCCCGGTCCTATTAGCCCTCGTGTTATATGAATTTGGGGGTTTTCTTCCAAACCAAACCAAACTCTTTTGGTTTGGACTTTGAAAGCCGGACCAATCTGATATCATTATTACTTTTTTAGCAAAATATCGTGTTCTACAGGCAATTGCCAAATTTAGCCGGAGTGCAAAGTACATCATGTAGATACTGCGTGGTATGATATGTAAAAAATCGAATGAACTATTTGACACTGGTTTGGACCGGTAAGAATAAAAATAAAATAACTTTAGGCAGGCACGCTGTCCAGAAAGACATGTTGAAGACTTTAAATTTCATTTTTTAAACATGTATAAGCGGTAGATTATCTACCAGAAATTGCGGTAATAAAAAGAAAGGGAGGATTTTGAAAAAAAAATATAGGCTGTATTACTATCTGCAAGATATCTTAATTTATAATATAGGTTTTAACCTGCAATTAAATCAAAGTGATCTCAAACTGCATTATATAGAAATGATTATGCAGATGTGTTTTGATATGTTTTAATACTATTAATTTTGAAGTAAATTAGAAGTAAAGAAAAATTAAAACTAATAAGTCATTGGAAATTATCTAAAAACTGAATACATCTGAATGACATTAATTCATTCTACAGATAAAATAACTATACACGGAAAATATTGAAATTATTTATTTAATGGACATTTTTAAATATTACATATCTCGATATAATGCTTAAAGTCTTATGCTTAAAGTCTTTCAAAACTTTTATTGTAATTATTTAAGTGAAATAGTCTCATAATTTTCTGTTGAAACATTTCTTCAATATCTCACAGAAATTTGTTTATTTTATTAAGTATTAAACGATTTAAGATCTATGAAATTAGACATACCGCCAGCTTCCGCCAATATTCCTTTGGATGTGATATAAGACCCCTTGACTAAAACATAGTATGATTATTAAAAATCATGAACTACTTCTAAATCATTACTAATATCAAACTCCCCGAATTTCAGTTGATTTGGTTAAACATATATTTTGAAGGAAAAAAACTTGCTTTACAATTTCCTTTACGCAGGGTAGATAATGTTACTTTCCTTTTGCTAATTACCCCCTGATTACATCGTTATCAAACCTTCTATTTATTAGTGTGGCCTGAAAAGCTCTTTTGAGCAACACATCAGTTTGAAGAACGAAATGATAAGAACGGGATTTTTTTAAAGAATCTAATCTTGTTATCTAAATTTGTGAAAATCTTCCACAAGTTATGCATTAAAAAGCTATTAATATAAAATTAATATTGATTATTGCAGAGGATGGAGCATTAATTATTTTTTTACTTTAAATAGAGTAGGTATACCTTTTTTTAAAATTGAAACACTTAAAATGTTTCGTTAATTTTGTTTATTTAAAAGTAACTGTAACTTAATGAATAAATGCATTATCACTGTATGTCGATAAATGTGATTTAAACTTTGAGGGGAAATTTCGGCCTAATTAAATTCAAATCTATGAAATATAAATAAAAACCTTTTAAGTCACTGTAGAAAGTGGATGAAAGGTCATAAAATTTAATTTTTTATGAACAGTAGATAAAAAATTATTTAATAACATTCTCACAAACATTTATCACTGCATCTATATTAAAATAAAGCCTAGTCTTGAAACCGATTATAAAATAAATATTAAATACTTTGCCCCCCCCCCTTAAAAATACTTATAAAATTTCCTTTTAATAGACAATAATTTAGTTTTGACACAAAAAACATATATATAGTCTATTAACTGCATAATAATTTCGATTTATAAATACCAGACTACTTATTATTTCGCATAACATAAACATGTATAAAGAAGTATAAATAATTATTCCATCAATTAATTTCCCTTTGCATTGTGATAAAGTATGTTGTTTAAACAATTCGAAAGTTATATATTTTATGATTTATATAAAAAGGAAAAACAGATTCCGCTTAGAAATTTGCAAAAACAGGTCAAGCATTTCTTCTTAGGTATTTCAATCTTTTAAAACTAACTGCTTTATATTTAACCTACTAAATATGGATCAATGGATTTGATGACATTAAGCAATATAAGCATAATGAAATATTCGGGAACTCTACTCATATGCCAAATCTGAAATTTCAGTTTAATATGGTTCAGGTTAAAAGTGTGTCAGAAATAACAGATATATTTCGGCCCGTTAAAAAAACTCAAGTTGTGCTAATAAGCGAGTAACTGTACGTCTAATTTAATGCAAACAGACATAAATTAATGATATTTTTATATAACCTTTTCTATATAATAATTAAAAATTTGTAAAATTTGTCTTTATCTTTCGTATATTTGTAACACATTCATATATTCGTCATTTGTTATCACATTTGATACTCCAGTGATATCTTATTGTTACGAGATATCATTACCTGTTCATCTCTATCAGGTATTATCAACTTTAAAAGGAAAGTAATACAGATGCTGAATAGTAATTATGTAACAAGAAATACCAATAGTTCAAAGAAAAAGAAATTTAACTAACTCAGTAAAAGAAAATTATTTAATATATATTTAAAGACTTAGAAATTTAGACTTATTGAGGAATTAAAAAAAATCCTTTTATTTTTAATATCATCTAAATTTTATAGTGGAATTAAAATAACACTAAAAAATTGGTTGCTAAACTTTTAAAATTTACGTATTTAATTTATTTTTTATGCATTTTAAATCAGTTATTAAACTTTATATTGAACAGTATAAAAACACACTAACTAAAAATCGAGATATTAATTGTTTAAAATAGATTATGCAATTTAAGAAAACCTGTACATATAGCTTATCAATACAAAAAAACAGAACAAGTCACATACAGAAAATCTAAAGTGTTCAAATAAATGTGCAAAGTGTCTTTTGAATTTTCAATTGCAAGGTGAGACTAATAACTGCTTTAATAACGTACTGTCATTCTAAATAGGAATTTTAAATTAGAATATTTATAATGAAATCCTATTTATAATAAAATAACTAAAAGATTATTCAATGTAATCATCATCCTTTGTAATCATTATTTTTACACAAAAAGACATATCAATATTTACAGTCAGTCATTCCATGTAAATAATTTTTTTCGACAAAATAAAAACCATACTTTTATGTTGTAGATATTAATTAATGCCTATGCTATAACTAATCTACAAATTATGTTAGAAGTCAATTAAAATCTTGGAAGTTTTTCTAACATTCTTCTAACTATACAGATTTTCTTGTACGACAATGCATGTCTCTAAAGATGGAATCAATGTAGGCACGCAATATGTAAATCTTTACAGTAATAATGCTTCTCAGAAGAAAAAATTCAATATTTTACAATCCATAAGTTATAAAAACTATTTATGTAGTTTTAAGAAGAATAAATGTATTGAAAATGGAAAATTTTTCTTTAAAACTTTTTCAAATCTTTAATTAAATCCATTGAACGCTAGAAATTTAAATTAAAAAAGTTACATTTAGTTCAGTATTACTTCCATGTTTTTCTTAAAGCATGAAAATTCTAGAAATAAGTACATTTGTCTTATATTATATTTAGAGAGTAGTTAGTACTACATATCTCCGTAAAATGTAAATTGATGGCAAGTCAGATTAAACATTTATTTAATTAGGAACATATCATAAAGTTTGCATTTTTGTTTAATCAGCTTTTAAAACTGAATGAACGTTTGTCATCAATTGAGAACTGAACGTAAATTCACATTTAAAAACAACATGTTCTTCTCATGCTAAATTTAACAGTTTAATGTAAATATCTTTACAAGACTTATAATAAAGATAACAGTCTATACGTTTTTCTGTTCTATCATTTGACAATATTAACTGCTAAACCAGAGGTAGCCAAGCGGTTACCCGTAATGCATAATTTTGCTTTCCGAGGGCGAATTATCCAAATATATAATTCAAAGAGATATGTTACTGACATATATAAACGAACTAGTCGAGGGTTTTTAATAGATATTGTTATAATTATTTATTTAGCTATAATTGTTTAAATATTTTATTGTTAATTTATCGGTACTAATAATAAAATTTTAACAATGTATTATCCTCAATTTTCACTTTATAAATATATGGGTATGTATATATATATATATATATATATATATATATATATATATATATATATATATATATATATATATATATATATATATATATATATATATATATATATATATATATGTGTTGGAATCTCCGCATGTGTTGTGCCCCATTCCCAATGCTGTCGACAGAGTACTTTGGAAAAACCAGGTCTATGTTAATCAAGATTAAAGTATATTTTCTTTTATTTGAAGTCTTCTAAACAGTTATTTGATACTAAGCAATACTGTATATAGTTTCGAATTCGAAAAAAAACGGTATTATTTAAATAAAATGAAAATTTCACGAGCTGAAAGGTTTTGTAATATATCTCCTTACTATTTATACTAACTAAATAGAAATGATATCTATCATACACAATAAGAAAATTTTCCTAACTAAAGATCTATTTCACGATACATCTTTAAAGAACATAGTTTTTAAGACCAATTCTTTTTCAACCTGTCTTAAAATAAGCTTATATCGTACATTTATTTCAGAATACTAAAATATCTTTAATCATGTAAATGAAACATCGTGTTTTTCAAATCCATCAAATATTTCATATATTTCAAATGAGTCCAGATGCACTCGAAAAAGCAGAGTCACACTGATTAAAACATTCAAACTAATTGTACAAGAGGAACTTACATAAGTCATTATGACAATAGGAAATGAGTTTGACCTTTTATTAAACTCTTTTGATGCTTTATTTCTAGATAAATTACTCTTACATGTTTTCCTCTTTCAGAATAAAGAATAAAATACCGCTTCCTTTAAGTAAAAATCCTTTTAATTTAAGTCAGTGGAATGCATTTTTGATAACGTCATTCTACAAAATATTCCAACTTTTTAAACATAAAATTGAAATTTATTGAGATTACTATTTGAAAGTTCATTTTTCTCTTCCATCAAGTATTTAGTTCCAATTAAAATATGAATGAATCACCGAGTTACTATCAAAAGATAATACAAGCTAAAGCGGTGCAATGGAATTTTATCCCTTTCTGACATTCATTTAATTTTTTTGTTTTTTTACAATAAAGTACAGATTTTGTTCAAAACTAATTTTGTAGACTATTTGTTATCGATAATCACCTGAGTTTTGATTCAAAAAATATTTTTCTCCAATAAAAGTGTTTGTTGGAAGATGGAGAGCAGTACTGTAGCCTTTAACATTAGAACTAGCTCCAAATTAATATTTTTCTCGTCTAAAACTGATCGATAAAAAGAAACAATCTTTTAGCAACAAATACTTTCGTCTTTATACGTAAGTTCGATTTTGAAACTTAAATTTTCCAAGCAATCGTTAAAAGAATTTGCAAATCACTTTTTAAAAGTGAAATAAAATTTATAAAGTTACATTTATTCCCATGGGAGGGAAAATTTATCTCTTTTAAATTAATATTTAACGAAAAGGATAATACAATTTTTTTTTTTGCTTGCAATATATATAAGAAACGGGTTTTTTATCTTACAAGACCTAAATGTCAAATTGTACTACATTTTTTACCGATTTACGTTTTATGCTTACATTACTGAAGACAAAGTATTAATAAAACCCTACGGTACCATAAGAATGGGATAAAGAGGAATAATTAAATGTGTCATAATTAAGTTATTTTTTCCTTTTCTTACAATGTCCTTGCAATAATATGTTTACATATTTAACGAAATTGAGAAATATACTATAATTAATAGCAGACAACTCATGCACAGCCACTCTTTTGAATACACACACACACACACACACACACACACACACACACACACACACATATATATATATATATATATATATATATATATATATATATATATATATATATATATATATATATATATAAATTTTATTGGGGGTAACAATGAAACAGTAGTATAAAAATTCAATAGATCAAAACTGAATGATACAAAACAATACATCTTTCAAGGATTTCGAACCCCAGAGTGATCGATTAAGTGATTTTATACCCATGAGACTACAGATTGAATAGAGAATTTCAGGAGACAAGAGTGAACCTTTATAATTTATTCTATCATAGTATTGTAATTTAGTTGTTGTAGAGACAAAACCATATTCCTGGTTTAGCTGAAAAATTTAGCCAATGAAGAGAAAACTACCATTGATTCCAGTATTAGTTTTAAGAAACGGGTAAAAATGATTTAAGTCTCATACCAATTCTTTATTTGGCATTTTACGGCTGGAAAATTAGGTATTAACCGTTTGCGTGCGGCGAAACGCTATCACTCTTCTCATATATTCAGTCAAAAATGGCGCTGTATGTTATTATAATTTTCCCATTATTTGAGAGAAAAATAAGACTTAATCTTTAGTGTGAAAATTATAGTAGCATACAACAGTGCCATCATACTTCTATGCTTTTTGACACAGCACAAGACAAGCGCGATAGCGCTTCTTAGCAGTCAGATGGTTAAGAAAAGGGAAGAGGGATCTAGGACAATTTTAAATATCTATTTTAGGAATAATAATTTTGATATATATATATATATATATATATATATATATATATATATATATATATATATATATATATATATATGTTTATTTATTTCTTCTAGACTAACCGTAACCTTAAAAATGGTAAGAAATGAAAAGTTTAAGCTGACCAGGTTCATACTATAATGCAAACTTTTTTTACCCGTAAAAAAGAAAAATTTTCCATAGAATATCCGCAATCGATATCTTCCATTGGTATCTCTTCCAGAACTTTCACAATATCTCCATGAAGAATGTTAAAATATTCCTGTAAACAATTCCTGTATATATTCCTGTAATATTCCTGTATTCAACACTTGCAGGATTTAATTCCTAAGCAAATTCAAGTTGTTTTACATGCCATGTTTCTAAATGATTCCTTATAAATTTAGAGTATTTCCTTTATTTACATACCTGTTTGTGAGCATCTTTAACTAAGTTATATTTTTGCTCATAAATGTAGAAAGAAAAACTAGTAAACGTCTAAGCTGCAGTGTTGGTGATCTATCTAGTGTTTTACTCTTAACTTACTTATTGCGGTTGGTTCGTTTGGCACACTACGGTCTGCGTTTTTCTACGCAAGAGCTAAGGGCAAGAGGAGTAAAAACTTCAAGTAGAAAATTTTTACTGAATCGATCTGTGTAGCTCCACTTTGCGGTTTTTTACACGAGTTTATTAAATTATAGACAACTGTAATATAACTCACATAAATATCTAGTATTTCAAACTTAAGTGAGTCTACAGTCTTTTCTCAAGAGTAATTTGTAACGAAAGACAAATACGTTATATCTTAAATAAAATTTTTAAATTACATAATGGCTCAAGCTCTAGAGCTCTAAACTAAAAACGCGTTATGAATAAGAATCCCCTCACGAGAAGGAAATTATGGCTGTGTTATTATATATTGTTATGTAATTCTTTATTTAAAAAATGCAGCTGCGTACTTGAATACATTTAACTTCTCACATGCTTTTTAAAGCATTTAAGTTCTCACTAAAAAGTACAATGTTTATTAGGATACAACCTTGTGTCAGAAAATATTATAGATATGAACAGATATCCAACAGGATTCAGCCACAAAATTAAGCAAATAATTAATACAGACATCCATTTCAAAGATTCAAATGTGCTAGTTTTATAGTTACAAGATAATACAGACAGTATAATCTATGTTTATCGTGCTAAGCCTATTAAATTATATTTGTCCCGGCTTTAAGATCTATTTTGCTTACGTCTTCAAAACGATTATTTCTATTTAATTTTTATTTAGTTTAATGAATTAATGACGTTGGCTGTCTTTTCCCTTTTTTTAATATAATGTCTTTATATATACATATGACAATTACGTACCACTTGTCTTTACTCAACACTGTCCCATTCAATACCGAGGGCATGTTTTATTAAAATATCAGATAGGTGATCAGCATATCATTGTATGATAGGGCACAGAAATACCCCCCAGACTTTTTGAATAACTAAACAAAAAAATACTGCAGGACAACTTGAAATATTATTTACCATATAATGTAGATAACTCACATACCAGTGTGCATGCTGACCATAGATTACGTGGATGCTAGGTTTCCCTAAAATTTTAAAATGCGAAAAGTGCTTACACATTACATTGTATTTTAATTTCATCTATTTCTCTTTATTTTGCATTGTCCCTTTTTTGTAATTCTTCAAAGATTGTGATATATAGGATTTAAAAATAAAGCAAAAATAATTTTTAGCCTAATTCCAAATCATAGCGAACTAATGAAATGTATTAAAATTTATGATACGTATCAAAATTATGATAAGTAATAGTTTTGGTGTGTAGAATGCTAAGCAAAGAGGGCGAGACATTTTGGCCTCCTTTAAAAATCAGTTAAAAAAAAAAGCAAAACAGGTGTTAAATTGTAAAAAAAGATGTTATAAATTATTTAAGGGTATAAGATAATGATATGATGTTTTAAAATATTTAAGGATAATATTAAGTTATAAATAATGAAGATTCAATTTTTTAATAGCATTTTCGGGTTAAGAAATCACTACTTGTCACTCATGCACATACATATACACCCACTTACACACACACACACACACAAACATAGATATATATATATATATATATATATATATATATATATATATATATATATATATATATATATATATATATAACGAAAGGAAGAGAGAGAAATGCTTGTTAATATTCATTTAAAATAATACAGAACTTACGTGTGATTGAATATGTGATTGAATAGATATATGCCTATACATAAAGCATGTGCTTTTATAAAAGTATTTACGTTTTAGGAGAATCACTATGAGATAAAAATTATAAGAAATGCTTATTAGATAAGACTTTAAAGGCAGCAGAGCGTTTCACTTTTCTTTTGAGTTCTAATGGATAGCAGATTGTGTTAAACACCATCGCTCACGCTTTTCTGAAGTGAGTGAAATCAATAAGATTTGCAAGACGTCTTTTCAGCTTCTATGGAAACCGAAAAATCTCCAGCGAGATGTCAGACATGCAAAGCGGGTTTCAATCATTAATAACCTTAACCAAAATCGTTTTGCGTGTGTCGTTATCTGAACAAGGAAGGGCGTATGCGGCCTGATCCATCATTGCCCGGGTGTCGTCCTCATCAAAAGATATGTAGAAAACGTGACAGACCCCCGTAAGTGCAACGGCCGGACGGCTCAATTCTAATAATAGCAATAAAAATCGCATCATTTATTTATGATGAGACAGATGAAATTATTTTTGTCTTTTTCCAATTTTCCTTCGCGAGGAGAAAGTTTCCGAATATGTGATTACTGTCCTGGAAACTATTCACTTTCCACTGGCAGAATATCGAGCAAATGTATTATTTGGTGGGAAAAGGGGGGTAATGCCACTAAAGAGCCATTATTTTAATAAATCCTTTTGTCCATTTATCTTCTTTTTATTACGAGATTCATTCCTTTTTTTTGCAGTGTTGGAACTTTCAAGGATCGTGACGTCTTTAGATAGTTCTGATTATTTAAATGATTATGAGATATTTGATATTCAATTGGATATATTTTACCGAAGATGTTTTAAGCAAAAAATATTGAAATTTATCATGCTGAAGCCTTTTAGTCTCAGAGTACTTAAATGAAAATTACTTTTCCAAATATGGTATATTAAGAGTTAAGTATATTTGCTATTCAAACTGTACTGAAGAATTAATTTAAATACGATTTTTTTTGTTAGACGTGAATAAAGTTCTAGCACATCAAAATAACATTAAAACACTATCTCAACAAATAAAAATCTCAGTTGATTTGAATCCTCACTTATGTTTTCAAAATAAAAGATAAAAACAAAGACAATGTAAGAAACAAATATATTTTATATCTCATTAATATTCTCAACAACAGATAACTTCCCTTTATGTCTAGCATATTTATACCTTTTTCTCAATTTAAATGTGTGTTTAAAAATCTACTACAAGTGTTAGTGGCATATATAATTCGTCAAAATGATTTTTATACCGAAAAGAGAATGCTGAATTGGACACTGATTCCTACGTAATTTCTTCTACTTATTTAACATTATTTTACGACTGAAAGAAAGTTTCTTGCAACTGTATGGGCATTCATAAGTTAAGACCATATTGTTTTGTCAAACGCGTTTCATCATGATATAATATCCTTCTATGTATTGCTAGCTTGCACACATAGAATGATATTATATCATGATGAAACGCGATAACACTTGCGAGATGGTCATTTCACCTACATGAGTAAAATATCTTGATTGCCTAAGGTACCGGGAAAAAGATGAAAATGCTGATAATGTTTCCTGAGACACAGTGGACGACGATCCTGTGACAACGGAATTCATATGTTAATAACAACTTTAATTGACACAGAAAACATATAGGATTTCTGGGTGTAATAAGGACTATAAGAGACACCGAACCATAAAAATATTGATTTGAACTTATTGGAGACAGTCTCTGTAGAAACAAATTCGACCTAGCCGGTAAGAAGTGGCTTTTTGTTATTACGAAGAACTACAAAATATATTATACATTATTTCTGTGACGCACCTATGACATACCATCTAAGATCCACGAAAACAAACGATAGATGAAAGGGAGATCACTGTCCAGTACTCTAGCAAAATGTACGACAAACTGTCATGACCTAACGGGAATGCAAGCATAGGATAGTCGTTTCATAAGAGCCACCAGGTCATCTCGGTCCTATACCGACGCTTTCATGCCATTTGATATTTTTTAAATACATCTTATTAGCTGTCCTCCAAAATCAATGGCTGGAGACAAATAAATAGTAGTTTGAACCACTTAAGAAATTTGCTATCCTGCCTATGTTAAATACTGAAGCACTGTAATCGCCGAGATATACTACTGAAGCATGGGAAGTTCCGATTAATAATCACCGACCAATGTCAAGTTTTCACAGTCAAAACTCGTTTCAGAGTTCATCCGTGTGTGTAACATTAGTCATTGATTGACAGCAGTCTACTATCTCAAAACTAATGGTCTGAAATAGCCATAAAAACACTAAACGACTTTTTTTCCATGTAAATAGACGTTGAATGTGGAAACTTTGTACCAGACACTGCCGTTTGTGACATTCCCTTACAAGATGTAACATGATTTCTACTTTTTTTATTTACTTCATGTGCGAGATGCTGAAACAACGATTGCCACTCTTTTTTTCCGTATATGCCCTGACGAATTTACAAAAATCTTGTTGGGAAAACGGAGAGACCAGGTATCTAGCCAGACTGAGAACGTTAGAGGATTGCGTAAATGCTAGTTGTGATTACAATACAAAACATGATGTCGTATCTTATTTATCTGTATAATATTTAGTGTGGGTTTCATGCCTGTCCGGAAAATGTGAGAAACGTTTTGAAAAGTATTTCATGCTAAATTTGTTACAACTAATATCTAATGTAATGTACGAAGTTCAAGATTTTAATCTTACATTAAGACACCCGAAATATAAATAAGTTATCCAACTAGAGGTTTTATGCAAAGGTGAATATTAGGAAGAAGATATACCTCAAACTGTAAAGAATGTCTATACGAACAACATGCACTTTCAATAAAAAAGTCTTAATTTCAGCAGCATAATATGAAGAAGACTGCTACTTTGAATCTTTTTGTGCTCGCTCTTCTGTAGTGACAGGGCATAAAACTGACAAAATAATCAAGATATTTGTAAGTCGGAATTCTCCACGGATTATTAATTTATTTACTTTTGTTTGTCTATTAATCAGATAATTGACTAGAACATTCCTTACTCTACTGAAACAGTGTTCGAAAACATTTTCCTATTGTATAAAAACAAGTAGATCAATAAGGTAGTTCTATGACGATATCTAGCTATATGACGATATGTACCTCTCTCTCAGTCTCTTTGTATATATATATATATATATATATATATATATATATATATATATATATATATATATATATATATATATATATATATATATATATATATATATATATATATATGGCACGTTCTGAGAGCTTTAGTCATGGATGACACATTAGTTCTTGTGTGAAAACTTTTTTATTGTAATCCTTCTGTCCATTTACATATTATATGTTCAAATTTTAGTACCACAACCGTGGTGCATGTTACCAGCTCAAGTGCCCGCTCAGAAGTGTCTTTTTTGGCGTTGCTTGCTAAACAAATTACTATTGTCTACTTTCGTCTCAGCTTGTTTACTCTGTATAGTTCCACTCGAGGGTGTGTCTTTCTCCTATTATGTTATCGTTAATGAGTTTCAACTATTTTTAACTATAATTAGCTTAATTCTCAACCCCCATATTTTAACCTGATATGTATATATATACATATATATATATATATATATATATATATATATATATATATATATATATATATATATATATATATATATATATATATATATATATATATATATATATATATATATATACATGACTATTCATAATTTTTCCGGTATTTCAAAACACTAAATTAAAAACTATGACGAATTTAACACCATGGGTTTTTTCTCGCGGACCTTGTTTTCTTAGCCCTTTTGCCTCGTGTTTGATTGTGTTAAAGGATCTCATGTTCTGTAAATAACGTAGTACCATAGTAAATACCGTAGTAATAACATGTTGAATAGATTCAGGCAAAAACTAGTCTATCACACTGATGTATGTCCTATAAGCAAGGGAACGCACATGAGACACTTTAAAGGGTTATAACTAAAACTTGAATTATTTCTGTTCTTAGTGTAATGTATTCTTTAGTTGTATTCCACTTATTTTGCATTATTTTATTATTTTTTAATGTAGCCTTTTTAATCTTGAGATGTTATTATGAATAGCTTTATATATATATATATATATATATATATATATATATATATATATATATATATATATATATATATATATATATCAAGCACTTATATCTGGTAATACAAGCTAATACAGCTTCAAAATAATCCTGTAATGTAATATTATAATAGTGAAATTTAACTTGTTATTTTTAATATATTTCTCCTTTAAACTGACATAAAGTTTTTACAGTTAAATTCAAAATTTTCTGCTAAATTTTGTTCTTTAAATGCTAAAAACTCGCATATTAACATCATAATTTTTCTCCTTATAATCGACATTACGATTACTGTATGTATTTTTATCCATGATGTGATACATAATTAGGATATTTTATGGAAAGCGTAACAAAATAAAATATGGTATTTTATGGCTAAATCACTATCATAATCAAAAATGGAAGAATCAAATCTGCTAGGATAATTTCCAAATTTGTAAGGCACTGACTTCCGAGACCCGTTGTCGTCAGTGACGTTTATAACAATTGAAAATGAGCTTTAAACAGTACTTCTAAGTCTAATTAGCCTTCGAGTCGAAAACTCTTGAAGTTAGGGAAATTTTCAATTAAGTATTACACGAGCACCTCTCATTTTAAATATATTAAGAATTTAATTTTAGAACACCAAAAATCCGAACTGTTTTCTAAAGCAACAGTTAGAATAGAAAAAATATTATACTAAACATACCCGAACAGCAAAATCTTTCGCATTAAAATTCAGTAAATTTCTGAAATAAAATTATTTTAAAGAAGTTTTAATTTGGGACTCAAGAATTTGAAGATCTTGTGTTCAGTAAATTTCCCCGTCGAATATCTGCATTTATGCGAAAGAAACGCTCAATTTGCTATTAGTTTCGAGCTCATTTAAGCATCCCACGTACCACTTTAATGATATTTTGCAAAGGGGCGCACATTAAGCAAATTTTTAAATCAAGTGCTGAACTAGTTATAATGACGAGACACGCGCGCGCACGCGGTGTTATCGATTTCTACATCAGAGTGATGTAATTAGGGGCACTTTGCTAAGTACATATTTATTCAATGGAACTTACCTGTCTGTATTTCAATAATGTGTTTTTCTCTTTTATGGAATGTCATGCAGACGAAGCCGTTTGAACTGTAAAGAGAAATAATTACATAATTGATGTGCAATGCAAATTCCCATTAAGTAGAAAAATGTAGTAAAAACAATTTATTAACTGTCATGCATTAGCATATGAGATAAACCTCTAAAATTGAACAACAATACACAATGGAATTTTTATATTTTAACTGTGTAAACCATGTATAACATTTCACTTAAAATATCAATTTTTAATAATTTACGAAAATTCGAGAATCACTTTCTTTTTCTGTATTTAATTAAACATTAAACTTAAAGACAGTTTTAATGCATTGTATATATACCACAGATTTTGTTACAATATCACCACACATGATCAACAATTCAAAAGAAGCAATCAAATATTTCGATAAATCATGATATTACCCATTAATGGCTCGCTTTGGTAGATTCTAATATAATCTTCCACAATTCCGAGTATTTGCTATTATTTAAAACTAGCATATAGTCCGTCATATGACGGGATCAGTAAAATTTTTATTTTTTCAGAATTGTAAAGTATCCTATGAGGAAGGTAAGAAAAATGGTTTGTTTTCTGGCTGAGAATTATCTGGTACAAACTCAATAATTTGTTTATCTTCATGCTTTTCTAAAGTCTCCTAATACTGTGAATGCAGTTTAGAATCTCGTTGAATTTATTTAGAAAGATAATTCAAAGTTTACTTATCTACATCGAAATTACCGTTGAGTTCTTCTCATTTTTTTACCACAGTAATTAATGGAGGTAAAAGAATGAAATTGTCATTTCTAGTACACACTGGAAGTATAGAGAATTTGTTGTTAGTACAGGTGATAAAATTTCCATTGTAACAAAAATAATCAAAGATTAAATTTAAAACTATCACATATGTACCTAATCTATTATTTAAGCCAAATATAAGAGAAAATTATTTACGTAATATCTAAGTTGAATGAAAAAATGTGTGAAAATAATGCAGACGATATTTAAATAATTTAAAATAAGAAATGATTAAATGAGATGGTTAAAGGAATTGCGTCATAATGATAGAAAAAATGTTATTTTTACCTATTTATTATGGGACAAATTGATAGATTTAATCGCCTGCTCTGAAAGTTTAAAATAGGCCTAGAAATAATGGCATCAAATGCTAGAAAAGAAGGCAAGGGGTGAATTTCGAATGTTACTAACCCTAACTTTTCAAGAATCCCTCATGGATGCCTCTATCCATTCCAGGTCCTTCCTCTAAAGACGGACAGATAACTGGGGCTATTATTATATAGGAGATTTTGTGATTTTCACAGATATTTTATAAATTTTCGAGCGTTACCCATAAATTTACATTTTCGGCAGTTTCATTGACAAAAATCATGGCAAACATCTTACCTGTTATTAAAATTCAATTTGCAGTTCTATGTTTATATGTGATAAAAAATAAATCTCCTCGAATGAAGTCCTTCTAAATTTATAAATTGCATTCTATAAGGCTTAAAATGACAGTTGATCACTAATAAGAACTAGGTTTAAAGTTCAAAATTGTTCAAATTTCATATAAGTATTATTCTCGGCAATCCATATTGACTTAGATTTAAGGTATCCATATATATTTGGCAGAAATAACTCGCATTAATGGGTTAATTGGTTGATCTTTTGGTAACTATGGTGGTAACACGAAACCAGAGTCTGGCTTTCAGTCCACATTCAGCACAGTTCAAATGTGGGTAACAATTTACATCTAGAATCCACATTTAAATTAGGAAGAAATAAACGGACTCAAAACTGGATAACGTATAAATACAGTTTTTATCGCAGATTTTGTAAAGATTTATTGATTTATTGCTTTGTATTATAATACCACAGTAAATGTACTTTGAGTAATTTATTTATTATTTAGCATAAAATTTTGGCAGCATAAATATTTTTACATCAAAATAAAGATGATTACTTCTTATACCTCTTGTTAAATTTTTCAATAGACAACTACATATTTAAACAACCCTATAAATAAATATGTTCCAGTAAAAGAATTTTTATATAATTTTAATATACTGTAAAGAATTATTACATTAGAAAATCAATATTAACTTATAAAAAACTAAAATAACATAAATGCAATTTAATTAATTATTAAATTTTCGTACTTTGCATAATTAAATATTAAATAGTAAAATAGCTAGATTTTATGCTGGCTGCACAAGAAACTCCTGAAAGGCGAATCATTACATGACGCAAAGATGCTTGCAACTATATCGGAATGGGTTTTATATTTGTAATATTGTAAATTGTCTTTAAGTAGCAAGAGGATCACTGATCATAGAGCTCGCAAGTAACGAATCCAAACATTTTAAAGAAAACAATTACCTCTTTCTTTAATTCGTTTGCAAAAAGTATTTGTATAAATATATTGAAAATATATAATGTGTTTAATCTATTTCATACTTTTCATGTGACACAAAGCACAAAGAGTGTGTCCAATTTTAAAATATTGTCTTGTTAGTATGTCTAAATTTACTTTGCTGTAGTCCGAAAATGTATAGTATTTCTGTATATAAATGAAATATGAGACTACATTAATAAAGCATGAAGAAAGCATAGGAGTACTTCAAACTGTTTTAGTGTCTTCTTCATAGTAACAATTATACAATAAGATTAAAAATGATAATTTCAATATATTAAATTGGGAAATTTAGGAAAGAATAAAAAGCAAAAATATTTTTTATCCTGTAAGGAATATAATCATTATTCCAATGTACAATATAGTTATTTCTAACAACAACTTTAAATGCATTTTTCAAATGAAAACTTACAAATAATATTTTAAGTATAGATCAAATACATATATTTAAAATACTCCAAGTAAATTTCTAACTGTCATATAAATTTTAAATTTATAGGTACTCATCTTGTTTTCGGTATATAAATCAAATTTTAGTTCAAACTATTATGTTTTTGACAACAAAATCTGTAAATTATGTACTTAAAAGAGCTATTATAAACATTGTAAAAAGCAAAATTATTATTTTAATTTTTTTTTTATTTTTCTTGCTATTTTCCTTAAATGGTTATGATAACATCTAAAATGTATTCGTTGATCTAAAATTAATTTTTAAAAATTAATTATGTGTCGATGATCTAAAATTTTTTTTAAAATTAATTATGTGTCAAAAAATAGGAATGGAACAAATTTAAGGAAGATATTTTGGAAAAAAATTAGCAAAAAACGGCTAAAAGAATTAACACTTCATTTCAAAACTTTTAACCACATTTGCATATACATATTGCTAACTATGCATTAAATTTTCAAGAACAGTGATTAAAAACAAAACTAATTATTTTGAAAATAATATTTCCTTACTGCTTATATATTATACAGTAGCATTATGTTAACATGCATTTAGAAGTTCATGTTTTATATATCCTTTCATAATTATTTGGGAGTTACTAGAATAAATTGAATATTTTTTCTTGTTCCTAGGGCTTTCTTTAAGACATCTTTGAAGTTGCTGGCTGAGTTCAAACCATCAATTCTAAGATTTTAAATCTCCTTCCAAAGAAAAGGAATTTCTATTCATCGATGATGTCAGTATTACTGATAAAAATACATTCTAGAATATAATTTTATACAGTTTCTGTGATTCTTTGGCTATCCATTATCCATATTGGACGTATTTTCCCCGTAGAGTATAAATACACATAATCGCTAAGAAAGAGAATGATTCTGTTTTTCTGCTGTGTTATCAAAAAATATTCCTCAAGAAGAAAACCTTTTAGTGCAATTGAACATTCAAATGAAATTTCAGAGAAGTTATTTTTAAAATACAAAAACTAGTTTTTCATTTATTATTAAAAATATACCAAAGAAATATTTTTCCAGGGTTACACAAAAGTGTAAAAAAAATCAGCGGAGGAAATTTCTATTGAAAAGTTTAATTTTTAGAGAGTGATAAATTACAGCATATATATTCTTCCGTCTCTGTTCTTTTGTGTAATCTACTAAAAAATATGTCATTTTTTTCCGTTAGCGTTTTATTTCCCCAATAATATTTGCAAATTAGTGTCTACAATGGTTGTGGTCGATGTTTGATGTCACATGACTATTTTTCTGTCACTAAACACTGCATCATTTATTTGAAGCCGGAACTTTTTGATGAGTAAAATATCCTTGCACCCATTCATGTAGTAAAAGACAAATATACTATTTTCTGTGAACTAAGCAGACGTGAAACAAAACCAAGAAAAAAAAACGATATCGAATTTTTAGCTGACCACAAAAGCAAATTCAGACTTTACTCCAGCAAAGTTTTTCTGCTGTAACGAACTGGGAAACATCTTCCTTTTCAACTAAACAATCCAAGCGTTGTTTTTATTTTATTTGAACTTTCTTTGGAGGAAAAAGATGACAAAGAAGGTATTGTTCTGCGTCCAATTTACACCAACCCATTCTTTCGAGATAAGACTGTTGTAACACATCGATCTGTTGCTCCTGTAGTTATTTGGGAACCGGAGTTGTAATTGATACGTTCAACTACAGTGATCGATTTCGCTCCGTCTTAGTTTCCTTTCAACTTCTAAGACAGATTCATGAGCAGTGACAGTAGCTAGAAATGGACATTGGGAGTACAACTGCTAGAACTCTAGAGCAAAAATAATACTTCATTTTTTTACGCACCGCTGAAGAATTTTCGAGCAGAAAAACTTTTATTCCTTGGATATTATTATATTACTTTTTAGGCAATTCTACTACATTAATTAGTTATTTAAAACTTTATGTTATACAATGTTTTTAGGGATAATCAGATAAGCAAGCGTTTCTTGATGTTCAACATTTTATAAAGTCTAGAATGTTCTTCTGAAAGGAATCTAACTTTATTTTTATCTAGAAACACAAGCTAACTTTCTTATTATCAAATACCACAAAAGTATAACTTTAAAGATTTTTCTTTATATTTAATTATAAAGAATATTTAACATAGTTGTCTTTGAAAGCATCATACTACACTCCAAAAGGAAACCATTTCTGTTAGGCTAAAACTAATGAATTATTGAAGTCTTCTTATCTATTTGATTTAAGTTTTGATGATTAATACAAGAGCTAATTTCAGCATTTAGAATGTATTAGATTATCACAATACTAAGGTCTGGAATTCTGGGGATCCATAAGACTGTGAAAATGTTTTCCAATATTTTTAACCCATTGAAAATGCGTATATTGTATGAACAATTCTTGAAAGCTTGAATCTGTATAACAACTAATCGATCTCTATACACACATATCATCAAAGACAATCTTTACCTCAAATGAATTTATACCTTGCAATGTACTAAGAGCAACGTTATGTTCAGTAAATTACTAGAGAATATTGACTCTTTCTAAAAATACAGATATAAACCCTAACACAATACAGTTACAATGATTAAACATTTAAATAAGTGAATTTTTAGCCATTTATATGATTCTCTCTTTTCATTAATGCGATGTGTTTATGAAAGTATTGCGTCTCTCCACCCTTCTCAACTCGTTACTGTTTTTTGTATGACCTGCTCCACTTTTAGAGAAAAATTGTAGTATAATTCTGTATTCTGTCGTGTATATTTACTAATGGAAGTTTAATAATTAGTCCCCTTAAAAAGGCACCCATACTTCTCCTTTGTAATTTATTCTCCTTTGTAAGTCAACTGTTGGCATATGCATATATGATATCCTTTGGAACAGGAAGTGATAAAATACCCTGTTATTACACTATAAAGATAATCATAACAATTCTTAAGGATATTTTTTATGTAAACTGGAAATTGCTAAATATGTTTACGTAAAATTTATAAATTTAAAAATTGATTTGAATGAATAAAAACCCTGCATTTAAACAGTTAAAAAATATTAATTTTTAAGTGTTAACAGGATGGCAATGGTATCAAAATCGGTCCAAGCGCTGCTATTGATAGCGATTGCACTGTGTAATATTCAGGAATTCTCTATTCTTACATGACATCCAAACACAGTTATTAACTCTAACAAATTCGTTCATTATTGATTGGTGTCATCTAACTTCTTATGGAAAGATGGTTCTGATTGCCTCGAGAGTTTGGATACCTAACAGTGGATTCTCATAATTTCGATGTAAGGTCTAAGCAGAAGACCGTCAATGTTGGCCTGCCACATCTGGAAATAACGTTTGAATTTGGTTTGGTTTGATTTTGAGGGCTACGGTCTACTTTTTGAAACACGAGGGCTAATGAGATCGGGATCTACAGCTTAAAGCTGATTTCGAACTGCTACAAACAACCATGCCACAGTGGGATTCAAACCCACGAACTCCGGTACCGAAGGCTAGCACCCTTACCAATCGGCCATCGCTCGGCTTTTGAATTTGGAGGACATTGCGAATATGAACTTATTTTACGATTCAATCCTTGTAATATGATAAACACAACGTCCTATGCAACAAAGTGATCAAGAATTCTAATTCATTTAAGAAAAAATATATAAAAAGAAACCCAAGAATAATTCAGTTACAACTATTAAAAATATGAATAACGAATTTTACTTAAATAACTTTTAAGACTTCTATATGAATTAAATAATAATAATGCTGATAAAATTCCTTTTCGAAAACACCGAGTGTATTTTATAAGAATTTTTATCTAGTAGAAATTCTGAATCCAAAGTGAAAACATACATTTGATGTTTACAATAATGCTGAAAACAGTCACCCATTTCAAATGTCGAATACAAAAAGCTGCTTTTCTCCCCTTGGGATTGCAATCCTCACGTAACTAGATGCAATGGTGACCATGTGGAACGGAGAAAAATATTACTATTTCCCATGACAGAAAAATTGTTTAAACTAAAATATACTCAGCAAATGCTCAAATATGAGGAGAATATCTGAATGTAGAAATATTTAATATCATGAATACTAAAGCACGAAAGAATTATGATTATTATAGATAAAACAGTTTGATTCAAGCATCTTTAGATTTGCTTCCTATTTATTCTATTTCTTTCAATAAATATTAACTCATACTTTCTTTATGTGCAGTGTTATAGTTGTATCATAAGATGGCGATATTTAATAACTTTAGTTTTTTTTCAAGGTGTATTGGCGTTTCATTAAACATAAATTCGTTTTTATAGGTAAAGAATGATATT
Organism: Pardosa pseudoannulata; assembly: GCA_032207245.1. Lineage (NCBI taxonomy): Eukaryota > Metazoa > Arthropoda > Arachnida > Araneae > Lycosidae > Pardosa > Pardosa pseudoannulata. Next base: position 101,315,136 of record CM063503.1, read on the forward strand.
TCTATACATTTAATTTGAATCGTAAGTTTTACTATTTGTACATTTTTGAGTGAATTATAAAAGTATTTCGGTTCTCAATACAATTAAAATAATTCTGAAAATGTGTACAATACTGCGTTAATTTTAGCAAGAAATAGCTTTGAAATTAACAAAAGTGACTTTTTAAAAGAAATTGAATATGGATTACTTTCTCATCTAAAAAGTACAAAACTAATGTAGATGTTTTCTTATCATTGATCCTAAAATGTAAACTGATTTCCTATTATATACATATATATATTGTGTTTTAACGTATTTTTAAAGCTTATATAGGTAGAGATTCCAATGAAAAAATTCTAAATACAAGTTTGATGAAAATAGTAGAATTGACTATTATATTTAGAGCTATTTATTGCTATTAAAAACAACATTAAATTTTTAGAATAAATGATAGTTATTTAATCACTTTAGATAATATTCTATTTGACACTAATATACACTATGATACACCATAACTATTATGTCTATAATAAGCTTTTATGACATAATTAGTATGTTAAACCTGAAAGAATCATGGAAAATAGAATATATTTCAATTAAACCATGTATTTTCCCTTTTCTTCTACTCCTTTTAAATAAAATATTAATATTAGATATAATACATCTGTAGATTTAATAAATACGAGATTGCAAAACTGATATCAAATTGTATAAAAAACGATTTTCAAATCTTTAAAATAAAAATCAATAAAAAAACACTTTTAAAATATTTCTAAATAACCAAATTATTTTATAACTCTCCTTTCACTTTTTTTTGTTATGAACAAAATATTTTAGTTAATATTTATCGATGCTAGAAGATTTTTATTTCAGGGATTGAGGAGTCAGAGACAAAAACGTGATAAGTTAACTGGAAGTTCTAATAATATGTAATATATCACTATGTATACACTTTTCACTAATGCAATAAAAATGATTGAGGTATAAACGCAAGTTTTAAGGAGAATGACTATATTGTAGTGTAAAACTAGCTTAAATTTAACTCTGGTCTGTTTTATTAATAATTTGGCCAAAAAGCGATTACATTAGAATCTGCACTTAATAGAGTTCTAAATGCGTTTCTAATAAATTTTGTCATGTTAAAAACAAATAAGCAAGTAGTACTAAAGGTAAATTCAATAATTAGTCACCCAAGTACTGAAACTTGTATATGTTCTTAATTATTTTTCTACAACAGCGGGGAGTAAGAGACACATTGTATTTTACCTAGGAGAAGCCAGGTAATGATAATTTGACCAATTTACCCTCCTCACCCCTTAGATGCAACTCAGGAGATGAATCCACAATCCACTCGGTTTTGGGAGAAAAGTTGTTTCCTTGGAGGTCTATTATGAGTACTGAACTCACAATTTTATTGAAATTGTAAGAAAACCAAGGAAACCCATTCAGCTTGTCAAATCGTTCGTGTTAATTATCAAACTTGTAACTAGCATTATCCAGTACTAAAATGCAGCACCTTAAACATAGGTGTAGATCTACCCGTTACCCCTGAATAGATGTATCGTATTACCATTACAGTCATCCACAACGCGTGAAACTGCAATTGCTTGTTATAACTGATTGCAACTGAGCGGTAAACTTTCAAAATCGACCAACAAACTTCAAAACTGAGGTATAATTAAGTTAAGAACTTTAATAGAATAATTATTTACATTTGCAAATAGTTTGAATCGAAAACTTTTAACTTTATGAGAAATATATAATTATTTGTAAGAATAATTTTGAAATATATTATTCTTTCTTGTGATTAACCTTATAAGTATTACCTTCTGTATTTATATTAAAAGTTAATGTTTAGTAAATAAGTAAACTAAAAATTAAACACACGTTATTCTAACGGAAGTTCCAGAAGACTGTGTCTAGACATATTTATATATACAAATTAAAACAGAGGGAAAGATTTATTTCTAGACTACTTCGTGAGCAAAGTCTGCTTTAAAAGTTATAGCTGGTATTACTCTTATAAAAATAGTTCTGACGGGTTTCATGATTGATTAATTTCGAACTGTACCAGGTAAAATGCATAAAATATTTTAACCTCGTGTGTTATGCATAAAAGGCATCATGGAAAGCAAACATTAATCCGAAACAAGGGAGTATGGGGAATTATTCCATGTGTTGCAATATGAAGACAAGTTCAGAAAGTCTTTAAGGCAAACATTTGTAATAGTAGTAAAGAATGTCTATTTCTCAAATTGTTAGGTATGATAATTTATCTTAATAACAACATATTAAGTTTCAGTCGATAAGAAATATATTATTATTTTAGATATATGAGTAAATAAGGAATTAATAATTTCTAAAATTGTAGCTACTATTTTTATCCTTGGGGCACATATAAATTTTAGGCCATAATTAAATAAAATATTTTGTAATAGTAATAAAGAATGTCTATTTCTCAAATTTTTAAGTATGATAATTTATCTTAATAATAACATATTATGTTTCAGCCGATAAGAAATATATTATTATTGTAAATATATGAGTAAATAAGGAATTAATAATTTCTAAAATTGCAATAGTTTAGTTCTCAGCTACTATTTTTTTCCTTGGGGCACATATCAGTTGTAGACCAGAATTAAATAAAATATTTTGTAATAGTAATAAAGAATGTCTATTTCTCAAATTCTTAGGTATAATTTATCTTAATAATAACACATTATGTTTCAGCCGATAAGAAATGTATTTTGATTTCAAATATATGAGTAAATAAGGAATTAATATATTCTAAAATTGCAATACTCTACTTCTGATCTACTATTTTTTTCCTTGGATCACATATCAGTTGTAGGCCATAATTAAATAAAATATTTTGTAATAGTAATAAAGAATGTCTATTTCTCAAATTCTTACTTATGATAATTTATCTTAATAATAACATATTATGTTTCAGCCGATAAGAAATGTATTATGATTTTAAATGTATGAGTAAATAAGGAATTAATATTTTTTAAAATTGCAATACTCTACTTCTCAGCTATTATTTTTTTTCCTTGGGGCACATATCAGTTGTAGGCCAAAATTAAATATAATAAAATATTTTTAATATTGCTCCTGTCAATGCAAAAGATCGTACATAAAATTTTCTGATCAATATTTTATATTGGCTGAATCTAGATTTTTGTAGCCTGAAAGTATTATTAAAATGCTCTAAGGAAAAATTTTACATAAAGCTAAAAATATCAATATATGTGAAGAAATAAGGAATTGAAACTTTCTACTAGCAAAAATAGGAATAGTTTAAATCATTTCAAACAAGTTATTTATAATAAATCCTTTTCTCTTGATAAAATGTACAAAAGTTTATTTAATTCAGAGCCTTTTTATTTTATTTCCGTCTTATAACTTTATTTACAATTCTAAAACTAAATGTTTTATGTAGAATTTAATTACTTGAATTATATTAATTAAACTAATATCTTAAAGTACTAAAAACCAGGTAATATCAGATAATAATTTCTTTAGATCTAATATAAAATAATCTTACCATCCTTGCATACTATAAGCAACAACTGTTGTGGTGTTTGGTGAAGATGACACTGGATCTGTACAAGTAACTTTGGTTTCTGGATGATCATTCCGATTATGATGTGCGTGAAAAATACTGAAGCTAGGACTTTTATGGTTAAAGACATATCTCCAGCGATTGTCCAATGTATGCCACTCCCTTGTGGACGTAACCCACGATGGAAACTGGCAACCAGAAGTAGGATGTTTCGCTAGAAAAAAACACGACATCAATAAAAAGGAAAAATATAAATATTTTTTTCAACTCAAAACTTTTGTTTAAGAATTCTACTATCGTTAAAGTGCTGTTTAGAAAACTGACTCAATAACTTAATATCTTGAAAATGACTTAAGTGACTTAGTAACTTTAACAATAAGTTACATTTGGATTTGGTTCGGCATTTTTTTACCCCTTCTCGTGAGCCATCGTCAATGACATACAGTACAGGATCGGTTTGAACTAGAAGAAAGTTCAGACTTCTCCCAACCAATAGAAAGGCCCGTTGGTTTTTCGCGATTCGGACCCTTTAGATCGGGAGTGGACCCTTGTTTTTTCTGTGCGGGTAGTTGGATTTTTTTAGAGGACAAGGTTACCAGAGGAGAGAAGAGGGTGAACGCTGCTGGTATCCGCTGCTTGAGGGATAGATATTTTTTGGAGCGACACCGGAAAGAGGAAAATTAACGCCATATTGTTTTTTAGGGCCGATGCCGACTCGAGAGCAGTCTTCGATATCTACAAATGATAAGTTGATTCCAGTTGTATTCTTAAGGCATTTAATTGTATAAAATTATTTAATCAAGACATATTTGTCCACTTGTTTTTTAATAACTTTTAATTTCTTCTTTCTCAAACACTAGTCCAATGTAATAATATTTTTTACAGTAACTTAATTTAGAAAAGCAAGTACAGTTAAGCGAGACTTAATAAAAATAAATTATAAATAAGTAGAAATTAAAGATCACGTGTAAATTGAATTATAAATTCGGAAAGAAAATTAAGTATATTTCCCCCCCTCAAGTTCTAAAATTATAAAATTAAGAAAGCTTCTATAGTCTTACATAATGTTTTATTAATTGCAAATAAGAAATATTTCATTACTCATAAAAAATATTTCATTCATAACGTAATTAACTCAAAATAGATTTATATTAAGCCTTATTTGTATTGCCTTTGCATTTATTACTGTACTATGGCACAAATATTGCACTTTTTCGTACATGTGTAGTCATTCAAAATATGCAGTATTATGTATGACTCAAAGATATTAGTAGAATAACTAATTTTTTATTTAATTTTTATATACATGTCTTAAAATTCTCGTACTAAATTTTCGTCTTAAAATTTCTTCTGCGAAAGTATATTGTAGTTTTCTAGATTTTTCATATTGAAATTCGCGTATATATGTGTCTCTGTATGTGTACATATCTAAGTATATGTATGAGTATTAACTACATTGCTTTCAGACTCGAAATTTTTATTTAGTTTAGTAATCCGAAATAAACAAGAAATTATACTTATATTAAGTTTTGTTCATTTTATTCTTATACCAACACTAAAAAGTAAATTTCTTCTATTAGATAAACATTTATCTTAGACGGTTTCAAATCGATTAAGTGTACAGACCTCACATAATTATAACCAGAGGGAAAAGTATTATTTGATCTGGAAGAATTATTTGAAGAAAGCTTATAGTTAACGATCGGGGAATTCGAAAAATGTTCTTGTTCACTGAAGCAGTAGTAAAGCACTCTCCAAACTTTTTCTAAATAAACTAGGTTCTCGGTGTCCCTTCAAATACCACTAAATTAAAAAAAAAGATTTTAGATGCATCTTTATATTGTTTCCTCTTCTATGATTTCCTTCCTTAAGGTATTAAGAATCGTTCTTTAACATCACGGCAGAGACTTCGAATTTTTATTACGTCTACAAGAACAAAGCTTAGTTATATTTTAGAGATATACTTTTATTTATAGCTATGCTTTTCTTTAGCAGCTTAATGTTTTTTATGTCTGGAAATTTACTTTAAAATAAATATATGAAAGAACAAGTTATTTTTAACTTTTATTCTAACAATAAACTTTAAGTTGGGTGGAATTTAGTATAAAACTTGAAATTTCTATCTCACAATTTAAGAAGACATAGTACCTTTTGAGACATAAAAAGTATCATTAAAACTATTTTATGAAAATATTTTAACCATTATAATTCCTTATAAAACAAAAAGTTCTGGATCTTTAATAATAAATCGCTTACAATGATGATCTAGCTTTGACTAATTCGTTTATATACGTTATTTTAAGCAGTTAATTTTTTAATGTAACTCACATGAATAAAAGGAAATTCTGTAAGCACAAAATAACTTTTTAAAGACGTATATTGGAAACTATATTTTGTGTTAAACTGAAGTAAATTATTTGTTGTCTGTATTTTCCAAACATGAAACTTTAAAGGTATTAGATATTTTTCATTAAAAAGTAATAACATCTAAGAAAATAAAACTATTAAAAATTACAATTTATCATGTTATAAAAATATTGCTCAAACCAATAAAAATGATGTTCACAGGTCAGAAAACATAATTAGCCTCTATTTGTTAAACCGACTCTAAATGAATGAAGATATTCATACCAGCAGAGGAATTCAAAACCAAGAACTTTGGAACCTCTCTACTCGTTCGACCACCATTTGTCGAACATTCCACGGTCAATCGTTTTTAGGTTATGCGAAATAAGTGTATATTTCCGCATTTACAACTGTCAATATCCAAAAGTTATTCAGGGATAGGCTCAATATTTAAAGTTTTAAATTTACAGTTTCCTTGTATAACATACAAACTTTACACTGAAATTTGGTGAATTGATTCAGACTTAGTCTAAAAGGATGTTTCTGTTGAAATCTGAATAATGTAAATTTTTTGTGATTACAATACGTTTAGTATTTTGTACTAGGAAGTAAATAAAACACCTGCATAGACTTCTGAAACACAGTCGAGAATATTTTAATTTTTAATGTACAATAGAAAAACTTTTACAGTTTTGTGTCTGTAGATAAATTTTAACAACTTAAATCTTACTCACAAATGACAGACTTAGGAATATAGACTTAGGAAATACAAAGGAGAATAATTTAATTTTTAATGTATAATAGAAAATTTTTTACAGTTTTGTGTCTGCAGAAAACTTTTAACCACATAAATCTTACTCACGAATGACGTACTTTTTTATAAAATTTTGTAGATACCTGTTATTAGGAATTTCTTGTCAAACAGTTCACTGTTCACGATAAGAGAATTGAACTCTTTATTTTACTGAAATTTATTCAGGTAACTAGAGTAAAAATAAGTGTTTTATTGTAATTATTATTTGTTTTATCTTTCATTTATCTGATAAACAATGATTTAACTATTTAATCAGTAGACAACAATAGTGAATAAAGCAAAACAAAATAAATCCTTTGAGAAGTTCGATTAAAAATTATTTATTTGCCGATAAACATATCAAAGTAATTATTTTGACCTTCTATTACAACAAAGAATAGTGTCCTTATAGAAAGTTAGTAAAACTTAATTTATTATTGTACCACATTTTTGTTTATTCATACCAATCTTTAAACTCTAGAAAATGTTGGCAATAAAACGCACAAAAGTTTCCATTAGAAACATACTTCACTTAATAAATCATTGTTTCTATTCTTAGCTTTCATTTTTCCCCATAAGAAACAAAAGTTTTTCTAACAAATTGCAACATTTAATAATCGATAAGAAAACTTCAAATACTGACTAAGTGCAATACATATCCAATTTAAGTTTTACAATTTACTCTTCCTGAGATGGAATGTATTTTATTTAAAATACTCTTTGCTATCTATAAACTGTTGTCTGGTAATTTTACAGTATTATTAAACTATCGAGTTTTCTTTTCCTCAATTCTTCTTTAAAAGATCATAATAAAATTTGATAAACCTAAATGTACTGAGCATAATATAAAAATCAAACTTTAGAAATTTTCTTCAAATAATATTATTAATATCCCGTAAGAATTTTTATCCTCTAACTACATTGATCATTAAAAGTTTAGAAAATAATAAAAATAGAAGCATCTTAAAAAGGATAATACTTGAAAACCATATGCAAATGTTATCAGAAAATCTATTTTTGCTCGAAGGTAATTAATGTAAAACTTTTATAAAAGTACAAAATAAACTTTTATTCTCAGACTGTATCTGCAATTACGCAAACCGGCGAATAAAAATCTGTCATTTTGCAGCTATTTCGAAAAATGATTTTTATAAAAGGATTGTTTAAGCTTTTTCTTCTTTTATTGCTTCATTTTATCAGATTTATATGCATGACACAATTTTCGAATTTTTAAGTTGCATGTAAGCACATAACCATTCAAAGCTGACAATACATTAACTTAATAAATAGAAATGTAATAAAGAAATTGAAAAATGAAAACAATTGCTTTTTATTTGTCTTTTGCAGTTACTATAAATAAAATATTAATAATTATTACAATCATAATTAATAATTACTCCTATTAACTAATTATGATTTCAACTGTTATCAATAACCATACAAGTTAAAAATTCATACTTCTTGTTAATTTCATGATTCTGGAACCATCTCGTGGTGAAACGAGTCCATCACATGTAGGATCTGCAGACTGAGAAACATCAAAACTCTCCTTTACCTTTTCGTAAACCTAAAAAAGATTTTAAATGGTTATTGTATTAAAAAATGACTCAACAATGCAATTCATTTTTAACTATCAATTTTATCGTTATTATTAATTATTTTAGTATTATTGTCCCTTTTCTTTGCATTTTTTTCCTTTCACTGTTGAGTCTTATATTTACCATTATTTAAAACTCTAGAATGTAAAACAAATATAATTTACGATATTATCTCTTTTTAAGAATTTTTATAGACACGTTATAATCTGAAAGATAGTTTATATCTCAATTTTTCGAATCAAATTATAGCTCAAGAAAACATGTTTTTCTCTTGTA
>CM063503.1:101328692-101338692 GCA_032207245.1 Pardosa pseudoannulata
AAACAACTTAATTTCTTAATTGTTATTTATTTGAATTTTCAAACTTGAAACACTTTTAAATTTTTTTAGTTTACAGAATAAAATAAATATTTTACTACAGCTTAATTTAAAATAAATCGTTTATAACATACATATTTCAAGAGTTATCTTGCAGTGAAATGGGGTGAATTCAATTCTTTCTTTGTCTTTTTTTTGTATGTTATTTTAAAAAATATATACTATTTAAAAATACAACACGAAATATGTTATTTATAGCTAGAATGATACTAAATGTTGCTGTAATAGGTTTATAGAAAAAAGAGAACTTTTAATTATATAATGAAACGAAAAGGCTGTTATTAATTAATTTTCCTAACTGTTACATAATACCCTTAACGAAACTTAGACACAAAAAACATTCCAGTTTCCCGATTCATATACCAAAGTTTACATGTACAGTAGTCTTTTTACTTGATGCTATTAAACTACATTCGTAAGGATGTTCAATATAGTTAAAGAGTCTGCCGTATTTTATATATCGACAACCTAGCAAATTCGTAAAACACTAAACTATTTTATTTGACAGTTAAATGTGTCAACTATTTGAATTCCTGATTCAAAAGGAATACATTTTATTGCACTTTTGAGGATAACCAAAATAACCTGCCAAATTTATACATAAGTTAGCACACTCTGTTCATTCTACACTATTTTGAAATTGACTTAAATACATCATTGGCTCCATTAATTTCAATTCTGAACTCCCATATATTCATCCATTGAAATCAGGTTTTAAGGAAATTTGGGATATTATGGATGTATAATAAACATATGTATATAAATAATGAGCTGTTTTACTTTGTAATAAACTATGTAACATATATCTCAGCTAAGAGGACATACTACATATTGAGCTGAAGCTCTTCAAATCTTCATTTAAGTGTCTCTTCTATATTCAATATAAAATGAAATTTTATTCTGTACTTAAAAAAATATTTGAAAGATTTGAAAAAGGGTCTACTTTTATAAATTGATATATTTAAGGTATATGAGCAAGATATATTGTATAAATGATTAAATCTGTATAACAAGAGAAATAATATAAATACATTTATCAGCAATATAACTTTTGAAATATGTAAAACAGAAACTAATTTTTACATTAAATTGAACCTAATTATCTTATATATTCTTTATATTTCAATTATACTAATACCCGAGGTATATTTTATTTTATAGCATAATGAAATACATATTTTTTTGCCTTTCAATGCCTTAACAGCTTTTAAGGTTTTTTTAAATTTAAAAATGGTAGAATGCTTTACAGTTTGAATTTACAGAATTAATGAGATATGTTATTTGAAAGACATATTTTATAAATGATAAAATCTGTATAACGAGAGAAAGAGTATATAAATACATTTATCTGCAATATAACTTTTGAAATATGTAAATCAGAAACTAATTTTTATATTAATTTAAACCTAATTATCTTTTATATTCTTTGAATATCAATTATACTAATACCGGATGTATATTTTATTTTATACCATAATGAAATACATATTTTTTTTGCTTTTCAATGCCTTAATAGCTTTTAAGGTTTTTTTTAAATTTAAAAATGGCAGAACGCTTTACACTTTGAATTTACAGAATTAAAGAGATATGTTAAGACATATTTTATAATGATAATATCTGTATAACAAGAGAAAGGATATAAATATATTTATCAGCAATATAACTTTTGAAATATGTAAATCAGAAACTAATTTTTATATTAAATTGAACCTAATTATCTTTTATATTCTTTGAATATAAAATAATAATAATATGAATATACTAATACCCGATGTATATTTTATTTTATTGCATAATGAAATACATATTTCTTTGCCTTCCAATGCCTGAACAGCTTTTAAGGTTTTTTTAAATTTAAAAATGGCAGAATGCTTTACAGTTTGAATTTACAGAATTAAAGAGATATGTTATTTGAAATTGATGTAAAATATTAGAATTTAATATGCATATATATCAAAGAGTAATTTATCGAGTAAGACAATTTCAATTTTTTCTATTTGCTGATTTTTTAAAAATATTTATACTACTTGGATGATAAAACTAAATAATTGTTTGAATATGAGAGAGTTATTGTAAAGATTATTTATAAAATGATTAAAACTTTTATTTATGATTAAAAATGTCAGTTATTAGGGGGATATTAATCTCTAACAGTTCTACATCCCCTAAAAATACTGATAATATACGTCATGGTCCAAAGTTAGTATTTGAAAAATTGTTTAGTATTTCATTGAGACTGGAAAAACATTCGAAGTATACAATAAAAGTCACATGAAAATAATTAAACTTAAATTTTGAAAGCTTTATATTATTCTAGATAATTCATGCATTCCCAGCAATACTTTAACAAACGTTTTCTTTTTAAAAATGCAAAAGAATATTGTAAAATGTATTTATAAATCTTTTTACACATAAGATAATTTTATTGCCTTAGAAATTTTAAGAAATGGTTTTTAAAGTGCATTCAAATTAAAATGTTTGTGAGATGTACTGTGATCTCTTCAACAAGTCGTCAATAAAGTGCGAAGTACTAGTTTAATAGATTTATATTGACTTTATTTAGTGTGTCACTTACATATTTTTTACATAAATTTCCTATCAAAGAATACATTAGTGAACAAGAATACAGAATAGTGTAGAATACAAGATACAAATAGTGAATATGTTCTTATAAAGGCATATAAGCAGTGCGTATTTATAAAAAATATTATTTAAATGAGATGAAGACAATGAGTTTTTACTTGGATTCTTAGTTGCAGCTAAATTCCCATATTAATATTTTTTATATATACAGTTATTGTAAGACCTTCCCTAAACTTAGATTTCATAAATAAACATCTTCAGTATTAAAAAATAAATTAAATACCGATTATATAATAAAATAACCGATTATAAGATATTTTTGAAGCTGAATAAGAAAAAGGCTATTGAAATTTATTAACGACACTTTTTCATTGAGTGGTAAAATATTTTCTTCCATTCATTCTTGTTTGGGATTTCGATTGTAGCTAATCGGTTCCAACAAATTAATCAACAAGTTTTCTTCAATGACAAAATGACATACATTTGTATATATTTATAAACTGTTTCTATTAAAAAAAGAGAAAGTCTGAAAAAATGCAAAAATTTTCAAACAAATATTTTCTCATCAAATTCTTTAGTTTAGTTTAATACGATGAAGATTTATCAGGCAGATTTTATAGGTGTTTTGCCAAACTTCCCTCCAGAGAGATTTTTTTTCCAACTTAATTAAGCTCAGCGCAAATTCTTAATTTTCTGATGGACAGAAAAATTAATATCATCAGTACTTATTTAAGCGATAAACGGTATTTTAAGCATTTCTTCTTCCTCAACTAAAATGAAGCTCCAATTCTTTAAGATCAAGAAAAGAAAGCTCATTTCTCCCTCTTCCAAAATAAATATGACAAATATAGTAATATTTTATTTCTCTTTCTGGGCACGTTTTCAACACAATAAAATATTGTTTTTATGATGACTGCACTTTCACGTAGCACTACATATTTGTAACAATTATTAATGCCTACGTGTGCAGGCTACAATTCTACCAGAACATAAAACGGGCATAAATATGGTTACATCATATTTATAAAATATTGGAAATGTTTTATATAGTGTGATCTACGCGATACTAAATTACTTAAGAATATTTCGGTGCATTCATATAGTAAGAGACGTCATATATTGTACATTCTTGTCGGATATTTTGCAGATAACAATTTAATAATTTATAAGTTAATTATCATTATGCGTTACGCTTTTTTGATATTTAACTGATTTTCATAAGAAGTAGCAATTCGGACTGCATATGCAAATATCTCTTGATTTAGCCCTGTTTCTTTTGTCTGGTTAACATCTGTGTACAATTATTTTCTTTCAGCACGAACACTAAGTTAATCAAGAACTACTGCTTAAAGCCGATTTCTGAAGAACATAAATATACATGCCAGAAAAGGGATTTAAACCTCTGGAATATGGTACCAAAATCTATAATTTAAAGTCAGTAATTGCCCTATCTATTTGTACTCCATCTATTTAATTAATCTCTCTATGTACACAATACATCTAAAAGGAAAAGGACTCTTTAAATTTACAAATTATTTTATAATCTAGGAAATATAACTATTCTGTATCTTTCGGATGTCGAGATAGGCTATAACTTAAAGTTATTTAACAAGAAAAAAAATTAAACGGTTAAATATCGGCATTTTATAAAAGGGAAAGATTCATAGTTATCCTTGAAAACACATTTCTGAAGAAAACTTGTAGACATTTGAAAAAGTATACAAGACGTTCTGCTTTAAAAAAATGTTTTGTATTTAATAAATATCCCGAAAACATTGCAATATTTTGCAAAAATTGTGAATAATTTCTAACTTTTTATTCTATAGGACGATAACAATTAATTTTTTTTTTAAATTTTGGAATGCTCTCTTAAGTGCAGACGTCACCCACGATTCACTGAATAGTATGAGCTACTCTTTACACAGTGGAATTTATACAATGATTATTTAACTGATTTTTATATTTGAATAAAGGTATAAAGTACAAAGTATCCCGGGACTTATGACTTTAGTATATATATATATATATATATATATATATATATATATATATATATATATATATATATATATATTATATATATATATATATATATATATATATATATATATATATATATATATATATATATGTATATATATATATATATATATATGTATATATATATATATATATATATATATATATATATATATATATATATATATATATATATATATATATATATATATATATATATATATATATATATATATATATGTATATATATATATATATATATGTATATATGTATATTTATATATATTTATATATATATATATATATATATATATATATATATATATATATATATATATATATATATATATATATGCCCGTATGTGAATATATCTGTGTGTGTGCATGTATGTAAGTACTATGCACATATGAACTTATAATACCATGAACGTTTTCATTCTTTAAGTTTTTACCGTATTTAACAATTAATGTATTACACGTGTGTCCCTTTAGTTCTATTGCTTCGAGAGAGCTTACAATAAAGATGAACTGCCCACTACATCTAGCTATACGCTTAAAAAATTCAGAAAGACTGATGAATATCAAATTATCTGTATATGCAGCAAGACACCATAATAATTTTTAATATTTTACCTCCTTATTAGATACCTCTTTCTTATTAGAAACATCTTTACTAGGATACAATTAAAACAGCATATCAGTTCCTAAAAATACTTGCTACGAAATTTCAAATTTTAAAAATCAGTTTGCAGGGCAAAAGATGTATAGAAACTGAAGTGTATCACAAGGTCTTTTTCGGCTGAGACTAACGAGTGAGCAATATTTCTCTAATGAATTTGCCCGTGAGAAGAATATTTGAAATTCCTTACTCCTTTCGTCGCTAGGTATTCAGACTCTGCCTCCACATTTCATACGAGTTGATTTATCTTTTTAATTGAATAATATTATTGTTAGCAATTTCCTCTTACTATTCTCTTGTTAGTTTCCACTTTCGAGTTTTGAATTTTCAGCAATATTTTTTGCGACTATAGGCGAAGTATCTTATTTTAATATAAACTCTGTGTAGTTAAATGTAGTTTCCAGTATAGCCTTTCTTCGATACTGCTGTCATAACAATCTTTTATGAATATTTGATAATGATATATTCGAAGATATTTCTAGTGGAATACTTTTCGATAATATTTCATATTCATGAAAGAGAAAGCGGTTGAAAAATAAGCTGATAAGTAAATTTCTATTAATATACATTGATCTTAATATCGTGAAGGATCATTCGATAGATGCGAAACACCTGAACAAAGTTTAAATTTTATTCAGGTTGTAATTAAGCTTTTTTTTTAATTTCATGTATTTGTGATCTAGGTTGTGTTGTCTCATATAATGAAAAAATGAATGAATACAAAATTAAATTTTGAAAGAAACCCATGCGGGGTAAAGTGACCTATATATATATTCACATTAATGAAAAGAGATTTGTTTTGAATCTGCAAAACTAAATGAAAATTAAATTCATATTAAGTATTAGTTGAAGAAATAAAATGAACACAATGTACAAAAATTGTAAAAAATATTTCTAAAATACTTCTTCTTATGAATAAGTGCAATTATTGTATACGTGAATGTTACGTTATCCCCATGAGTTTTAACAAATATTTAGTTACTTTTCGAGAAGAAATTAGCATTTACAACATACTCAGAATTAATCTTCAAATACTAAAAATAGAAACAAATGCAAGTTTATATATCATAAGTTTAATAGGAATAACTTGGACAGATAAATTAGCCTTTTATGATATGTAAAAAATGTTACGTTAGTTATACACCTTAAGTTTGATAAAAAATTATAATAAAGTACAAAAATAATATTAACGATATTTTTTTATGAGTTCTGAACCTTAAACAAAATTATAGCACATACAGGAACTTTAACGACGCAAACTTAAAAGTAATGATTTATGAATTTAAACTTTTTAAATTATGAAATATTGTAATAGATAACTAATGATATGAAATATTGTATAATATTTTTATTATAATACTGTATGCATTTTTTACTATAATTTTTTTAATAAACTGGGGAGTGCTGTCTGTTATAAATTTGCTTAATCAACCCCGTATAATTTGTTGAATTTTTTTTTATTACTATAGCACCATATAAGTGGATAATATTTCTCCTTTTGGGATCATTGAATATTTCCTTTTGGGAACTTAGAGGACTGCAAATCAATTTTACACGCCATTAACGAACATGGAGGATCTTTCGCCAGTTCGAACCTTTATCCCACAACCTTCAATTATATCCGGTTTCCTACCACCTTTGCTGAATGAGCTATCAGTAAAAATTTGCAGAACTATAAAATTGTGAAGTATACTTTATTGATTTGTAAAGTAATAACTTGTAAAATTACTGCATTCATGTAGTGCAAATGTTACATTAGTTATTAAGAATGAACCAAGAAAATTTGGTTCTAATTATTATTAAGAATTTTATGTAATTAGCAAATTTTACCCTTAGTTAATGTGCCTCTTTTCTGTTTGATAATATTGAATTTAGTTGAATTATACATATTTATATTTTAATGCACCAAAATTCCATTAGTTTTAGTTATACAATTTAAGTTTTTAAATGAGTCGAAATCTGCTTATTCATTAATTTTGTGCCATAATTATCTTTAAACATAAGCCCAAAATTTATATTAAAATTTACAAACATTTTATAATGCATTAACAATAAAATTTCTGATGAGAAATATTTTATTAACTTTAAAGGAAATTACAATTTGATAACCGTATAAGAACATGTGGCTTTTTCTTTTTACTTTTTGCAATTTAGACTTATTCGGAGAATTAGAGATTAAATTCTCCATCTGTATGACACAAAACATACTTCATACTCGGCTCTCTAATCAATGAACTATCTTGTGAATAAGTGGCGTCCACAGTGTTATCATCTGACACTCCATCTATCCCAACTTGGACGGGTTATTAGTCGCTATCGAGTGTTGATTGTGTCTATGATGTCATTTCTCGATGGCATATCTTTCTAATTAATAACAGGCCAGTACTCACCACTACTCTCTGTCCCTCTGACATCGGCACAGGCTTGAAATCTGAAGAGTAACTGTGATTCATCTGTGCAGGTGTCGATAGTGGAAGGCGGGTGCCAACACTCTCCGAGGCCACGACTGTAATTGAACGTGAAGGGCCCTCGAAAAGGACATTTCACAGGACTAGAATCAACTAGAAAAAAAATCATCAACTGTAATGGAATTTCAAAACTATCACTTGTAAAAAATCTTTTTAATATTTTACATTACACCCCTTTAATATATTCGATCCATTTCCTCAACTATTTTTGTAAAAAAAAGCCAAATACAATTTAACAATGACTTTTAGTGTGCAGATGAATAAAATCTCTTATTCATAAACAATATTTCAATTTAGTTATTATTATTATTTAATTTTTAGAAAAAAAAAACGAAAATATTTATACCTAAAAAAATATTTCTTTTACAAAATAACTTTTATGTTTCACTATTGTTTGTTAAAACTAAAAAAAAAGATTGAACTACTAGGAATGAAATTAATTCCAGGCTAAGAAAATTAATTCTAGACATAGTATCATTATAATTTAATTTTAATCTTAAATTTAAAAAAATAAAATATATGTTACCTGCAAAATATATTTTTTCTCACAAAAGTATTTTTATATCTTACTAATTTGCCTTGAACATATAAGTATTTTTGACTACTCAGAATCTAATGAACATAGTTAACTAGAATCTAAGATAATTAATAACAAATTTTAGAGATAGTGTTACTGCGAAACTATAATTCTAACTACAATTGAAAGATAAATATATAATAACGTTACCAGAAAATTATGTTTAAGTTAGAATAGTAGTAAAAATCCAAATTATAAAAATGCCATTTAAATAGATTATCATTGTAATAAACCGGTTTATTTTTCTGAAATATTTGCAATATCATGTTTAGGTATGAGATATCTTTTACAGAAAATGTAAAACAATTGTAAGTTCTAATATTATAATATAAAAATGTTTAGAGGTATTATATATTCAGATTTGAAGATATTGTAATATTAAGTACTAAATATATTTGGGGAAATTTATACATGAAATTTCATTTTTTTAAGAAAAGGTTTTGATTATAAACTGCAAAACGAGGAATTATTAAGCTTATTTTATTATATTATTTTATTTATAAATTTCACTACTAAATGTATCTATCGAAAATTCTAATTTTTTTCAGTAAGAATTTAATTTTCAAGAGTGGCTTTTATTTATTTTGAAGGTAATTGAATTAATAATGCTCATGTATTTGTTACCTTTTGAAATTTATAAAATGGCAAATTCAAATTGATTGCTATTTTATAGCAATGTGTATAATTAATATATGAAAGATAGATAACATTTATAAAGTTTATTTTCCAAGGCAGGATAAAATTATTAAATTATAAGATTTTATAATAATTTTTAATCATTTTATATTTATTTTTCAGCTTATCGAACGAAGAGAAAACACTTTTGAGAGTTACTTAAAAAGATCTTATTAGCATTGAGAGTACATTAAAGTTCTATTTATGAAATTTATGAAATTTTATTTTTTGATTTTATAAAATTTAAATACTGAATACTAGAACTAAAGTGTTTCTAGTATAAGTTAACTTATAGTAAGATGTCATTTTGAGCAATGTGAAAAAGAGATAGTTATATATTTCAATAGCATATGCTAATAAACAGAAAATTTAGAATTTAAAGTTTTTGAGTATTGTATAGGTTGCATTGAGGATTTATTGAAAAAAAATCCGTTACACAAGTATTATACTTTTACTCCATTGTATTAATATCACAGAGGAAAAAACATTAGTATTTATGAAATTATTGAATTGGCACACTGTGATAATGTTAGTAAAACATATGAATGAATGGTACCTAATGGTTAATATAATACAATAAACTCAAGATGCATACATTATATATATATAAAAATATAGCATATATATATATTTTTATAAAACTCTTATATATATATAGTATATATATATTTTATATATATATATATATTATATATATATATATATATATAATATAATTTATATCCGTATATATATATATATTATATATAAATATATATATATATATATATATATATATCTATATATATATAATATATATATATATTATATATATATATATATATATATATATATATATATATATATATATATAATAATATATATATATATATATATATATATATATATATATATATATATATATATATATATTATATATATATATATATATATATATATATA
>CM063503.1:101341192-101363692 GCA_032207245.1 Pardosa pseudoannulata
AGGCTGTTTTTAACGGTAATGTTACCCAGCGGTGACATAACTGAAGACGCCTAAAATTGGAACAAGGATGTTAATAAAATAAAAAAAGTCAAGTCTTTCTCCCTCTCTTTAAAAAATAAGTGTCCCAAGTTGACTGTTTAGAACTTTCTAACAAAAGAAGCGTTATTTTGTTATTTTAATTCATTTTTGTTTTTATTTTCTATTTTCTTAGTCATGCTTAAGAAATGGAGTTTAAAAGAAAGAATTTTATGACTGAAACTGACCCAGTTTTCAATGAAATATTTTTTTTTACATATTTTTAGATGTGTATAGGAATTTATATATGTATAAAGATACTTATAAAATTGTTTCTACTATAATATGAAAGCAATTATCGTTAAGACACTTGAGAGTTCATAACTAAATCAATTTGAAAAATTTAGAGATATTGTGTCTTAAAGTTACTCGTTAACAATTAATTTCTAGATGTTTAAATTTGTTTTTGAAAAATCTTATTAATTAGGGTATTGTCTATCATAAATACATATCCAAAAAAGGGTATTAATCGTAGTAAAAGATTTAATTCGATAAAAAAATTATTTTAATTATTTTCTTCCCTGTGCTGTGAGCCAGTCATCCGAATATAGATATGATATATTTTAATTAACACTTTAAGATTGTACTTTCATTTAAAGGAATTCTGGACTTAAAAGTTTTGGTATTTTAATATTTTTAGATATAAAACTGCTAAAATATTCTGATACAATTGCTTTTATAATTTCTTAAATTAAATGACTGTTATACCAAACTTAATTATTTGAATCAAGTAGTACGTTTATGTATAATACAACACTTTGCTAATCTACATGGTTTTTCTCAGATGAAATAATTTTCTTTTTTAATGCTAATCTTAACAAACTATTCTTAGAGTACTGGTGTAAGTACATATATATTATGAATTACACACAAAGTAATTTATATTCATTATAATCTTAAATTTAAAATATTTAGTATAAAATATTTATCGCATTTTCTGATTTCATTAAATATCTAAAATTATGTATTTTAAAGATGAAACAATCCGGTTTAACTTCTAAAAGCCACATAAAAACAATATTATTCTTGGGTTTTAAAAAATGTATAATTTAAAGAGAGTATTATTAATTCTATTTTTGAAAAATATTGTATTGTGAATGTAAAATATTTTCTGTTTGTAAAACAATATTATAATACAATGGGCACACAAACTTAAAATATATTTAAGCAAAATTAGGACAAAATTACAACAAATTGTATTAAATAAATACTTACAAAATAACAGTCTTTTTTTAGAAAGTTCTAGATTTACATTTCGTGATACAAAGAGATACAATGGGTTAAAAGCAAATTTCAGGTATGTTATGAAACTTTTAAATATATTTTCTTTTGTTTTAAATATAACCTAAATGAATTTTTTATAGCAAGATATGAAAGTTTATATAATATATCTGTGAACAATTAAATAATATACATTTAAAATTAAATAATATAAAAGTCACAAAAATAGAGTATTTGTTGTTTAAATGAGAAATTCCTAATATTTTAAGTTTAATTGTATTACAGCATAAAAGTTTTCTGTATACATAGTACTAGGGTATTATTAAATGAAAAGTGTATTCTATTGAAACATTCTTTAATAAAATATGGTTAGTAAAAACTAACTTTAGAGAATTTTTTATGTTTGTAAACATTTCAACCAAATATTTAACATTGTATCATGTGGGTAATATTACTTAAATATTAGTTTTACAATGTTTCCCTAATAAAGTCAGTTCTAAAGTGCTACAGACATCCCATTAATTATAATGAACTAAAATTAGAAAATGTATAAAAACTGCAATTTATCATATAAAAAAAGGTTAAGACAGAAAAAAAAAATTATGATAAATATCATTTCGGAGAGCACTCATTATTTGATACAGTTTCTCCTTAAGGAAGAAAAACAGAAAAAACAAGTTTTTTTTTAAATCTTTGAAAGGGTAAATTTTATAAAATTAAATATTCAGCACATCATGTATTCATAAATGTAAGATAACTTTTTAAAAGTCTTGCGAAGTCAAAATGAAAAAAAAGTTAAATCAAGTTAATTCAATTCTGTTCTCCTTTTAATTTATATGTAAAAAACTTTTATGAAATGCTTCATAAATTTTTATGTTCATGGCTTTACCCAAAAAAAAAATTCATTGTGAAAAAATCCTTTTTACTACATTTATTGAAACATGAAAACAATGAGCGACGAAAATCAGCTTATGTTTCCTATATAGACCACCAGGAAAAATAAAATTCCGAAAGATATTAAAAAAACTGAGAAATGACTGGAAAAATCAATGATTTTCTTTGATCTGGAAAACCCACAATAAACTTAATATATGTGGTCTGAAACGTTGAAAAGATGGAAAATGGCACAAAAAGTGTACATATACAAATAATAGAATTTAATGCTGAGAAAAATGAAAACTAGTTTTGTTATTGAATAAAGTATTTTATTCTAAATTATGATAAAATAATAATATTATGAAAATTGCATTTTAAGTTAATTCTTCCTTTACAGTTTCCTAAACAAATGTAGTATTTGAATAATAAATTTAAAATATAAAATTAATATTTAATGCAAATAATAAAATTATATATTTAAATCCCAGTTATAATAAAGCTGTATTTTCTTCATCATACATTTAAAAGATTTAAAGATAAAAAATGCCGTAATCTTTTTTAGTACCAGCTGAGGGAATGAGTAGGAAATTTCTTGTAAAAATGAAAGTGAAATGTTATAAATAAAAATATTTACACATTTAGTCGCGTCGCATTAAGCAACGACTTAAAAATGTCAGCTTATAAATCATAAGGAGCTTTCATCAGTAATTATTACATCTCCATATATAAACTCTTTAAAGCTTTACTATTCTTCATGTCTGTTACTTTCTTATGGATTTTTTAAAATTAATTAAAATTTGTTTCTATTTCCGGAAGCGGTTATAAATATTACATAATTTAAGCCAAGCCAAATAATATTTGGTGCAATGCTTGAATATTGTGATGTCTTTCCACGAATTACGATGAAATTGAATAAAATTATAAAATTTTCAGTATTTAGTATAATTATATTTAAATGGACATTTTTATTTCGTATCTTTCTTCTTAAATTTACTAATTTCGAAAAAATCATGTAAAAGTCTATTAATAAATTAGAAAAAAAATTATATTTAGATAATAACATGATAGACATTCAAATATGAAGAATTACATGTTTTTCTAAAAGTATTATGTTTAAGTTTAAAATCCAGATTAAATACAAAATAAGCTTAACACTTACCTTTAAACATCGTGTGTAAGTGGTAATCCACTGTCAAGCTATTGCACGCTTCTTCAAGCGTCCGATGTTCATCACAATAGGCTATAATAATGGAAAAAATTTATTATGAATAAAAAAAAATGGAATAGAAATAAATTATGTGATGTAGATAGTTATTAATTGTTATGTTAAGTATTATTATATAGGTTGAATGATATTTAATATATAGGTAAAATAAGATTCCTTCAATTACATTTACACATCGGAGTAGCACATTACAGGAATATAGCCAGTTAGTGTACTAGAGATCAAAATCATCTGTGATTTTAAAAGTGAATGAAAAATATTTCCAAATTTGTCAATGAAAAAGAGATTTGATAAAAATAACTTTATAAATATGTATATATATATATATATATATATATATATATATATATATATATATATATATATATATATATATATATATATATATATATATATATATATATATATATATATATATATATATATATATAAATATGTATATATATATATATATATATATATTATCAAGCCAGTACATTATAGCAGTTTAAGCTCTATAATTGGATTTATTTTCCTTATGTTCTTTCCGTACAAGACAATCTAAAGAAAGCAAGGTTATTGTGAGATCAATTCTCATTGTTTTCATAAGGAGAGGTATAATTTTCTGTATTTTATTTTCTCAGATAAAGTTAAACTAAAAACTACGTTCTATTGGTTGCATTTTAATGACTTCAATAAAGATTATAGAGCCTAAATATATTATATATATATATATATATATATATATATATATATATATATATATATATATATATATATATATGAAATTTAAAAGAATTATTACACATAAAATATCTCTCTGAAATACTTATTTTCCCATTCTTATCTATCATATATTTTTCCCAGTCACTAAATACCAGATTTAAAAGCAGAGTTCGCTGATTAAAACCTTTTTATCTATCTCCCAATGTTAACTTTGAATGAAATGCTAATTTTATGTCCACTGAACACATATTTTTCGATGCCTCAGACAAATGACTTACTTTTTCAATGATCTAAGTTCCTGTGTGACTGTTAAGAATGCTGACTAAGATACTCTCTCTTGGGAAAAAAATCGTTCCATCTCTGGCTATGTGGCCAACTTTGTAATAAAGTAATTTTCATGTATTATTGATCGGTCTACACTTGTCTGGAAAATACGTCTTTTCTTCATCTCAAATATATTTGAAGTACCACGCTGCATTAGCTACTTGTATTGGAGACGCGACTAAGGCTCACTTATTGTCCAATAAGACGGTACATTTAAAAATAAAATTGGTATTTTTCAATTGTAGCTAGCAGAATACTTTCGCGGTGTGTGTATGTGTGTGTGTGTGTGTGCGTGTGCGATATATGAAAATTATTATACTAAAAATATATTTTAAAATTTTTCCTCTTTCCCATTCTATTCCTTCAACTATATTTTCCAAGGGAAAAAATATCTTATTAAAAGAAGTGTCCACGACTGGAATATTTCGATCATATATTCGAAAGCTTTCTCTGATGCAAATTTTCTGTCAAGTATCTACATTTACCAGCTGGTCCAGCTGGTTTGCAATGCATTGTGCCAACAATTAAGTTCGGCGGAGGTGGAATTATGGTCTGGAGGTGTTTCTCCTAGTATGGACTGACACCCTTGATCCTCATTCAGAGTAAGCTCAACACCGATGTCTACTGCACTATTTTGGATGACAATGTGCTTCCTACGTTGTGGCAGTTTTACGGGTTGTACCCATGTTATGACAATGCCAGTTGTCATGTTTCGAGGGTAACCAAGGCTTGGTATGGTGCCAATAAATTTCATCCAATGGACTGTGCTGCCCAGAGCCCACACCGGAATCCCATCGAGAACCTCTGGGACTAGTAGGATCACCTAATTAAGGGGTGCACTACCCGTCCAAAATCGGTGAAGGAACTTGCTTGTCTACTCCAAGCCGAGGGGAAGACAATACCACTAGTTATAATACAAAGACTTATAGAAATTTGATTTTGAATAAAGTTAGTTTTTATTTTCTATCACAGGTGTCCAAATACTTATTGGTAGACAGTGTATATATATATATATATATATATATATATATATATATATATATATATATATATATATATATATATATATATATATATATATATATATATATATATATATATATATATATATATATATATATATATATATATATATATATATATATATATATATATATATATATATATATATATATATATATATATATATATATATATATATATATATATATATATATATATATATATATACATATATATATATATATATATATATATATATATATATATATATATATATATATATATATATATATATATATATATATATATATATATATATATATATATATATATATATATATATATATATATATATATATATATATATATATATATATATATATATATACATATATATATATATATATATATATACATATATATATATATACATATATATATATATATATATATATATATATATATATATATAAATATATATATATATATATATATATATATATATATATATATATATAAATGAAATATTTTGAAAAAATTACCCTAAGTACCCATATTTCCTCAAGTTTAATTTCACATATTAACGCTATGTGCTCAATCTAAGCAGTGCAAATACTTTAGTTCACATGCGGTATTGGTGGTTCATTTGGGTTTTAACTCTGTTGGTGTCTTTTGCGAACCCTCTCAAATTTTCTTAACATCCAAAAATCGGAATCTAAAACAATTTCCCATATAAAGGAGCAAAATTTCTCTCTCTGGTTTTATTGTATAGCTGCATATCTGTGGCAAATCTGGTTTTGTAAAGACGTACGGACGATGTTGTTTAAACCTTCATATATAGTGAAATATAAGTTTATGTTAATGAATGCAATTGTTAAATTTTGAATTTAGTGCACGAGTTTAATAAAAAACTTTAAAATGATTAAATTTCTCTTGAAAACTAAATTATTGTTGTTAACTCTTCCTAAATAACATGCCTAAAATTTCATCCATGCCATATATATATATATATATATATATATATATTTATATTGATTTTTAGATACTCTTTGTAGTTCTCTGATATAGATATATCGAATAGTCAGCCAAATTTTGCGTATTTGATGGTGAACTGTCATCTTAAATATATCGACATCTCAAACGGAAAACAATGCTTTTTCATGCGATTATGAAATATAACCGAATCATTCCATGAATATTCTATTCTATGCATAATAATTCTAAACATAATGCATAAGAACTCCAACCCTCTTACTTAAAATAAAAATCTAATGCTATTCAGTACATCTAATACCCATAGGAATTTGAAACTGAATAGTACTCAAAGAAATACGCTTGCGAGAAAAAAAATTCAAAAACCTCTCGAAACTTTTTTGTGTTTCGCAAAAGTTCAACAAGGCAAAACAGAAAAACCAAAGTCCTACGTGATTTTGTATTTCGATTGCAAATATTTTGTTGATATTTTAGTTATATTTATGCCAAGTGTCGCTTCAAACCATGGCATAGTTTTATGCAATAAGTATGCATTCGTAGTTGCAACGTAAAGTAAGATTGCTATCTGTAGGATATGCTGCTATCTATGGGATATCCATCATAAACATTGATTTCTTTTCTAAGAGATTGTTTTATGATAACCTTCATAAATTTGATAACTTTCAGACAATTTTAGAGTATTTTCTTGTTCATATGTCTGATCATTGAATACCAGATTATTATAAATTGCAAGACATTTATTATAATAATTTGTAACAGTATATAATTTTAGTAAAATTTATAAATTGTTAAAATCTCATATTTCAGTGAAAAATAAGAAATATAATGCAACTTTTAAATATAAAAATATTTCGTCTAAAAATCAATATTTTCCGCATCTAAAATCACATTTATTACACATTGGTGGTTTACTGAAATATTACCTCTAATTATCTACAGGAAGATAAAAAGTGTTGATTTTATTTTGAAATGAATTATATTTAAGTAGTAACTACAATATAATTTGCAACAAAATAAAAGCCTTTAAGAAGTATAAAATATTAAGTTGGATGTTATTTTTATCTCGGTGTTTTTAACATAAAAAATCTTATTAGATTTTCTTAAGAAAATCTAATAGGGATCATAATAATCATAATTATTTATTTAGTAAATTATGCATAGAAAATAATAAAAATCTAATAATTTTTTAAAAGTGTGTTAAGTCCTATATATAGCTATCCTAAAAAAGCATTTCATGGAAATTTCGTTCTTTATAATGATAGTTATTTTACTGGATATCTTTCGAGAACCTCGCAAAATTAAGTATCAGTAAAAATAGTTAATTATAGCAATATAACTGAATAATAAAAAACTCAAAATATACAATAAATACTAGTTATAATCGCTTATTGTACAAAAATATAAGAAATATAATGCACTAATTAAACAATTGGAAGTATTACTTTTGAATGCATATTTTTAGGTATTATTTGATACCATATTCTCAGTAAAATAATTTCTTTTTGACATATGAACGTTAATTTTCTACATACAAATAATAAACTATAAGAGATTAAATGTTTTTGAAATTATATCAAATGAAAATTTTATTTCAGCATAATACAAACAAAAAATATAAAGTCGTTGAGAGGCATAAAATTTTAAGTTTCGCGTCTTAATTGATTTTTTTAATCTTTAACGATATTATTAGAATTTTTAAGGAGATATAGTACTCTTTAAAATGATATGTTTTCATAATAATAACCTATTTTTTATTCCGTAGAATAAAATGTTCTGATCTGTTTAGAAAAATACTTTACTTAAATCATTAGAATGAACTTAAATTTGTAAAAAATATTAAGTTTCATTAAATAAATGAAAGAAAAATTTTATAAAACTTAAATTTTACATAAAGTAAAAAACAGAAATTCCCTTGTGAGTAAAATAACTTATGAAATATGTAAATTAAAAGCTATCTTTTATGTTAAATAGAAGTCATTTATGTTTTGTATTATGTGAATCGCGATTGTATTAGCATAGGCTATGTATTTATCATTAGAATAAAAATTAACATCTTCATTTTAATTTTCAGTTTTGCAAGAAGTTTTGGATTTTTTCTGAAGTTTTAAATTATTAGATAGATTCACGGAGCTGCAATAAAAGGAATTTACTGTATGAAAAATACTTATCTTCAAAATATTGAAGATTGTCTGTTAATCTGCTTGTGAAAAACTGCACGCTTTTTAAAATTCATTCTTTTAAAGTATTTTCCAGAGTTACATAGAATTTATTACTGTGAAAGGACAAAACACAGTTTCTAAAACAATATATAACTTGAAATAATATTTTATATATATAGTATTTCACGTAAACTAAAAATTGTTGCAGATTTTTGTGTCTATATAATTTAAAAGAAAATGTAAAGAAAAAATTGGCTAGTATCCTATGCACTAGGAGTATTTTAAAGGAAAATTGTAGTCTCGCTTTTAGTTTAAAAATTATGAGTATTAATATCAAATAATTATACCGCCTTATAAGTTTCATGTAATAACACTATATATTCTCATTATAAAAATATCGTTAAAAATTAAAAAACATAAAAACTGAAATTCAACATGACCTGTACCTTTAAATGTATAAAAGTGCAAGATCTTCTTAAGAAAACGTGTTAAAAATGCAGACATATCTTATGTATAGATATCTAAGAATGTAATTTCATACACAGTTATCGCTAAAATTTCATTCTTTATTCCTTTCCTTTTATACATCTTTTTTGAATATATTTTGATACCCCATAAAATTAAATATCAGTAAAAATAGTTCAATATCTAACAGGATAACTGAATAATAAAAGAGACAAAATATACAGCAAATAAATAAAGAAGGAAGTGTTTTGATTTTCTTCTCACGTTCCTCAAAGTACATGTTGTGAATAATTTCAAACAGGCAATCTCGTACGATGCAAAATTTTGACATAATATTTAGAAAATTCAGTTACCAAACCTGAGAAATATTATTAAATATTTAATCCAAAGGCTATTATTATTTATTTATATAGAACCAAATTTATGGTTATTCCTACAAAATTTATTTTCTCTTAACGTTATCTTAAGATAGATCCACCGATTAAAAGAGTGCAGTAAATCAAAGGAAAGCTATTTATACAAATGGAATTTGAAAATCCTAATATATTTGTGAATTTGAATGAAGGAAAATGTTAGCGATAATAATAATGTTACAAAATTTATCACTAATACATTGTATAAAAAATAAATTTGATAAAACTGAACTTACTTTCTCTGTACTGAAGTACATTAGGATGTTTGTCGTGAATTATGATACAACGAAAACATTTTTCTTTGCTGTAAAGAAAATATAGTAAATGAATAAGTAAGGAAACAATAAATATAGTACAAATACATGTTTTAAAAATTTTACAATTTGCATTTTTTTTCAAAGTTATAAAAATACTCGTTTACAATCACTATAAAAATTAAATAGTATATATTAAGAGTTAGATTAACTAGAATATGGATTTTATCTATTTTACATTTTTATAATACAGTTAGTTATTAATTTGAATTATTTTGTATTAATTCTAGTTAGCACATTGCTGTTTAAACCCCATTTTATCAAGGATAGAGCCGTTAAGCTTTGGATGGAGTCTTGAGTTCGAATGCTTGGGCCACCGATGAAGAATTTAAATTAACTACCTTTGTTTGCTGTTATTTCTAGACGTTACAAGAGCAGTATTTACTTTACTGAAAAGATGTTTTAAATTATTCTACTACAGTATAAAAAACCATATATCTCGCAGTATGATAGTTATTGTTTACTTCTGTCAACCAAGTGTTGAATACTAAGTAAAGAGCTTAGACTTTCTCATCTATTAGACGACTACTTACCTTATAATAACAGTAGCAAATTAAGAATATGTAAATGCTCATGCGCACACACACACACATACATACATATATATATATATATATATATATATATATATATATATATATATATATATATATATATATATATATATATATATATATATATATATATATATATATATATATATATATATATATATATATATATATATATATATATATATATATATATATATATATATATATATATATATATATATATATATATATATATATATATATATATATATATATATATATATATATATATATATATATATATATATATATATATATATATATATATATATATATATATATATATATATATATATATATATATATATATATATATATATATATGTGTGTGTGTGTGTGTGTGTGTGTGTGTGTGTGTGTCAGGTCTAAAAACTGGGTAGTTGGA
This sequence comes from Pardosa pseudoannulata, assembly GCA_032207245.1. Lineage (NCBI taxonomy): Eukaryota > Metazoa > Arthropoda > Arachnida > Araneae > Lycosidae > Pardosa > Pardosa pseudoannulata. The sequence continues at coordinate 101,351,943 of CM063503.1, forward strand.
AATTACGTGAGTTAAAAGTGATTTAAAAAGGGGAATCTTTTATAATAATAAAATAAATGAAAAAGACCCAAGCTCGCGTAAGCTTTTAGGATCATCCGGTCAGACGGAAGCATTTTTGAGCTATTTGATGAGCTTGCAAACAGATAAGTTTCAATCAGCGAGTGGACATGGAGCTGTTAACAACACTCTACGCTTGTCTTCGACGAAAAAGTGAAAATGGCGCAAGTTTTACTTTAACGAGTGTTTAATAAACTTATCATTATCAAGAAGACTGTTTTCCATTCGCCTGAACTCTGAATCACGCCATGTAATATATATACATACACACACACACACACATATATATATATATATATATATATATATATATATATATATATAACTGAAATATTTTGTTGTTATTTATGATGACGTTCAGTGCATCAAAGCTTTTTTTATTATTTCATGCTTAAAGAGCAATATTATAAATTGTAATTTGCTTTCCATATTACGATATAAATTTGCATTAAATAATTATTCATATAGAAGATATAGATATTAATTATACAAAAATATATCATTTAGTAACTATTATGCGATTGAGTGAAACAGAGGGGGATAAAATTTTAACATCAACTATTGCTTTAACTTTTTCATCACAAAAATGATTTGGATAACGAATGTTAAACATACATGCATATCGTTATCACTAAATTACGGCACAAAATTTTTTTAGAACAATGTTGCGACAATATTTGAATGATAAATAAAAACTGTCGAAAGTAGGAATAACGGAATTATACAGTAGTCATTTTAAGGATAAAGGAATTTAAAGATTAATATAGCTAAATAGCATTTAAATTACAAGAGACACAAACAGTAAAGATTTTCTGCATTTTAAAGTTATACATAGTATGTAAAATTACGGAAATTTTTTAAAATATAGATTTGGATAATGATAAAAGTTTCAATAATTTAACTATATTATTATCTAATTCTTTTTAATTATAAAGATGCGTACTCAGTGTTTGTAATTTATATTCTGTAATTCAATGAGAAAGACATTTTTAATTAACATAAAAATGTATTTTGTTATACGAACATATATTTTTCTCAATACATTTATTTCTATATGACAGCGATATAATATTAATAATATCAACAAACAGATAGTTTTATCAGTGACAATAAAACAATTTTTTATTATGTTATATGTAGCAGATTTAAACATTTTATGTTCTTTATAATTTTATTAAACAAGAGGAGTAATATCTTTTTAAAATAATACAAATATTATATATAATAATACAAATAATATTAATTATTCGGAAATTTTCATTTGCTGGATTATTGAAAAATTTTATTCTTACAAAATAATTTTAGAAATATATATGAACTGTAAATTGTTCATTCAATGTTATTTTACCTTATATTTAAAAAATATTAGAAATATTCTTATAAGGAGTGTCAAGAGTCATCATAGTACTTGCCGTTCCACTTAGTAACTACTAGTCTCAATATTATACTTTGATTTCCTGCAGGTTTATGTCCGGTTATATTTATAGTTTATTTTCCTACATGAAAAAATAAGTGCCTTTAGGTAAAACATTTTTCTTTATATTGTGACGTAATACTGACATTTACTCTATTTGAATCGTGCACAAAATTTCCTATTTACTCTAGAACAAAATATTGATGTCTTTTTGTTTTTCAAAAACATTTTCAGCTATTATAGAAAATGGGATATTTTCAATTTCCTGACCTGTAGTACTTTTTTATCAGCGTTCAGTACATTACAAAAAAGAAATATTTTGTATGTTTTTAAAATATCCACAGGTATATGCATATACATATATGTATTTAAACAAAAAAAATTCAAATTCAATAATTATTTCATTTCTGGGTTCAATAAAAAAATAAATATTCTTACAAATATTTATTCTCGAATAAATATTCATAGAAATATTTATATTTATGTTAATATTCATATAATTATTGTTATTTAATTCGAATTTGAAAATATTCTCTAAAGTTCATTTAAAACAGACCTGATATGATTATAAAAAGTAAAATAAATGCATATTTAAAACTCCTAAAATATTGCATTATGAATATTAATAGAAACGTATAATTTATTTGAATATCTTTCATATCATTTGCAATTTTTTCTCTCATTTGACAAAACTCTTTTTACCCTAAATTAAAACAGCGATAATGTATTTTCTGTATACAGAAATAAACAGTTTTTTATATAAAATTTGATACATAATTGTTTAATTTTAGTGTATAAAATTGTGTAATTTAAGTCTTAAGAATTAATTGAAGCTAATAATTAAAGCAAATTTTGGCAAAGAAAATCTTTTGTACATCTTTTCTAAAACTGAGAAATTTTAATTATTAATTTGTTGACATAATAATGTTTCTATCTTTATGTTTAATTTTAAAAGAAAAAGTCATTCTTAATTTGCCTTAAATTAAAAGTTTTAAAGCAGTTTTTTTCAATTTAATGACAGTAGTCCTATTTATATTTTAGAACACTTTCGTGCATTATATCTTAATTTTCTGGTTTCCCCCTTTCTTTTCGCCCTCAACAGTAATCGATAGATATTTACATACAAGTATGAGTGCGTATCAGTGATTCACTGTATTTATTCTATTAAATGTCAACAGGGAATTTTCAAAAGTGTTTAAAATATACAAAAAATGTAGGTTTATATCTACTTTTAAAACAGTATGGAAAAATTGTTTCTTAGGATTGAAATTCAGCATTTACATAACATCTCGCAGTAAAAATTCATTTAACATATAGTATATGAGCTTATAAGCATCAATATTAACTTTTATCTGCATTAATTTATAGATATCTTTAGTTTCTAAAGATAGTTATCAATTTAAATTAAAAACATATAAATGCAGATATGATGGAGCAAATATAACCCTTAAAAAGCAATATTTTTTTTACGCAAATAAAGAAAATGTAAAAATATTTATGTTATAAAATAATAGAATAGATAGATAAACTAATAGTTGATACATGATCTGTAACATTTAACAATTAAAAATTCATAACATAGTTTTATTCTTATACAAACCAAAAGTTGCTTGCGGATTCATGTAAATATAAGACATTTTAGTTCGTATATAAATATTTATGTAAAAATATGAGGTAAAATTTTTAAAAGAAGCTTTTACAGTAAATCTTAAAAAATCATAAACTTATTCTTTGAAATAATCATTAACGTATTACAATTAAAACGGTGTATACGTAATTTGAATAAAAATATTTTCCCCATATTTCAATATTGAAATATTTAACTTTTTATTGTTATTTTATATTTAGTTTCGTTTTAAGTATTGTATCTTTTATTTAAAAAAAAATCATTAAAACTAGAATTTAAAACGTTTTCATGACTTTCATTACAATTACCAATTTTATTATAAATACCAATAAAGAATAACATTCAATTATATATTATATATCAAGACTGAAAATTCCTGTAACTTAATATGCCTACTTTTTGGGCTGTTATTGTTGAAATAATGTCTTCATTCCTGCATTTGTTGCACGTGATAGGTTTTTGAATCTACATCTACATACAGACATATCGTACAGTTCTTTCTCAAAGGGTTTCATTACGTTGCAGAATTTATTGTTCACTCAGTCATCGAACTCTTTCAAAGATTCGGCTCAAAATGAAAAAATCCTGCATTTAACAAATAAATAGAAACAGTTTCCAATTAAATGAGATTTTAATAACCACCAAAAATCGTTCGTATATTTTCTGAAAAGACAAATGAAAATCATACGGCAAGATTTATTTTCAATTCTTTTTTAATTCTATTATTTTAACCGAATTACTGTATATTAAGTCTCACTGGTGCACCGAAATAAGCTGAGTTTGGGATACCCAGCAGAATTTTCAATTGAACTACATTGATTTAAACAGCTGGAGTTCTAAAAAGTAGTAAGATAAAAGATTTTGCGATATCAAGGATCGACTTTACAGTTACTAATAAATTTATGTATTTATATTCGTGTATTTTGGAAGCAGTCAAATGTATACTTTAAAGTATGTGTTTTTATGCATGAAAGTTCACTCGCTAATTGCTTAAATAGCTACATAACGTTTTACATAGCACTGAAATAATACATTTATTTGTATGTAATTACATTTTAATTATTGAGGTCTAATTAACGCTTTGTAAAAATACTTTACTATTACAAGGTTCTGAAAATTAAAATTACGGAAATAAAGAAAACTGATGTGATAAAAAATTTAGTCGAGAATGTTACATATTTTTTCCACCATGCCGAATGAGAATAATCCGAGAAAAAGTGTTTAAATCACTTTGTGTGCTTTCCCGTTTCAGTGTAAAATACAGATATTTCAACGAATTTTTATGAATTTCTACTTTTCTGCTTTTAATAACAAGTTCCGGCGGCAACGTATTCAGGCTTTTATTTCCTTCGGCGTTTTAAAAGGAATTATATTTATTTTATGATCATAAATTTCCCGAGCTATATAAAGATACATGCACGATGAAATCTTTCATACCATCTCCAACTGACACTGGTAGCTCCCCACCCATCCCCCATAGAATGAAAATAACCCTTGAGATGAAACCTTTTAATCCTTTTTATGCACTGATAGTGGTCTTTCTCCATTTTGCTGCTTAACAAATTTTGAAGAGCCAAATGGCTCAAGCTCTTGCGTTATGAATTGCCGAATTTTCTTAGGGAAGGATTTTAAAAGGATCGCTAAAACCAAGTGGTGGAACGTGATATTCAGAAGCGACTGCAAGGGGGGAAAAAAGCTCATCTCCGCCTATCACAGCGTGAAATGAAAAATCTGATCTCCCTACTCCTCTTCCATCTTTAACGCTCAGCGCTCCTCTAACGGATTACTTCACTAACTCCCTTTTATGTATCGCAGAAAACCCAGAGATATTGAAAAATATAACCATACTAATGGAACGGAGTCGTTATCGCGGCACCCCTCCTCCTTCGCCGAAACAAATAGAAAACTGAAAATGTTTCATAAAGATTGAAATTTTGTTTATATTTGCTCATCAAAATGAGTCACGATATTTAAAGCAACGAAAATTGGTTGCGAAATAAAAACCGGCAAACGGAAGTGATTACATTAGAAATTGCGTGAAGAGAATCACTTAAAAATACACAAATAAATGAAGTGAGAAATGATAAATACTTTGTTTAAAAACCAGAATAACCGTCTACTAATTAAGGTAAATAAACCTTAATTTCAGCACAAATTAAACAGTGATATATATTTCTTTCTTCATGTAATGTTTAGAAAATTTTATAGTTCTGTGACCTCGTATTTACAAACGTAAATCTTAGTAAGTACAGATATTGAGATGTTATCTTAATATTACGGTTAGGGGCTCATTAAATATCTGATATCTAAAATGTAAGTTGAAAAACTTGCAAACCCTAAAAAATCCCAAAAATTAAATATTTATTATCGTTATTAAATAACTTATTGGGCTTTATTTATACAATTTATTCATTAGTTAGGTGTAGTATATTATTATGTTGACTAATTAATTTACTGAGAAAACTTTGAATTGTACTATTAAAGAGGTAACACATAACCGTAATGGGTATTTAATAATACTCATTCCGATTAAATCTTATCTAATTTTTTAACCTGCAATCACTGGGTATCATCCCTTTCTCTCCCTCCTAATCTATTTCTCTCTCTCTCTCTCTCTCTCTCTCTCTCTCTCTCTCTATATATATATATATATATATATATATATATATATATAATTTAATATATACATATATATATATATATATATATATATATATATATATGCATAAAATATACAAATACATATCAAATTGATGCTCCTGTAAAAAACCCTCAATTAATTTTTACACTTAAATAAAGTTTATTTTTATATCATCGAGATATATCGTGTAATCACGTGATAATCTAAAGAACGAATGGAATGATGTATTGAGAAAATAATTTTTTTGATCTTAATATTTAATGTTACAGATATTACAATTACTTTGTTTTTATTATTGGTACAATTATTTATCATTTTATTTATTTACTCTCTCTCTCTCACACACACACACTTTAATAACTTTATTAAGCTTTATTTAAATTTTAGATTATACTTATTTACAAACAGAAATGGGATAAATATTCAATAGAAATTCAGAATTCATTACGAAATTATTCATACATTTTAAATAGATCAAATACATAATTTTCAATAAATATTTATTAAAGTTTTAGTATCGAATATATAAGAAAACTATTTGCTACTGCAAATTCACACATTTTTGAGAGCATGCTTTTACCACATTATCAGTATTTACATATATTAATATAAAAGTTTTAATATATTTAATTCTTACGTCTTGTATAATACTGAACATAAATTTATTAAGTATTCTCATATAAATTTAATGTATTCACTTTTAATATAAGATCTCTCTCCCTTATTATAAAAGTAATCACTTTTATTATAAGAGAGTTGTTGTTCTACTTATATACAGCATATTGTTGTTAAAACTTAATTTCTCTTTCTCTATGTTAGCAAAATATTTTGTGATGCAGATGAAATGATTGAACAGAATTATTTATAAATCTATTGCACCTTAAGAAAACGGAAAATATACATTAATGCGATATTTGTCCTCGCAAACTCGATGTTATAGAAAACACATTTAATATAAGGACATGAACGGAAACCAATAACGAAAATCTTTCGAAATCTCATAAAATCCAGCGGGAAATGCAATTTTCTTTAATGCTCAATTCTGTACGGCTTGGAAAATATTTCATAAAATCATAATTTACACTTTATTGCGGATGCTACAGATAATTAATTTCATTACATTGTACATAAATGTACATGAAAAATAAAATATCTTTGAACGTTAATATATTATAAAACGTTAACAATAGTGGATATTTTGTACTTGGCCATTGCTAGATTAATGGCAAATAAAAAAAAGTAGAAAAATAAAATTTATAGCAAAACATTTGCTTTGTCATATTTGAATAACGCAAGGAAAATGAATTTTGTAGAATTTTTTTTCAATCTAAACTATCATGCTATCGATTGAATAAAACAGATAAAAAAGAATATCAGTAATTACTTTTGTGTAGTCTTTGTATTTATGATTCATAAAAGGGTAAATAAATAGTTGCATAAAGAATGTGTATGATTTAATTTCGTTATATTCTTTAAATGTTAAATGTATTTAAATACATTAGTAATATTGCAATACATTTCTCTCATAATAAAATTTTTATGTAACATGTTAATGATACTGAAAATTTCACAAATAAAGGTAGATCACGGATGTTCTGAAAATAATAGTTACCTTACCAGTTTTTAGAGATTCTTAGACTTTTATACTACTTTTATATATTTCTTCATGTTTATTTGTTTCCGAGTCTCAGAGCGTTTAATAGTCCCTATATATATATATATATATATATATATATATATATATATATATATATATATATATATATATATATATATACATAATATGTAATATATCAAAATTATTTTACTCTAATATCTCTTGAAAAACCTCCTCTTTCTCATTCTAATTCCTTAAAATTTATCTCCCTAGCCACAAAATGGTCTTTATTACAGGAGTGTCCTAGACTTAAAATGTTTCCTATACATTTTCCAAAGCTTTCTGTCCAAAAGATTCACATTTTCAGTATATTCAACATAGTTTCCAGTTGTGGTCGGCAAATGGCTCAGTTTTCCCCCTGATGTAACAGTGAAATTCCCTAAGTTTCTTATGTTGTTGTATAAGTTTATTATTGTTGTTTCTTATCACGCATATGTGTGTGTGTGTTCGTGCGTAACCAGTGAAATTATTTCTCACTGGTTATACTGATATTAGTCCCTGATATTCAAGTTGCCTGGGCTTACTGGCCAAAATATAAACATAATTAATTTGCAAACTTGACGCTATTAAAGAAAACGAAGTGCAATGTTGTGGAAATTTACATTTGTTTTCGAAAAGCATAGTAGTCTAAGCGAACGACCTCAGGGGGCAATGACTACGTGAAATGATACGATGACAATGTATATTTTATATTGCATAACAATTCAATTATTTACTTTAATTTGACATAGAATTTAGCTTTAAATGTATAAATTTCAAACCTATCTTGTTGGTAGATAACCATCCAAACAGTGGTCTGTTGTTTAGTTTCTGGCTGATATGAATATATAAAAGTTTTGACACCTGTAACGATGTTGTATACGGATTTTGCTGCTCCCAATTCGATTTTTTTTTAGAATTTCCTAACAACAATTTGCACGAGACTCTTTTTGATCTTCTGTCAAAATGTACGGAATCCATAAGTAACAAATCTTTTACCAGCTAAATGCTCATGCAAAATCAAAATGTATTGCAGTGATATTCCAAGGAATGCCTCTATTTCCCGATATGTGACATGCCGATCTTCTTCAATCATCTTGCGAATAGCATCGATGTTCTTTAGAATCACTACCGATTTTGGCTGTTACTCAGGAGATTCATCACTGTCCTACGCACGACCAAAATTCAGCAAACCAATTATAAACTGTCTTTTCTGATGATGCTTCACTACCAAAAGTATTACAAAGTGATTTTATGCATCGTTTCAAGTGAATCCTTTTTTTTTAATTGTAAAAAGTCATCCAACGGAAGGCTTGACGAATTATCTCCCTATTTTCACTCACTTGCTTCTTTTAAACATTCACTGTAAACAAAATACTCAAACAATTTCTAAAATGCTACTAATTCCAAGATAAAAAAATATGAATTTTACAAATATCCTGAAGATAGATTTCATTAGCACATTCTATTGTTCGTTTGTAAAAACTTAAATGGCGACCTTGCTATTACAAACATAAAATCATTTCAGTTTTTTATATATCATTAAAAGAAAAAAAATGTATCTTCAATTAAAAATATTGTGTGACATAAAAGTTTAAATGATTTTTTTCAATGATGTGATCAATGGGATAAGATTGGATTTTGATTAATAAATGATAGAGTTGAATTGAAATTAAAAGAGATATTCTAAATTAAAAGTGATAAAATAATATAAATTATAGGGTAAAAAATTAAGAAAATTCTATTTTCTGATAACACATTTTAAGCTCTTACCTTAATTAGAGGATTTTAATAATCCTAACACTCAATTAAGAGAACAAACACTATATGAAATGTTGAAAAAATATAGTCGTAAAACTCGTATTTTGAAATATAAATCATTCTTTCTCCACGCGCCGCTCACCTCTGAACAATTTGATCTATTTGAGTCCTTCCCAGCGTTGACCCGAACCAAAATAATAAATTTTATAATTAAGGATCCAGAAATTTAGGAATATATAGTGACAAATTTATAGATGGATAAACATATTTATATTTTAAATAAAAATCAAAGTTTACTTAAAAATGCGATAAATCACATGATTCAACTGGTTTTTTTTACTTTTATGTAATTGCTCAATTTTAAATGTGTTTTGATAAAAATAGTAGATATCATAGGAATATATAATGAAAGTTTTATGTATCATTACATGACATTATATTTGCTGTGCAAACCAAAAAAAAAGTTACAATTTTCTAATTACTTAGAAGAAAATGATTTTACTTTTTGCACACCATTATTTAGTCCATTGAAAGGTATATTTATAATTTCCCTAATTTTTTTATCGAAAAATCAAATTAAAAATCATTGTAATAATCAGTCGTAGCAAGGTTTTGTATAATTTGAATACCAAAAAGCTATCAAATAATTAGCTCAATAAATAGTTTAAAAATAATTCAGAAGTGAATTATATTTAAAGTGATAACTATTAAACTTAAACTACATCATATTTTATTCTTAAATATAAGTAACATATTGAATGTAAAGTAATATTTTATACGTTGTTTAAATGGATATAACTTTTGAAATTTATGTTATAAAATAAATAGAGGAAATAAACGTTGATGAAAATTGCATTTAACGTTTGATCGTATGACATTTATCTAAAGATTTATGCCTCGACGTAGGCTTTTTTTATCTGATGCGTCACATAAAGGGATGGAATCATTATGAAACGCTTAAAACTATCATAGGAAAATTCAATTGGCTATAAAGAAGAAAGGTACTATCATATAATTTATTCTTGCCTTATATAACAAATGATCACAATAGTAGCCTTTATTGTGGGAGAAGTATATAGCTGCTATTCTACTTATGCCATTATTTACAATTTAATGTAAGTTCATAAGGAGTAGATCATATGTACAACTTTCAAGCAATTAAGCTAAGACATGCAGCTGTCTCATTTCATAGTGAATTAAATTATTTTATCAATTTATCAATTGATCAATTAAAATTTTAAGCTTATTTTTTAGTATTAGTAAGCTATATTTAATTATAACTTGTTATAATCGCATATGAAAATTGAAGCATAAGTACATAAACATAAGATAGAAACATAAGATTGGAATAACATTAAGAGTTATATTAGCAATCCTGGAAAGTTGAAAATGTCACCTTTTTCTAGTATCCTACTTCAATAATGTCAAACATTTTTCTAAACCGGAATACTGATAGCACTAGTAAAGGCAACACACAAAGGATGAGCGAAAAGAAAATTATTTAATTACAAAAAGTGAAGGCAAATCACAGTTTTACTTTATTAATGGTAATTTCGAAAGAATTTTTTAGGGCACAAAAATATGACTGAAGTGCTTGAACTGAACTCAATCTAATGAATTAATGTCATATTAAACCCCTTTAAATGTTTTATCAGGCCCGTCATAAAATGGAAAAGTAAAAGAAAGCATAAAAAAGAAAGTATATAATATTTATGCAATAAACTACAATAAGAAAATTGATTATATATATAGCTAATAAATATATGTAATTAATTAACTACATAATATTATATATAATCATTAGTACTACACATATAATCAATATATATGTAGTACTAATGACTTCTGACTCTGGTTTAATTATGCACATGATGGTTGTTCCATTTTAAACTGAAAAAAAAGTAAAGATTGTTAATACCAATTTTATTCGTTAACTTTCAAGTCCAGCACAGATACCCGAGAGATGGCCGATTGGTTAGAGTGCTGGCCTTCGGTACCGGAGTTCGTGTGTTCGAATCCCACTGGGGCATGGAGGTTCGTAGCCGTTCGGAATCAGCTTTCAGCTGTAGGTCTCAGTCTCACTAGCCTTCTTGTTGCAAAAAGTAGACCGTAGCACTCCAAACCAAACCAATATACATAAATTAGATCTTGCATTTGTTTATTTTAAGATCCTCGGTGGCTTGCTCTTTTGTCCCAGGTTAAAATATTACTTATTCCATATAAAAATACGGCTAAAATATAGTGTCATTCTGACACTGGTGAGATAAATAGAGACAAAATGCTTTTTTCCTTGTTAAGGTTATTTTCAAGATTTGTAAAATATTCTAACCTAAAGCATTTAATAAAAAACGTAACGTGGAGTTTCGCGTTCGTAAAAAATGAATGAACCTGGAAATACTTTATAGAGATATCAAACTTTTACAACAAATTATATTTGCCAGTACATTTTTATTTTTTGTTTTCTGCCTTTTTTCGATAAAAGGTTTACCCGTCACTTCTATGGTAGAGTGTTTCTTAAAATCCCCATCCAGAAGGAAGAAGATATGGAATTCAGCACAACAGGCGCATGTAAATAAAATATTTATATGAGCGATTAATAGGTTCTACTTCTCTC
>CM063503.1:101366192-101443692 GCA_032207245.1 Pardosa pseudoannulata
TGATATAGAAATAATAATTTAAGTGATTAAACTCTAGAATACAGTTTGAATTTATTTCAATTTATAAAATATAACTACCATTAAAAACTAAGAGGTAAACAAATTCCTAAGAGGAAAACAAGAAATCAATGGAGGTAAACAAGGTCACCAAGCAAGCGATAACTAACTTTCTTATTATCTCAATAGAAGAAAGATCAATGGAACTTGTTTTATATGACTGAACACAGTTGTTTTGCAATTTAATAATTTTAGACTACGATAACCATATATAAGAAACATTAGAAACTAAAAATAGGTGAAAAGAGGGAAAATTAGTTTGTTAGCATAATTAAACCTTCAACCGGAACGTGGGTATGGGATAACCAAAGTGTCTCGTTTCTCAGCATATTATTGCAGCTAGTGTGGTACAATTGAGCTAACAACTGCATTTGGATATGGAAGTTCATATGGAATGGTCGGAGTTGATTACCACACACTTTTATTTACCACAAATAAATATTTCTAAAATCCACTGGATTTGGTATATTCATAGATTTCTTAGCATATATTTTTCTTATTTCTTTGTCTTAGACATAATGTATGATGTACACTAATTTCTTTAAATAACCAATTTGTATTTCGATCAGATCAAAGTGATGAGAAACACTCCACATCAAATATCTCAATGAATGACAACAACTCGAAATGGAGATAAATGGAGCTGGCCTTAGGACATATCGTTGTATTAGGCACAAATTCGGAAGATTCCTGTGTTCAGACTCTTATTTCTCCACTTGATTAAGAATCAAATATTTACGATTCAGATTCAATCAAAATTTTATGATAAAAATATTGTGACTACATTAACAAAAATCTTATAAGAAGAATAAAAAAAACAATTACTTTGTTTCCCTATATATAAGTATTTAATACCTATTGTCTGTCCGCAAACTTCAAATAATATAAAACGCCTGTTCGAAAGTTTAATCACAGAACCCTGAAATATCTTCCCCAATTGTAAAAATAATGCACAGAAAAGTTTTTAATTGTTTAAATGTTTCTTAATTACATCAATTATCATAAAATAATCTTTATTTAAATATATCTCAATTACTTTTATATGTTAATATTTAAAAAAACTGGCAAGATAATAATTTTTTAAAATGATAAACTTTTCAAACGGAACTTTTACATTATAACATATAAATACTCAAATATTTACTTAGGAATAACATGTAGGTTATAAATACTTTTCATTGAAATTTCTTGTGCATTCTGTAAAATCAGTTTTATTATATTTAATAACGGAAAATTGTAATGTTTATAAAACAATTTGAAAGTTTTATTTATATTCTAAAAATTACAGTTTTATACTTTTTTTATCTATTGTAGAGATTTATTGCTTATGCAAATGATTTTCAAGTAAGTAAGCAAGTACATTTGCTCGTAAATTTAAAATCCTATGCATACTAATTTTTTAGATAACTATTAAAAGATTTCTAATCTTTCACATTCTATGAATAGTTTTACATTTATATATTTAGAAATTTACACAAGCAATATGAGTTATACTTTGAGATGTGCATGTATCTTAGAATTAAATTTATTCATAAACATATCTTTAAAATTTTAAAAGAACTCCTATAATTTTGCTTGATTTATTATTAAAATTTAAATGAAATTTCCCTGTACTTGAACTCAAGCATAGGCAGACAGCATAGTTCTCATCCATAAGTTTGCTTTTCAAATAACCTTAATGAATGCTGAACAAAATGTTGATTTGTTTGAAATCTATTGTTAACGAGATTCGGGAAGTCACAGAAAACGACCTAGTTAACGAAACTGCAAGCAATTGATCGTGCAATATTTCGTATTTTGATTTCAGCAGAATTGTATTCAATTTTAGTATCTGATATCTAATCAATTTTCCATTTGTGATGGATGATACTTAATAAGTTTTCCATATACGATGGTTAATATTTTTTTTCAATTTTATATTTAGATTGAAGTGAGAAATTCAACAGTATTTCAACACTAGATAGATGATACATTATAGATTGAGTCACAAGTAAAATAGTATAAATAGCAATAATTAAATCGTGTAAAAAGTGTAAATTTCATCACTTTTCTGCAGTTGTTGTTACGGAATAATTATTTATATTTCTCCCCTGAAGTAAGCATTATTATAAAAATTACATTATTATAATAATTTTTCAAACATTATAAAGAAGTAAACATGAAAAATTTATTTTTTCAAAGAAAATGAAAATTACTAAAATAAAAATGCATGTAGCCACTTTTATACAAGTTTCATGGAACAAACAAATTTGTAGCTAAATATTTATGCTTCAAGGAAGTAAAGATAGGAAATAAAGCAAAAAAATAAATATTGTCACATAGAAGTAAAATGAAGCATCTCAAAGAAAATAAGCTTCAATAATGAATTTCTTATTTGAAACTAACAGTCGATTCAATACATTCATACAGAATAATAAAACATTTATAATACGCAATACTAAAAATAATCGGCACGTTAATTATTATTATTTTATTATTTTACTTCAATAACGTATGTGTATATATATATAGTTTCAGGAAGTTCTTGTAGTACAGCAGTAAATAGACTTTGTAAAGAAAAATACAGCGGGAGGAATGTGAATTGTTTGCCCCTAAATGTTTTTATATTTTTATATAACATTTTATTTACAACCTTACGAAGTTGTTATTTTCAAAATAATGGCGTGAAGTTCTTATCCATTTGAGGAATAATTACCATAGAACAGAAGGTTAAATTCCACCATGAGAGGTAGAAAAGAATGAAGTAGAAACTCATCGAGGATGAAGTATTTATCGTATCTGGCTACATTTTGTAGCACCATTTTGGAGTCCTCTGTCAGCGTACTCAACCTAGTGAACTTTTTATTCCGTTGACACATGAAGTCTTCAGTTTATGATATGCCTGAAGTCTCAGCTGCAGATCTACGAGATCTTCATCTGAATCGTTATTGATTGATTTGAAATCGTTGAAGAATGTTGCAAGAATCGTTGTTACTTCAGATTCAATTACTGAAACACCATAAATGTTCAAAAATGGTGCGGCAGCCTTCCATTCACCGGTGTAAACTGCTCAATACCAGCTCGGAATAGAGACTGTAACGTAGTTGGTTATCGGAAAGGCTTTATCTAACCGTGGCATTTTGAGTGTCAAGCAGGTCGGCTTGTATGCGGGATCATCCTGTGCAACAACGTAGCAGCCACTGTGAGGACTTGCTCTGAGTTATCATCTGAACAATAAATCAGAATATGCAATTATCTCTTTGTTATATATGCGTAATAACAATATAAACTATAATCAACATGTACTTATTTTATGCAGCCCGCAAGAATGAAATACATCTTCAATGTGTCTCTTCTATTTTTTGGAGTTAGTCAGGCCTACTTCTTCTGTTTAAAAGATTGCATTAAAGAAGGCAATGTTAAAAGCCCTTGACATGAAACTTTATTCACCATCTGGTTCAGTGCATTAAATGTGTGGCCAATAATTTTTTCGAACTAATTTATTTCCCAAATATGTTTTTATATATGTTTTTAAATGAACTCTAGTGTCGCAAAAATTTTTCTCAGAAAATAATGAATTTTTTGCTCAGATTTAAACTTTGAAGTAAAGGCTGACAAAAATTTATATAAATGTGAAGTATTTTCCGTTTCTGAAAGTTAAAATATAGAAAAAAAAATTCTTTCTAGTTATTTAAAAAATGTAGTGAGTATTTAGTTTAACTATAGAATATTTTTGTCTTGTTTATTAAATTTGATATTTATTAATAAATTTAGACATATGTACTAAAGATCTAAATTTTCCAACATACAACTGTCTGCAAACGGTCATATATTTTATAATTTAAAATAAAGATGAATTTCTAAAAAAACAATTAAAATACAGCACGGTTTTAAAATATAAAGAATAATTATTTTAAAAAAGCTAATTAAAGTTTTGACTAAGCAATTTTATTCCCCGAAACTGTTTAAATTCATGAAAATCTCCCTTCAAATCAGCTGAAATTCCTACAGAAAATTTTACATGACGCGGCAGTTGTAACTTAAAATACTCTTCGCAGTAAAAACAAGTAAAAAGTTATCACTTACTTTAAACATTTTTATTGCAACCGAGTAACAACTCCTCAGCACTAATTAAATAGGAGTCATTCATAATGACTTCTATTGGGTCATTATGAAAGAAAGAGCAACGCTTTTTTAAACGCCTGTGCAGCACACAAATGTGTTTTTACCATCCTACATAACGTGCTTAAAAAGTAATTGCTTGTCTTTAGTCAGAGCAGACCTTTTAGCAATTAAATTTAAATTTTTATGCTTTGAGATCAAAATAATTTTATGCTGGCAGAAAAGAAACAAGCATTAAATTGAAAATGAAAAGCTAAGAGGAATTACTCCCTATCCTTTCTAGTTTTGAATTCATTTGTGCCAAAATTATGCCTAGTTAAAAGCTTTTAATTATGGTCGCTTAGATGCAGGAAACTGACTGATAAGTAATCGGAATTATTTTTTAACAAAAAATAAAGGTAATTAAAATCATTAAACGGAAAAATTATGTTTTGATATTGAATTGTAAAAATAATTAAGCTCGGTATTAAATTTTGCAAAATCACAGTAGGAAATATAAAAATGATTTGTTAAATCCATTGTATGACTTTCTTTTCTACCATTTAAAAATTTCATTAACAATGCGTAATCCTCTATGTGAAAACAGACACGACGAATTATTAACTGTTTCCCTTTTTTTTTGCCACATGGTCATGGACTACGCTATATATCGTGACAGTTAAGAACATTTGAATTTAGTATAGCTGTATTTAATCTTACCACAATAATTTAATTTTTATTTTTGGAAAAGTAAATGTATGGTTTATCAAAAATCGTGAATATATGATACGTTATTTATAATTTAAATTAAGTAATTACCTATCTTCCTAAATTGCGAAATTTTATTTATAAGAGTAATTTAGAGCTATGATATGTATAGAAATTTGTATTGTTTACTCTGTTATACTTATATTTTACATATAATTAAAATAACACTTTAAGAAGAATTTTTTGTTTCCCAGGCCACGTGAGAAATTACTGTACAATAATTAAAAGCATGTTAAGTTATTGGTTTCCTTTCTTAACAAACAACATTTCAGTGTAAATTTACAGACATTTTAATATATAAGGGTGATTTATAAAATAGGCTTCCCACATAGTCGAAAATGCAACTGGAAAGGACATAAAATACGATGGCACAAGCTGGATAGATTATGGGTGTGACTATCGATTGCTTGATCTCTCATATGACCACTATTGTAGGTGTCAACTCGTATTTTTTCTCCTGAAGAAAATTATTGAATATACAAAACTTATAGTGGATGGAAATGCATCTTAAATATATCATAATTGTATTCATACCCCGACCCGGCCGAAGCCATACGGAAAACTGACGTCCGATCGCCACGACGGTAACCACCACACCACAAGGTGTTGCTGGCCTACAAGAGTTACGTCATGGTTCGAGAATAATGTTGACGACCCCAGTAAGGAACAATACTACAAAGTAAGTTCGTGACTACCAGGGAAGTCTGAAGAGAAGGATCACTCAGGAAACCCCGGGTTCGTGAAACACGAGTATACCTAAAGGAGGTATACCCCTTGAGGTTGCAGACGGCTATCATTGGCCTATTAGGGACACTCCTAGTTACCAGGGGGCGCCACGAGAAGGCTGTTAAATATATCATAAATACGATCATCGTAAATATGATCATAATTAAGCAGAAGATGGTTCGTTTTTGTAAGATGGAGTTTTCGGAGTTTTACGACGCTACACAAAATATACATGCTACACCCGGCCATATTTCAAGATTTTTAATTGTAGAGTGGAGGATGGACCTCCACTCTACAATTCCAGTCTTGATCCCAGTGAATTCCACTCCATTTTCACCTAAAGATATTCTAGTTTGGTCAATATAGACGAAAACTTCCAATTATAAAAAGATGGATACATTTACAGCCTCTGACTTGAAAGATACTGAACTATAAAATATTATTCTACTGTATGAAAAGTACTACAATTCCAGTGGTTAGTATAATAAAAAATGCTGAGATATTGCTGTAACTTATCAAATAAATCTTTTCAGGTAATAACGGTTTCTCGTTCAGGGCATTGGGAAACTTGCTTTTTAAATGACTCCGTACCTAAACTTCTAAATAATATAAATTATTTGAAATTTGAGAAAGATATATGTTTAGTCGTGATTCATAAACATAATTCCTTTTATAGCAAACTCGGAAATTGCTATATTATGTCTTGAGACTATTACATACAAACTAAACATTTAAAAAACTTAAATTAAAAGAAGATGATTATATAATATATGTATATGAAAAAAAACTTATAAAAAGCTAACTAAAATCAGCAACTAACTATAAAATAACTGTAACTCTAAATGACAACTTTTTTTTTCAAATAATGACTTTCAACATGTGACAAAATCAATAATCAATGCCTTATGCAATTCAACACTGTAATAATCTCGCTAATGATAAGTCGATTTTACTCATCATAGCGAAAAACATTTTTCTGCTCCAATAATTTATTATTAAATGGCTTTTTTATAGAAATGTATCCTGATGAGCTTTGTATAAGGCATCGAAAAAATGTTTAATTGATTAAAATAAGAAGCAGTCTTAAATAATACAAAAAATGGATCAATTCTATCTATTTCTAGATATATGTATATATAAAATGAATTGTGGATTAAGCTTTATCAAAAAACATATTTTAAATGAATATAGGAAATAGGATTTTTAAATATTTAATTCTTAATTTATAATAGTATTCAAAATCAATGGATAGCATAGAGAACAAATTTATAAAATATAACCCAAGAAGAGTACATTGAAATAAAAATCAGTTTATAATAGATGTAATTTATAAATTAAGGACAATTTATTTAACTCTAGTTTAAATTCATGGAGATATATATTCTGTAATTTTATGTTTACATAATTTCCATGAAATTAAATTTCCTATTATTAATGCATGTTTCATATAATTATAACATCCTATGTAACAGAAATATAGCTACTACATGTTTCATATAATTATAACATCCTATGTAATAGAAATATAGCTAATACATGAAAATCTATGTAGGACAGGTGTAGGGAACTTTCTTACTATGGAAGGCCACATATAGGGAATTAAAAAAAGCTGGCGGTATTAGTTAATATACTTATAAATGCAATTTTTGTAATACTATTAATATTTTAAAATTTTATCAATATGTTGCTTTATATACAATTAAAAATATTTAATAATTTATTTTTAATTAACATAAAAAATGCAATGTGAAATATATTTTCATTAACATAAGGATAATACTTTTGTATGATATTAGATGTTTTATAATAACCGACTAAATACTTAAATTCCATTTACATTAAAAATAAAGTTTCTTTGAATGAGTTATTGCGTTATACAGAATTACAATTGATAAATAATATTATTAATCGGATGTACTAAAAATATTAGTAGAGGCATTTTTTAAGAATTATTGTTGAATAAATACAATGATAAAATATATAATAAGCTATTACCAAAATCACTAACTGGGCACTACACTTTGATCTTAGCCCAAGCAGCACTAAGTGTAACTTACATTTATACGAACTTTATATAATTTCATTAATATTCAAACTGCCGCAATCTTTTTAATTGAATATCAATTATTCCAAGAACTATATTTTATGAAAGCTCTACACATCATAAACGCCACATACTGTCTTACGAACGGTACGAACCGTAGATGAATAAAAATAAGACTGATAGTATCTAAAGAAATCAGTCTTACACACACACACACACACACATATATATATATATATATATATATATATATATATATATATATATATATATATATATATATATAACACATTTTATTACTGGTGACCATACATTAAATCCATATAACATTCAAGAACTTTTAGAACATCGTGTATACACACCTTTTAAGTAGGAACTTCTCAGATTAAAAGACTACGAATAATCTCTATGCACATTTAATCACGTGATATAAAATACCCATGTTTAAAGGGAATGTTTTTACTATTGGCTTAAGAAGTACATACAGAGGCTGAATTGTCTATAGCGTGTCTGAAGGGAAAAATCATAATAACTGCTCAAACCCCAACGTAATTTATGGACATAAGTTATTAAATTAATATTAAAATATGTAAATAAGGGATTCTAATATTATATATATATATATATATACACATTTATAACATTTTGTTAGGATTTATTTCTTTGATGGCATTGGAAAGAAAACATATTTAGAAGAAACGACTACATCCTATATGTTGATATTGATGTACACATCTATTTATATAATTCAGAGACAAATTAAATTCAACCCCAAGGAGAGGAAATTTTAAACCATTTCACTTAATATAGTATTTAGATTTAAATCTATAGTACGTGCCTGCATCTATACTACTCTTAATTACACCTTTAACAGTAATTTGCGATCACTGGATTATGCAAAGAATTGCAACCTGAGCATGTAGTTTCTCTAAACTCTGCAAAATATCAGTTAAATAATCCGAAATCCGCGTGTTATTTCATGTAGGCGGGATTACATCCATTTGTCATGTTATCAGTAGCATTAAGCATACAAATCGGATGGTGGAACCATTAAGTGGTACCTACACATGAGGGAGCGGTAAGTAGCTTAATCAATCTTTGTCGTTCTCTATGCCTAAATAGTGAGCACGCAGGGTTCCTCTAATTGCGTATAGTGGTATTATTGGGATAGCAGCAATGTTTACTTTTAATGGATGAGATTTTTCTTGTGGTCAAAACTATTTTATAAATCTCATCTAAAAGAAGTATTTAATATGTTTATCTTTTCTACCTCCATACAATCTCAAAAATATTTTCAAAAGTAAATCTGATGCACATTTTATAACAAGAAATAGTGGAACTTAATTTTTTTATTCTAGCTCACTACTTTTTATACTTTCTAACTTTAAATTTTTATAACAAGTAATTATTTATTACTTTAATAGTCTTCCAATATTTATCTGTATAATTGATTAATATATTATAGTTAAAAGCAAATTTCATTACATGTTACTTTATATTTAGTCTGTACGTAAAATATTAGACAGTACGTAAGAAATTTTTAATAAGCCCTTTATTAAATAAATATAACTTTTAAAATATTCTTTTTGTTATTGAGTATTCGATCAAAGATAATTAAAATTTCTAGATTTCAATTTTATTAATAGAAATGTGGATTATGTTCAAAAATGTATATTAAAATCAATTTGAACGTGAAATCATTGCATATAAAAAAATTTAAACAATGTTTTTAATATTTTATTAATATAAAAAATTAATTGCTATTCTAATCTTTGATAAATTTTTATAATTGAATTATATATAAATCAGATTAAATTAAGTATATTAATTAAGTATAATATTTTAGTTTGTCACAGTACTCAAAATACCCACTAGATTTTGAATGGGATAAATGAAAAAAAAAACTTTCATTTCATTGCACTCTTCAGCACAACAATTTATCTATTCTTTTCAGCAGAATATTGCTTGTTAAAATATTCAACCACTTCTTAGGTTCAATTTTGCAAGATGCAGAACTCCCGTAACTGCTAGTTTATTCTATTCTTTCATTTATTTAGTTTTTTAAATTCTTTAAAAATCCATTCCACTTTCAGAGCAGCAAACTATTATTTTTGCTGTCTCAAATGTAAATATTGTAAAATTACAGTATTTAACGTTTTAAAGAATCGTTTTCTCTTCTGCATTTATATATTATCTTTCAATATTGTGCTTATTCCCCCAGCGGAAGATTTTATGGTTCTGGTGAAAAATTACGTGTATCAATGAAAATCAATGGGATTGTTAATTTCATTTGGAGAAAACGAATTTATCTTTGTTAGTTGCTACACTAGATTATTAGTTTTATGTTTTAAATTTAAACAGGCACGTTATAATAAATTTCCTTTCAAGTTTAGAGATGCTTAAAATAATTTGATTTTCTTGTTATGAATTTGTTCAGTATAATTTCCATTTTTAATAAAGTGAGTAATGTTTCCCGGGGTATTTGGTACTTTAAATATTTTGTAATTTGAAATATTTAAATAATTTCTTCGTTGTAATTGGTAGGGTTTTGTTAATTATATCAGGGATTTGCACTTAAAAAATTACTAGGAATCAAATGTATAGTCTACAAAATAATTGTTTGGGATTTAATTTCTATATTTAAGAAATAAGTGTAAAATGCAAAACTGTTCTTATATTAAATACATAAGCAATTTTACGACGTGTCATTATGGTTTCTTAGAAGCTTAAGCAATAAATTTGACATAACTACAATTTTTATTTAAACTAAAATAAAGTTGTTCTTTAAAACTTATGTTTTAGAAATAATTAATTAATAGTTACCTGTTTTACCAAACATAAATATTAGCTTCTATTCATTCCTTCAGCGAAATTTTATTAGTGTATTTTATAAAACGCTCAATTACATTAGATTAATTTTTTTTAAATAGTAAGCTTTATTTTAAACTTCATTTCCTTATGGTAAATTGAAATAAGCAAAAAAAAATTTCTAAAATACCGTAAACATTTTTATTGTAGTTATACATATGTGTTTATGCATATGTAAATACTAATAATAATTCTTATCGTAGTTGAACTTGAGAAATTCAAAACCAGGTTTGACCACAGTTTAAAGAGTTTTCTTCAAGCTATATTTATTTAAGGTCAATTGGATTTAAGGAGTTTGGAAAGAACAATTATTTACACGGCATCTTTAGATCAATTTTATACTTTCCTGATTACAGCTAAATCTTTAAGCTACTTGTAATCCATCGTAATTTATTTAAAAGCTTAACACTATTCTACGCCACTAAACACAGTGTAAATTGTGCAAAGATTTGTGTGTATAAATAGGAAAATTGAAAATTTTCTAGACGTTTATCTTTGTGTTTCTTTGTGTATCTTCGTGCAGCAATGTCTTAAAAATACTTGATAAAAAATTAAGTTGCTGTCCATAATTACATATGCCATCGTTTTTATAGTTATAAAATATTTTAATATTTAAAATTATCAAAAAATAATAAAAATTTCTACTTTTATATTTTAATTATTTAATGTATTATTTAAAATGTGTTTAGATTTTTAACTAACCCACACATTTTCATTTAGCTATAAACCAATATGAATAAAATTATGAACTACATTAAATAGAATGGCAAATTATTTAAATCAAAATTTCAGTGATATGTTTTAACATTGTAACAAATCAATATTTTTCATTGTGATATATTTACATTTGATATCTTACTCTTGTCTTTAACTTTTATAGATTACAATGGAAAAAATTATTTTAAGTTCATGGTCTTTGGCATAATTTTGTTTTTCTAAAAATATCCCTTTTTAAAAGCCTGTTTTTGAGGAATTATTAGTAATCCGGATAGTGGTTTCTTTTCATTTATAGTATTACATCACGAAGATACGTTATTTCTTGTATTATAGTATAGCAGAGAGAGAGTTGGGCCAAACAACAATTTGGGTAAAAGAATATTATATTAGCCTTATGACCCTTTTAGTGATTTATTACCGAAAAGTGTATGTCATAATTCTCTCTTCTGGAACGAAAAAAGAAGAAATGAAGGAATTTGTCAACGTCAGTTTTGAAACATATTCTCGGCCATTGTTAGAACAAACCAAGAGTATACATTACTGAAAAGAACAAATGCAAACATGTCATAAAATGAAGGTGGGCACCTGTAACGACATTGTCATGTTTTTTATTGTCTCTAATGGCCATAAAGATACGTTTCCCAAGCACAAGTAATTCCTAAACTCTTTTGAGTTTTATTGCAGGACATTGAAGCAAGTTCTTTCCCTATCTTAATGGTTGCATCTCGTAAATATGGAAGTTGGGAGGGAGAATTTTGTATGAGAAAACTCAGTGAAGCTACATGTCAAAAAGTTGGATTCTTTCCAACTTCTAAGGAAAGCAATTCTATCGATTATATATGCCTAAGTGAGGAAGCGATCTCCAACAGAATTTAGAATTCTCTTCACATCCACTGGTATGTTCTCTTTCCCAAAAACCTTATCAACGTTTTCCTTCCCTCTTTAGAAGGTTTACCTCGAAGAACACTCCTCCACCCCACACACACTTTCCCTTCAAAACGGTTCAATTATATTTCCCTTTACACCAGAGTCATAAACTGACATATTTTTGGCAACATTCAACTCCTCTATCCTCACTACCCAGAAAAAACGGCGACTGAAAAAATGGCCTTCCGTGTTAAGAACGTCGAGTTAATGTGCATTTTCTTCCTCACTGTTTATTTATTTATTTCCCACTTATTCAGATAATCCTTCAGTCATCGGATTTTTATTGATATGTCCAGCTTTCATACAAAAAATGACCATATAATCCCTCTTTTCTGTTCTTCCGAAACTAAGATAAAAGATCAAAAATAACATCATTTTTTTCCTTAATCAAATCGTGGTCAAAATGACAGTTAAAATGGGGAATGATTTATTTTTTTTAAAAATCTTTAACATATGTATAGTTTTTATATTCTTTATTTTTAAAGTATTTCAATGGTGTATTTTTTTTCTTTTGGTAATTACCTGTAACTGTTTCAACACTCTTACAAAAAAATACATTTTTTATTAAATGTATGCAATCTCAAAATGCCATGATTTTTCAGATGCAGTGGAAATAAATTACTGCCATATACAATGCGTAAACATAAAAGTTTATCTAAACGATAATTTAAAACACTGCTATTCCATAATTCAATCATTTAAAAAGTAAAACCCAAATAATAGATTTATATACAAAAATTTTAAACATATATGAATTTAAAAGCGTAAGATAAAGGCAAATTACATTATTAATTTCCATCTAAAAATTATTGTTGTTACTATAGACAAAAACATTGACAGGTTCAAAGAAAACAAATGTAAAGAATAAATATGTGTATCAAGTATTATTATAAAATATAACATTAAATATTATAAAGGAAATAATAATTTTCTTATCCTAAAAAAACTTAATAAAATAATTATAAATGAAAAAGTCAAAATAAATTTAGTTCCCAATTTAAATATACTTTAAAAGCAGATTCATAAGATATTTATTTTACATGCATACATAATGCAATATTTTTAGCTTTTTTATAAATTTGATAACATTTTTATGAAAGATTTGCAACACATTTACGATTTATATTACAGCTAAAATATATAAAATAGTTTGAATCATAAGCCTATTCAACCAACTGAGTGTGTATTACATTTTAATGTTCACCGTAATGTATTTGGATAGTTCTGGAATGACATCTATATATTTCAACATTTTGCAAAATGTAGAAATATGTAAATGTTGTCAATGTTTACAATTTGTCAAATATGAAAGGTATGCTGGAAAACTCCCTGTCCTTAAGTTATATAACAGGTAAAATATGCCACTTACTAGCTGTTTAAATTTACTGAATAATTCTACTGATAAATGCTCAATCTTCCTTTAAGAAAATTTCAACTTTTCATAGAGTTTAACTATAATTTTCAGCAATATTCACAAAATGTTACAAACAAATCTGTGATAAATTGAAATATATACTTGTTATCTATAGAATGAATCAGTTTAATGATGCTGTTCTAATGTTTTCATTATTTTAACATTTATATTACTTTTTTCCATATTGAATATTTTTTAAAAATAAATGAAGGTTTTTTTTTAGTAGGTAATACATTCTATCATTCGCCAATTTCTGTTTCATTTAATAATGATAAAATAAAATTTATATGAAATTTCAAATTAGAGATAATTTATGGATAAAAATTATTACTGCAAACAAACTTTGAAAAATAATGCAGCATAACATTATTGTCTTTATTCTGGAAATTTAACAATTACCTAAAAAACAAAAATGAGGTGAATCTGACATCACAGTATTCAACTTTCGAGGTATTCAAAAGACACACGCAATTAAATATTAAACTTTAGTAAGAGTAAATATATTCTTTTCGATGGCAAACACTAGTTTAAAAATTAACAGTATTTTGAAATTTGTCCCATTACCTCTAAAACTATTGGACCTACTTTAATGAAAATCTTGCTTGGAAAACTATTTCTGATCTTTCTTTATATGTAAATACTTCTTTTCTCATTTTCTTCTGAAATTTCCTAAAATCTAAGCAACTCAGATTTGGTGAATTTTCTAGTTCTCTTTTTACATTAATTCCTAAACGGTAAAAAAAAACATCTAGGTTTGTGGGTATTTTATGTTATAAATGAGAACTTCTAATTGGTTTTGCAGATCATACGGAACCAAACCTGCACACATGCACATTTACAGATATGTACATATATTTGTCATTAAAACATTACGTTTGTAAACTACTACTACTAATTTTAAAAAATTCTCAGTTTTTCATATCTGCCCTGGATTTTCCTGCCGTATGTAGTATGTAAGAGACGATCGACTGCTTAGTGTGTTTAAAATCTATAAAATGTTTATTTTCTTAAATATTGGATATTATTTAGAGTATATACTTCATCACTATGTCTTTCATATTCCAGAGATATAAGCATAAAAATATCTATACAGTTTGTGTAAGTAGACCAAACATATGTGGGGAACGAATGCTATTTGTTTTATAAGGAATTTATACGCATAATTACCTCTTTTTAAAGTGGCAATAACACACACATTAGATTTTCAGAGGCACTGGGATTTGATTGCAGCACTAGGGTTAATAAGTCGAGGAACAGCTGCTTACAAACTAATGGTCACCGACATATACACCTTTATCAAGATTTGGAATCACACGTCTGCATAAGGCGACGTTAGAACTTTTAGTTCATCTTGTAAAATAAAGTAATTCTAGTGAATTTGATCTCCTTTTTATCAGTTAGGATATTTGAAATAATAAAGAAATGCATTATAAAGAACATAAAGTATCTTTTTCTTAGTGGTCCAAACTTTCCACATATGCTTATGTAGTGCCATGAAGAAGGTCAGCAAATCAAAGGTTTCAAGAGTATACCACTTGGGGACGCTATAACAAACTAAGTTATGTGAAGTAGCTACATCAGATTAACAGAACTTACCAGAAATTAACTTAGTGTTCTCTTTTTTTCAGAAAATTAGCAAAATTAAAATTGAAACCAAAGTTTTTACCAAAAGTTAGAATATTGGGTATACGATCATCAGAAATTTATTATAGAATATAAACATAGTTAAGATGGTTAGTTTGGTTAAAATGCTATTATACAAACACATACGTATATATATATATATATATATATATATATATATATATATATATATATATATATATATATATATATATTCAGTTCTTAAGATATTGATACAATATATACTTTTTGAAAAAAAAAAACTATAATTATCTTTAAATAGGTAATGTATATGAAACACTGAAAAAGATTATTGAAAATAATATTTAATTGAAAAGAGGTTTGTTTGATTTTAATATTGCATTTTGAAAGTAGTAAAAGAAAAAATACATTAATATAGGAAAAGCTGTGCTGTGAAATTTCTTAAAATACATACCACTCTGTTCTTTGATTAAATTTTCATTTAGATTGAAAATGAAGCGAATGACACTTTAATATACCCAAGAAGGACAGATGGGCCGTCTAATAAAACTACGTTAATAAAAAAGGAGAAATATCATTTCCATTCTCCTAAGTTCATAACATTACTTTATATTTGATAAATCATTGAAATGACATTGGAATCGTAAATGACGATTTATTATATTCAGTTTCGAAATTGCATCTTTATGGCATTTCAAAGTTCCGAAGTGTTTAAATATAGTCATTTTAAAGAAGGAGAAGTGTATTTAATTTGATTAGAATATTGAATTTTTATTAACTTCAATTTAGAGAAATTGAAAGAAATAATGACAAGGTTAAAATCTAGTAAATGGTTTTCTCTTTTTGTGGGTTATAATATTTGAAATAAATGTAATGCATTATGAAGGACAAAAATTGCATTTCAACGCTATTCTTATAGAGTGTAAATATATTTAACTTTATTTAATGTTATTCGCTTTTTTTTTTTTTTTGCTGGTATTTAACTACTTCAATACAAACTTAATTCATAGCAAAAATTAAATTTTTGAAATGAATATTAAATGAAAATATATTCTTTATCAGATATAAAGATGAATAGATTTGGACACTAATCGTAATGTAAAAGTTTCAATGGATGTAATTATATCATACAACAGGGCACAATGGAAATTTTATTTAAATGCAGTCATTTAAAAAAGAAAAATTATATTTAATTTGATTATATTATTGAATTTTTATTAACATTAGAGCGAAATTGAAAGAAATAATGATAAGGTTAAAATCTAGCATACTGCCTCTTTTTTATGGGTCATAACTTTTGAAATATAAGTCATTATAAAAAACAAAAATATTTATCAAACCAACGCTAGTATTCTACTGCGTAAAAACATTTTCTGCACTGCTTAATGTAATTCAATTTTTGCAGCAGTTTAACTATATCGGTAGCATTCGTAAAATATAAAGAAGAAATGGAAACATTAATCAGCATGCTTAATAGGATTCAATGAAAATAAATATATCTATCAACAGTGCAGAATTAACTGTACACATTTCATTCATGATTCATTATTCCATGCAAACTCTATGCAAGCCCTATTAAATAGATACTCTCGGTTGTATGTATTTTGTTGGATTAAATTACTTTTTTTCGAACTTGATATTACAGGAATTAAAAGGAATACTGGGGAGGAGACAAGGTTAAAACGAGTAAATAATTTTCTTTTTAGTAATCCAATGCTAGTATCATACCATGTACACACGTATATCTCTCACTAATATACTTTTTTATATCATTTAACTAAATTATAGTATCATAATTCATAGCAAATTTTAAATTATTGATATGCTTTTTATAGGAAAACAGTACTTCATAATATATAACGAAGAAGAAATTTGATCATTAATCGTATTTAAGTTTCAATGAAAATAAATATTTCCTATAACGGGGCATAATGAAGTATGCATTTAATTTATAATTCAATATTTTTACTACCTTATCACTTGAGTTACTATTTTCTATGAAGGAAAGGAAGTCCCACTGCCTCATGTAGCAAAACATTAGACTGTAGTGCTCGACACCAAACAAACCAAAGCTAGCAACAATCATGAGGCCTCATGTAAGTCTCATCATGCTTATATAAAGCATCCCATACTTTCACAAGCATATGAATAACTAAGTACATTATTCGATATTAGCTTAATGTTGACTTGTGAATTTTAAAATCCACTGCATAAAAGATTTCAATTAAAATGAAAGCATTACAAGCTATTTTGCCAATTCATATATATATATATATAATAGTAAAATGCATTTTCCTGAAAATAATTACTTATTGACGAACTGAAGAAATTATGTAATATTATCCCGTACCGAATATCACCTTTTGACTATCAGAAATATATAAAAATATAATACAGATAAAATATATATTAATAAAAAGACAAAAAATTTCTCTCCTTGTTGTTAAAGTAATTTCAGCAATAAATGTACAAAGTGTACAGTTACAGAGCTGCAGTAAAAATCTTAACTATAATAACAAAGATTTGAGAACCCTTATTCCTTTAAAGGCCCTAAGTGCTTGTCCGGGTGATAATCATGTCCTTTTACTAGCTTTATCTTCTATATAGTATGCATTTTCTTGATAATATTAGTCACTTTATTCACTTCATTTTAGAAAAAGAAATAGGACTAGGATAAATTCTAGTATACTGACTATGTTTTTGTGGATTATATTATTTGAAATAAATTTAATGTATTATAAGAAGCAAAATCTGTCTCTGTGAATATAACGTCATTTTTATAGTATTTTATATTTTCAATGTCCAAATTGCCTGACACAATGCATGGTTCTGGTTCAAATCCCTCATCTTCCTTAGTTATCTACAAGGCAGGAAGTCTTTTGCTTGAAATGGAATCCCGTCTCAAGTTGAAAAAACTCACTATTTAAGCTCCATCGCCGAAGTTTTATGCATTTAATAATAAAAAATACTTATTCCGTATTTCTTTCATCACTTTCTTACATGCTTCCTATATATACTTCGGACTAGGGTTAGGTATCAAAACTGTTCAATGGACATAATTAACAATAACATAAAAACTCCTGAGCTGTTAAATGAATGATATTTAAACCCCACCCACTTTATATTACTAATATGAATGAAAACATTGTAAACTTTTATATTTTAATAAATACTCATTCTAGATAAAAAGCAATTCTATCCATAGAATTTCCGTTTAAAAAGTTATTATAGAGTTAACACTACGTTTACGGGACGGGTTATTTCAACAAATTCCTAATTTTATAATTAAAATTACAAAAACCTTTTGCATATTTATTTTATATCATGTACTGACTTTTATCCATTGATCGAGGTAAATATATATTAAAGTCTATTTTTTAAAGTGTTGAAATATTGAAATTTCATATGTAGTTCACCTACCTCTACGGATTTGTATCAATTTGACGCGATCGTAATGTAGACAAAATTTTTAGTAAGTTAGTCCTACTCATGCAAGATTACAACAATAATAAATAGGAAAGTACAGACAATACTTCGATCCTTTATCCGAATTGTTATCTCAAATGAGACAAGCAATAATCAACAGTAGATAGAATGAAAAGCTAAATGTCCATTGAAGTAAGAGTGTTAAGAGATTCTGAAAGGTTTTAGTTGCTTGGATCGAGTATTGTAAAATAAAATACTAGAATATATTTTTGAATTATTAATATTATTGTGAACCTCATTATCTCATATTTTCATTTTTTACTTATAGTGAATAATTACATTGCTTTCTGATTGTTGGTATACGTATTCTGTCATGCGTCAAATTGACGCATGTTCGTAGAGATAGATGTACAAGAAACGTCCGTAATGCATAGTGTTTAAATAAGCAGATAGTTAAATCGTACTTATGGATACTGAATATAAGACAGTTTACTTTAAACTTGTCCTTAACTTACTAAGAATGTTCAATATGTTTTCAAGACAACTCCCAAAAGCACTGATTTTTATTAAATAATACACATAAGGAAAGAATCTCAGTTGGATACCACATGACTGCCCTTTTAGCTGCACTAAATGGAAATTATTTTTATTTGAATGCGAAATACAATCTTCTAATTATTTAATAAGTTATACAGCTAAGCAATTAATAAAAAATATTACTTTCCAATAACATCAAATATTTATACAATATTAATTCCGCAATTACTAGAAATTTATTCCAGTATGAGTTTAGCACAAGTATTGCCATATAGCAGCCATAAATAGCGTTTTAATATTTGTTATAGTGAGATTTTCCGTTATATTGAAATATAAATTAAAGGCAACATTATATAAGTACAATATAAATTAAGGGTGAACAACCAGTAGTTTTAAATTTAAAACTTCAATATTCTATCTCTAATTGCTAATGAGTCATGCTCGGTAATATTAATTTCCACTATACTAAATTTTTCCATTCTATATAATTCACATTGCAGTCAAAAATATAGGCCAGATGTTACAGCCGCCCTAAATACACAATTTGAACATTCTACATCTAACCATTTTTGAGTTGGACGGAATACGTTCATTGGTATGTATGTACGTGTAGACGCTCAGGCGTCAAGACGAAGCTCTCAAAAATACTTTTCAGGATGATCAAAATAGATGTCTGAAAGTTAAAATATCCTTGTACATAGAGTCATGATGCTTAAACATGAGAAAATATGTTCAAACAAAATGAAAATGAAAATTTTTGTTGAAAACAGAAGGTCGAGAGTTTCCGTAATTAAAATATTTCCTTTATTTGGTATTTTGGAAGAAAAAATATTATGGATCTTAAACCAATGATGCCTAGATTCAATTTTTGGGACATGTAATAAAACATTTGTACAAATTATATGTTTACTACGCATAAGTTTTCATTTCAGTGAAAATAGATAGAAATAATTTAAGCAAACTACCAAATGTTTGAGTACCTGCTATTATTTCTAATTTTGTCCGTTGTATCGATATTTTAAATTTTTTCAAATTTTTTCAGAACAAGAATTTATTATTTCGCCAGTACACTGATTGGAGTCCTGACAAAAAGGATTTGCCCATGTTTCCCTTTACAGCATTATATTTGCATGTGATACAAAATATAATTCTTATCCGGAAATTTTTATTTTTTGACAATGTATAATATATAAAACTACAGCTGATTACTAATGACGAAAAGCTGTAATATTCAAATGTGTTTAATTTTCACAGTATTCTTACTTTATGTAGTCCATTATAATTTAGATATTCGTCCATATATATTCGAAATAAATAATTCGGACAATAATATGACAAGGGAATTCTAACTTCAAGCATTAATATATTCAACGTTTAAATGTATTTTTATATAGAGCTTAAATAATGCTGTTAAAAACATATCAGGCACTAGCGTTTATTATAAGAGAATTAATGATTAAAACAAAGACTTTTTTATAAAAATAAAGTCTTCCGATAACATACATTAAAAATATTCCTATTGCACATCATGTAAAATAACTACATTACTTTTTCTATTAAATGCTTAACTTTTATATAAAAACAAATCTTAGTATTGATTTTCGCTTAAGTTAAATATGCATACGACAAATTTACATACGACAGTTTACAAAAGGCAAATATTTATAATTATGGAATGTTTAAACAAATATTTTTGGTGTTTGCCAATATTAAACTCACTGTTAAAAAATACTTAGTTTTAATACTAACGCATAAATAGATAATATGCAAAAATGTGAGAAAAACTGGGAAATGATAATTCACCTGCGACATTTTGAAACCATTAATTCAAAACCAAAAACATCAAACTGAAATATAAGATAATAAATTTTAAATCAAGGGTTCACAACAAAAATCCATTTTTAGTGAATTAAAATTAATTTGATAATAAAAATATATTTTACACATTGAAATTTGACGCTCCCTTAGTGGATTTCATTTTATCTTTTCCAGACAAAGAAAAAAAATCTACCATGTATATGTTTGTAGGTAGAGACGATTCCTATTTAGTATTTTTAAAAGAAAGCTTGTTAGAAAATTGAAGTCCGCCGAATAATAGCTTGAATTGAGAGAGTCCATTTAAAAACCGTATTGGAGCAGCGCAACATCGGGACAGTAAGAGCTACTAGAGGTGTCACATACTTGACTGTAACTGTCGCTTTCTTATAATGTACGCTTGACGTGTGACCCCTAGACGGAAGATTTGGCTCCTTAACGATGTCCCGTAAACTTCTTCCGGATCGAAGAAGTTAAGTAAAAAGAAAGAAAAAATGGAAGGACGAGCGATAAGCGAATAAAATGAAACTAGGGAGGTAAACTTATATATAAGATATGATCTCAGTCCAAAGAAGTTACTGGAATACTTTCCCCATCTAGGATCCTCCCCCATAAAGGGAATATTTTTCACCTCTCTCCTCTAAGAACGGGTTCAGGGATCACCAAAACTAGAAATTATTTGCCACAGTGGCAACGTTTCCCCAAGCGCGCGTTCTAGCTTAAGTTCAGCAAGGTTAGGAATTTTTTATGGTTTTTTTAAGCGCTTTATCGCTTTGGTTTTTGTACTCCCGACTTCCGCCAACCGTAAAAATCATTTATGGCTCACAGAGAGATGAATAATTCATGTTTTTTTTAGGATCTAAGCAAGGTTTTATACGGTCAACTCGAGGAAAAGGCTGTAAAGAAGGGAAAAAACTTGTGAAAGGTGAGAAAATTCTTAATGAGTTTAATGCATATTTTCTCTCAACATTTTTCTAATATATAAGAGGTATCATTAGTGCTATTAATGTTCTTGTAAATAAAAAATACAATTTTACTTCTTTTAAATTAAA
Organism: Pardosa pseudoannulata; assembly: GCA_032207245.1. Lineage (NCBI taxonomy): Eukaryota > Metazoa > Arthropoda > Arachnida > Araneae > Lycosidae > Pardosa > Pardosa pseudoannulata. The sequence continues at coordinate 101,388,229 of CM063503.1, forward strand.
CTTCTATATACCTGAATATTTCTTCTTTGAAATGCTAGCAAATACTACTGAATTAATTTTAATTATGTTCTAATGTTATAAAGATAGATTATATATTTTTATACGTCTTAATATATTTCAAAGTCTAGCACGTCTTAATATATTTCAAAAATTCTTTTTTTAATAGAAAGCTACACTATTCCTGAGTAAGTTATATTTAGATGAAAATACATTTCTATTTATAAAAAAACACAATATTTCTAAATGAATTCAAAGCTGTATTAAAATTCTTTATTGACATGAGTTAACCAGATTATTGGATATACGTGAAAATAAAGTACTAAAATATTTTAATCCTCAGTAGATCTAAAATACAAAAATATACCAAACTCAATATATCTAGCTTTTGAATTATTTTTATAAAATAAACTGTATTGCAATATTATTTTCTAACCATTATTCGATTGATCTCTAAAATCATTTACAAGTGTGTATGTATATTTGTACGTCGTACGTGAATGGTAATACACCTCTTTTTAAAAATTGAGATGTTTGCACATTTGTGTAAGACAATAAGACAATAAGGAAAGACAATCCATATCTAAAAATTCAGAGATTTAGGGAATTGGAAAATACATTATGAAGTAATTTACATTGAAGATTAAAGCCCTATTTGGTCGAAAAAACTTCTTATTTCTTACTATTTTCTTTGTTTTACTGAAACTATATTTTCCATATTACCTCAAAGACGGTTTTCATTACACGTGGTTCGTCTAAAAATTTCTGTGCAAACCTTTATTATATTAACCTGCAAAATTTTAAATTTTTGATAAAGTTCTTTTCACTGTACATACTGTTATGCAAGTGTTATGTACTTTCGTCTATTAAGTATGCATTTAGAACTGACACATCTTAAATAAATTTTACATGGTGTTTCAGGTTAATTCTAGGAAGGTAAAACAATCCAGAGTTTAATATCATGATGGAGACATAAAATGGTTTTTCCCCTATAGAGGCCCTAGTGACAATTTGTAAAGCTCAGATGGTTATTTTGTTCACTTAATTAATTGCTTAAATTATTAAAGCTTTTATGTCTGCTAACACATTTCATAGTTGTGAGAATATGTCTGACTTTTCGTGCAATATTATTATATTTACTTTATTTAATCTAAGTTCTGTTTTGCATACTTTTTAATTCTGATTAAAATTTTATTTTTATTCTTATCCGTTATTTTTTTTCAAATGTGAAATCTATATCTTTGTCACAGAGAAGTTATATGCAAAATTAGAAGCATTTTACATATTTATATCATGTGGTTTAGACGACTAGGGCTAATCAGAAGCTATTTATTGTACATACTGCTTCTGTACATTTATGATTTTTTTAATTGTCTTTGTTGATATCATCTTAATATTTTTATAGGTATGTAATTTGTTTTTCTTTATATAATATCCAAATCACCAAATACTTCTGTGTAACGGATGTGTTTTCCGTTTTATCACAAGGAGTTCTTTTATTTTTGAAATTGTTTATATTAGTGATCAAATTAAAAATCTACTATCAATTTTTAAATAAACTTTTTGTTTGATGGTTATTTTCCAATGGCTTAGCATAAAGCATCTATTTTATCATATTCTAGTTGTCTAAAAAATATGAATAATGTTAGGAAACGTAATAGTATAACTTGCATAAAATATGTACCTAAATTAATGAAGCATAAAATAATTATAATTTTAAAATCATATATATCCATAATACTAATCACTTTTTTCTAAAAAATTCTAATTATAAAATGGAAATAAATCTAAATATAAAGCCGTTTTAGCTGAAGAAATATCAAACATTCCGAGTAAAATGCTATTAATCATTCTTTAAAGGTTAATCATTCACACAAGACATATCTTAACGTCTAAATATTTTTGAGTTCATATATGTTTTGTAAAATTTGTGACGAACACAAATTGCGTATCATGTTGAATGATAGACTTTAAATAGTAATGACATGATATATTTATTCAACCTTTTAAACTGCCATTCGGAAATTTATGCAGTCTATGTTATAGTGATCTATGAATGAATGTTAATAAAGATGCCATGAACGTTACAAAAGATATTTATTGCTTATTCTTTAAAATGATTTTCAGTATGAATATTCGGACATGTTTATGAAAGTAGAAAAATGAACTAACATAATTGTATTAAATACGGTAAAATATAGTTGCAATTTAATCAAACTTAAAATACTTTAGAATGTTATATATTATCTGTTAAATGTATTTATATTCATCAATATTTATATCAATATTATACCCCAACTAAAAGGACATAGATTGCAATAATAAAAATCAAAAATAGGCAGTGCTGAGTAAGCTATTTTTGCTTCTTATAAAATAATGATAAAAAAATATCTGACATGGGTACCAGATGGATTCCTTCTAGGCCAATAAAATAATTCCATTTAAGGTTTAAAGTTAGTTTCGTATCTCAAGATAATCTGTAGTGCTATCAGTTATATGCACATTTAACAGTGCAAATAGAGCGGAATGAAATTAAAAAAGAGGGATTCACAACTTGGTAAGTCTGGGTCACTTCAGTCCCAAATACAAATTTTCAATATTTTAATATAATTTTTATTAAGTTATTACCAAGAGGGTTAATGCAATTCCATATTCAAAACTTGCATTGTATAGCCTATGACTTGAAAAAAAATAGGGAGGAGCATAACTAAATGTTACAGCAGTCAACATTTTACTGAGAATTTTTTCTGAGTTATGCCAAATACATATATGTAGATATGTACGTATCAGACTATACGCACAGACATACTTACAGATATACATTTTGCACATATGGTCATTTGTACAGACATACATGAGTATATACTTTACGTATGTATGTACATATCTGTATCATAGGTATGTATGTACAGAATTAAGCGTAGTAAGTCGAAATATACAAAATGAATACAAATATTGTCAAAATGAAATATTTCAGTTGAAATCTAAAATTCTAAATTTTTGTGATTGCTGTAATTTGTGAATTTTAATTGTGATTGTGATTGCACAGGAGGAACAAAAACAACTATTTAACATTACTAAGTAAATATATTTTACAATAACTTGGAATAAATCCATTTCTAAAAACAAAGGTATTTGCGTATATTTGTAAAAAGTTAAAGTTGAAATTATTTAAAATAAATACACATATTGTCAAAATGAGATATTTCACTTGAGACCTGGAAATCGAAATTCTTGTAAATACTGAATTTTCTTTACTCCATACAAGATGTAAAATAACATTTAACATTATTGAATAAATCTATTTTCCAATTGGTTAGTATAAACCTATTTCAACTAGCAAAGGTATTTGAGTACGTTGTAAAATGTTAGATATTTACGTAAAAGATTTTAGTTAAGAGAAACAAAATTTTGTGAAATTTGTAAAATGAATTTAGAAAGATATTCAATGTCTAATATTTTTGTAAGTATTAGAAAAAAGGCGGAATTTAAATGCATCAACAAAAATATTAAATATTATGGCAAAATAAACGAATTAAATATAGCAGAAATAAAAATCTAATATAAGCGTTATTTGTAAATCTCATACTGTAAAAATAAAGAAAGTAAACATTTAAACACTGCAGAATAAATCCAAATAGATTGTTTGAAAAACTTAAAACATAAAGAGAAACATATTTCCATTTCGAAATTAATACATTTTCCCTTCAGCCAAAGTTTTAGCGAAAATCGTTATGAACACATCTAAGCGGCAAGTTAGAATTATAAAATCTTCGTTTCCAAACATTTTAGATACCGCAGTAATTTCCGATAGTAACATCAATTTTAGGAACATGAGATGTCTTCTAGTTCCGTTAGTTCCTTTTTACGCCATCCACAACTAGGACGAGGTGTAATGAAGCGGAACCGAATGTTCACAAAAGTAACGCTTTAGGAAATGAGGCGAAGGTAAAATGTAACGAAGAGACTTAGTAAATTTTAAGACTCTTTCACCAAAACGCTACGCATGATTTGAAGCAATAGAAGAACGTAGGCCTAGAATTTTAAGAAAATGATATATGGACAGAAATATAGTTTATGTAATTTGCAGAAATATGTCACAAGATATAAAATGATTCCATTAAGTAGGACAATTAATTAGATATCAATGGATAAAATTTTAAAAGGGGCAATTTGCATAATATATTATTGCTTTACCCTCGAAAGTCCCTATATAAGCGCATATGATTTAAACTCAATTTAAAACAAAGTTTTACTAAAATTGCGTTCTAAATATTTCATTTACAAAGACAGGTTTGATTTTATATTAAAACTAGCAAGTTTGCCCGTGCTTCGCTACGGTGAACTTAATATATTACTTTTAAACAAAGATTTATTTTTCGTGAATAACTCTCTAAATTCGTCACAGTTCAGTTCGAGTCATTGGCATGTTTATATATTTCTATCATAAGCGTATTATAACATTATTCAGTTTTTATAATCGAATTTGTCTTTTTTTATTGTAAAATATAAGCTTAACCCTAAATTGCATTACTGTATTACTACTGTACGTTGATTAGCAAAGTTAACAGATCTTGCCATATTACGTGATAGAATAGGAAGCACAGGTTTTGACAGCAACAGTGCTAATTTTGTTGGTAGTAATAAATGTTTTCCAAAATTAAGGAAATTTATGACAAACCACATAGTTTTGTATGAAACAGAAACACACATTCATATCGACAACCATATGAATATGAAGATAACTATATAAAATGATAGGTTTTATTTGGCCATGAGAGTCACTGAAATTTGTACTTTTTGTACTTAGAATATTGTTGATATGCATTTCATTGTAACATAAAAATGAACCAAGAATTAAATTTAAAATTAGTTCTCATATAAAAATGGTATAATTTGCGTCACATAGAAATGAAAGTGAATCACTTTATATCTCAAATTTCAGTTCAAATCGAATAGATACTAAGCAGACGATTGTAAATAATATAAAATAAGAAATGAATAAATGAAATATTTAAATGAATGACGTCATAATGATAGAAAAATATCATTTTCGCCTATTTATTATGTGATGAATTGAACATTTTAATCTCCTGCTTTTAACCGTGGAAAACTGCGTTTAAAACAATTACTTGGGATGACGTCACATTGCTAAAAATATTGCTACTTTCCCGTAGATATGATGCGATAAATTAAAAACTTAATCGTTTGCGTTTAACCGGGGAAAATAATGCTTGGAATAATGACATGAAATGCTCGAAAAAGGGGGAAGGAATGAATTTCGAACGTTGAAAATTTACAAAAACCTTCCCAGGGATATACCTAAACATTTCCCAAATTTTCACGGCGATTGGATGCATAGTTTTTGAGTCTATTGAGTACAGACAGACACACACAAATTCATTTTTATATATATAGACTAGCTGCTATCGATCTGGTTAATTCAGGTTTCTAAATTGAGATTACATTTATTTTAAAAGTCAATTTAACTTTTAGATTATATTACACTGTCAATATAAGCAATATAGAACATAAAATACTTCATTATAATTAAATTAAAGAATGATTTAATTTTAATTTGATTTTTTGACTGAATTAAAGAAATAAAATAATTATACATGAAGATATTTATTAACTTGTTTTTGCACAAACTACTAAAAAGTGCGTAATATTTTTACCAGATTATTTAAACTACTCTATATCACAATTTATTTACCTAGCAGTTATTGAATTCTCATTAAACTCTGTTTTCCTCTGAATTATTTCTAATTGCACACCTGAAATGAAACCCACTTCCCTATAAAAGTTCTTTATCTTGCACTTATCATAACTCATTTGAAAATAAGATATGATAAACTACGAGTTGTACATAAATGAAATTAGTAAATCAATACACTGAATTTTTAGTAAGGAGATATGTGTGCAAACAATTGGAAATAAAGAAAGCTATATCTCTTAAATAAAATTAAAATAAACCTGAACTGAAACTATGGGTTCCATTTCCCTTAGAAATATATTTCTAGTTTTGTATTTAACATATTTCTCAAAAAACATTGATTTTTAAAACCATAGTTTGTAAGATGAAATATTGGATCTCTGCTCTAAAATAATAAATCAATACACTTAAATTTATAATGAGAAAATTGTATGCAAGCGATTTGAAATAAAAGAAGTTATATTACTAGTGTTTCAAAATGATCTATATTAAAATATAAATCTAAAAATCTTTAACTTTTGTCTAACATAGTTTGCATCAATATAAATGTCTAACTAGGACACATAGATGAATTTACAAACACGATATAAGTATAAAGTAAATTTAGTTTTTACCTTTTTGTTTCATACCATAAACTTTATAATTTGACTATTCATTTACTCCAAACCATATCACTGTATTTTAAGGTCAGTCTGAAAATAAGGCACTAACTTCCAAAACTATAGATTTTCTTACAAATTTCTTACACTGTGGATTCACTTTTCTCAACTCTGATTTTTAATATACCCACTCTACTTAGCACTTAGTTTAAAACCAAGTGTCTGCAAAGCACGAAATCACTGAGTCAAACCTCCAGCCTGACAAAAAATTTGAAATAACGTCTAAATGACAAGAGTACTGGGTTCTAGCCGTGAAGAATTGGCTTTAAGGAGTAGGTCTATACTAATTAGCTCTCATATTGCACATGACACTGACTTAAGAATTCCAAAACCACAAACTAAAATTAGAAAGGTAACTACCTGTATTTATAAGTGAAACTTTATTTAATGCCATCATTCAAGTTCATTCTTTTAATGAATATCTATTTCTGCCTTGAAGTTAAGATAAAACAATATATATCTCATATCTTTTAGTAATATCCTATATAAGTTATGACATATATATATATATATATATATATATATATATATATATATATATATATATATATAGAAAATATTTAACATTTATACATATTTAACTCCATTTAAATATTATCAAAAGAAATAGTTTCTCTGAAAAAAAAATATGTTTCCCACTTTAGCTATTATATTCTTGAAAAACACATAAAAAACCTACTAACAAATGAAAGTTAAATACCAAGCCACAGAAAGTATAGTCAAACAAACGTTAAAATGATAATTAAAGAGTGAAAAAAGTTGCTTGTTAAGAAATATATCTTTTAAAACAGTCTGTATTTCTTAAAGGTAAAATAAACGACAACTAAATCGTCGTAGAGTAAAAGTATGTTTGTGCTTAAAAATTTTCTGTACATTCTAGATTTCAAAAGTAATGATGTCGAAAGTATATCAGTTTATTTTACATTTGATTTAGAAGAAAGTAAAATATTTCAACTGCTTAGAAACATTAATACTTTTATCGGGAATTTTTACATTTGTAATAATCCAGCTGCTTACATATCTTTAAAAAACTTTCTCGAGTATCAGAAATTGTGGCTTTAAAGCGAAATTATGTTCAATTTATATCTGATAGGATTATAATAATTTATCTACAATTATATGATAAAGAAAATACATTAGAGATTTGGTAAAATGAATATCAGGAAAAGTCAATATTCTAAAGGAAAATTATGTTTAATTTATTTTGAACAGAATTTAACTTATAGGCATATGTTATAGTAACAAATGCAAAGCGGAAACATGTACTAGTACTGCAGAAATATAGAAAAACTGCATATTTTGTTTAAAAAATATAAATAATTGCCGAAGATATTTGGTCAAATGAATTACGTTAGAAAACTTAAAATATTTTAATGAAACCATGTACACCATAAACAAGAATAACGTGAGCATAAAATAATTTTGTTTAATATGAGATATCATCTGACGGAAACTCATAAATGAAACTGATAAACAACTATGAAATGAGACTCCTTTAAATAGTCATAATATATGCATCTCTTATATCTATAATGAAACCGAGTTTAAATAAATATTTGAAAAATGAAATACATACGCACATTCTGTAAAACGATGAAGATTTTTTTATTACACTTTCAGGATGATTATTAAAAATGTTCCCTTCTCAAATATGTATATACTCTGTAGCCTTCATCTCAATTCATTTTTACCGCATCCCAAGGTCTTCATTAATTCCTCTTTATTTGGGTTTCCCAACTGAGTATTTCATCAAATGCTTAAAGGAAGGTTTTGAATATGTAGGGAGAACGGACTCTTTTGAAAAGAAATATGCATTTCAGAATTGATGAGTCAGATTAAAACACAGAAATTCGTGATAAAAGTTAAATAGAAAAAGAATTAAAAAAAATTCGAAATTTATGTGAATTGTTTATGAAATAAAAATTCGAAAATTATACTTACATAAAAACATTTTTATTATTAAAAAAACAACAATTAATTAAGAGAAAAATAATACAATATTTAATTAAATAACTAAAATTTTATAAAAAAAAAAAAAAAAAAAAATATTCAATAAAACAACAATTAATTAAATAAATTATAAAAACCAAATAAAAAGAATATAAAACATAAAAAATATAAAAAAATAATCAAATTGTTAATTTAATTAGAACAAAAATAAAAATAGAATATTACCAATATTACAAATCAAAAAACATATGTATTATAGAAAAATAATACAAATATTAAAACAAAAATATATATAACAGTAGTTTTAACATATTTAAAAAGAAAAAATTATTATTTAGAATTCAAGTTTTAAAATAGTAATATAGAAAATAAAAAAAATTATTAACAATATAAGAAATTAGAGAGAAAAATTAGGTTAATGAATAAAACATATAAAATAAATTTAAATTGTACATGATATTGTATATTTTAAAATAATATGTAAGTTAAATAAATTTAGAAATAATTAAAATAAAAAAAGAAGAAAAAAGAAAAAAAAAAACAAATAAAATAAAAAATTTAAAACATTAAATTACAATTTTATATGTTTAAAAATAAACTAAAAAAATGCTATATTGTAAAAAAAAAAAAATATTCAAATATATAAAAAATAACAGAAAACAAATTAATACAAAAGGAAACAAATTATTTATTAAATTTTAAATAAAAACAACAAAAAAAATTATAATTTTATTAAAAAAATTAAATAAAAAAAAACGAATAAGAAGAAAAAAAATATTTCTGAATTATAAAAATAAAATAAATTCTAAATTAAAAGAAAAAAATGTATCAAAAAATAAAAAAAAAAAGTTCTAAAATCTAAAAAAAATTATAAAAACATGTTTACATAAAAAATAAAATTTAAAATTTAATTTTTATTCAATATAAAACGAAAAAATAAAATGATAATAAATTTTATTTAAGATATAATGTTAAAAATTATATATACTAAAAAACAATAACAAAAAACAAATACTTATAAAACTACTGTTGAGAAAAATATTAAAATGTAAATAAAAAATTAATAATAATGTTAAAAAAAAAAATGAATAATTGTAATAAAAATAAATTAATATATACTTAACATACAGAAAATTATGTTACTTAAATTAGAAACAGTTATAGAAACAATGAATAAAAAACATTAAGTTGTTTAGAATACTTTATAAATTAAAATAACATATTTAAAAAGTAAACAAAAAAAAATTATATAAATAATTAAATAAAATAATTTCTAATTTTAAATAACATAAAACATCAAGAATTTTTTATATAGATTAATTAAAAAAATAAAACACATAAGCAAAAATAAAAAAAAAACATATAAAATTGGATAAAAGTTAACATGATAAATATAAAAAAAAAAAATAAATTAAGTCTAAATTATTTGAAAAAATATAAAATAAAAACGAATATCAATAATGATAAAATAAAATTATAATTTAAAAAATAATTGACAGTAGAATTTAAAAATAAAAATGCAAAAAATTATTAATAAAAACTTCAATTATAAAAAACAAAATAATAATATAAAATAATAATATTTATATATATACTTTATAAAAAAAAATAAATTAATTTAATTAAAATAAAATTAAAAAAGAAAATATTAAAATAAATATAGATAATTATATTAAATAATATATATATATATATATATATATATAAAAAAATATAAATAATATATATATATATATATATTATATATATATATATTATATATATAATTGTATATATTATATATTATATATATATATATATATATATAGATAGATAATAGATAATTATATAAATATAAATATATAATAAAAATATAAACAAGAAAAAAAATAATAAAAATAATTATATTATAGAGACATAACAAAATAAAACATTAAATAATATTAAGCTAGACATTCAACATATAAACAATCACATTAAAACAAAACAAAAAAAATTTTAAGAATAAAATTAATGCATGGTTAGCTGCCACACTGTAAATTTTTATAATAAAGTTCTCACCGTTTGAGCAATTCCGGTTGCTATGCTTAAGCAAAACCACATGCTACGAGATTAAAGCAAAACGTATTGAGCTGTCTCGTGTTATCTTAAGGTCTAAAATCACTGATATATAAATTAAATGTGAAGAAATGAATTTACATGGTGAGAATTTCTCACTATATTTTTTCACATTACATATACATAAAGAACGAGATAGTTTGGTTTGGTTTTGGAGTGCTACGGTCTACTTTTTGCAACACGAGGGCTAGTCGGTACACAGTTTCATTGTTAAGTCACTTCGACGTAAGCTTGATCATTTGCTCGCCTAATGTCATCAAACTGACGTCAGAGTGACGTCTCTCAAAGTCCAGAATAATCCCCATAAACAAACAGTTGGGGATATTAGGGTTTTTACTTGAGTATAGCTGTACATTTTAAAAACATCTAAATAGTGAGGATATTTGAATGGTATAAAACTGTGTACTTATATAAGACGACCTAATGTTAGAAGTTGTTACGCTGTAAGAACTTAAGTTCTACAATATTTAAAACACTATTTGTCTGTCTATAAATAGACAGATAGTTAGATTTAATCAAAGATAAAGAAAGAAAAATTTATAGACTATTAGAAATTATTCACTGGAACAAATAGCTATTGTCCAAAACTGTATACAGGCACATAATCGGCTGCGGAACCAGGCTATCGAAGCGAAAGTAAATAGTATTACGCAGAGCATTTCTGATAAATTCTAAAATCAATGAAAGGAAATTGAACTCTCCCATCATAAGCTAAATGTTCCGGTGTCGTTTTCCCAAAGCTGGGAGGTTATTTTCCCGCTGTAGACACAAGAACATAAAACTTTAGCGACTCACATTTTTACGGTTTCAAAGGGGGCTGATAGGGGAAGGAAGACATCGTAACAATAATAGTAGCGGTTGAGATGTAGTAACATAATTCGGACTTCGATCCGTAAAGCATTTCTGACGTAACCCAGATATTGAACGGCCGGAAAAGAAATTTCTATTCTTCTCTGGAATCATTATTCTCCAGTGCTATTGGACTCCAGTTCCACCACTTGGATTTGTTTTGGGGGATAATATCACGAAATTAGAAAAAAAAATCCAAGAATAATTTTACTACATTTACCTATTCGTTCATAGTGACATGCTGTGCTAGATATTTTCAGAAAATGATATTATAAATTTGGAAAAATTTCTCAATTTTAGTTTGAAATGTGTATAAGATTTAAACATATTTGTTGTATTACATTTGCCAGTTTATTTTACTACATTTACTAGTTCATTTTGCTAGTAATTTTACTACCTTTATTTTTTATTGTGCCTTCATATTTTCATAAAATACTATTACAAATTTGGTAAATTTTCCCAATCATAAAAATAAAACATGCATTTAGAAATTTAGGTTTTTATTTCACTACATATACTAGTTTATTTTATTACATTTAGTTGTTCATAGCAGCTGCTATCACATCTTCTGCTATCACATTTTCAGAAAAGTGTAACACAAATTTCATAATTTTTTAAAATTTGAATTCAAAAACTATGTTTTACGATTGTTACCCTTTTATTGAACTGCAGTACTGTTATAATTGTCTTAGAGCAAATTTTAATTTCAAAATCCCTACTTGAAGTGTACTTATGAATAGTGATATGAATGTATGATATTTAAATATTGGAAGACCATAATTTTACCCTATCTTCAGAGTTTCAGAAAAAAATGTTAGAAATTTAGGTTTTCTTGGAATTTTAATAATAAAACAGAATAAAGTTAGATTTAAAGTTTTATAGTTTCTGTTACAGTAAGGTTTTTAATACTAAAAGTACTTAAAAGTACAGTCAAAAACATATTTATATTCGAAATGAAAAGAAGCATGTATATCAGTATTTCTGAATTATCAATTTAAAGCTCATTATTTAACGCTAATTATGCAGAAAGTGACATTTATAAATGGAGAAAATTTACAAAATTACTTTTTGTGATTTTTTTAGCATGAAAACTTGAATTAATATCTGTGCGCTAGCAGGAATTTAGATTTTGATTTCATTTTAAATCTTATTTATATTTAGATTTAATCATACTAGAATTAAATCTAATTATAAAGTCGAATGAAAGATTTGCATTATTCTCTTTATTGTTTATTTTCACTCTGATTTATATCCTAAATTTCATGGAATATAAGATTCTGAGAAACTAACTTCATTTGTAAATTTCGCTGCTTCATTTAATTTTATAATTTCATCGCAATTTCTAAAGATTTTCATAACGAAGAACATGTTATGATATATTTGCTTTTTAACATTTTCTATCATAAATAATCTTTAAATTTTTAGAGATTAAAACATTTTACATCAGAAATTTGTAACATTCAAACTCTTTACTTTTCTGTATCCATATAAATCTCATCAAAGAAAAAAAAATGAAATTCTCTAGAATGGAAAACATTTCAAAGCTGAATAAGTCAAAAAAGTTAGATGAGGATGTTTACCTGTGAATAGGTGCTCATGAATACATTATGAGAACTCAAACGTATGTAGTATTGAAACCTTGTAGAAATTGAAAATTATCATAGATACAATAGATGTCACTTTCTTCAAAACTCAAAAAACAATATTTCTCTGTTTTCCCCCATTTGAAATAAAGTAAATGCACAACATTCAAAGTGCGATGTGAACCCTTAGATATATTAAACTAAATTATAAAAGTAAAACACTCCACTATTTATGTTCTTTTTTTTGAGAAAAAACAATATTTAGTAATTCAACAATATAACAATTTTTTTCTATACTTTAATATTAGGATTCAAGCACGGTAGCTTAGTCGGCAAAGTGGTCAACATAACTGCAGAGTTGTGTGTTTGCGGTTGATTAACAGCAAATTAATCAATACAATGATACTTTGTGTTGATTAACAGCAGCTGAGACACGTAAAATAGGTCATGTTTTACAATACCTCTGGAATTACTCTGGATCACAGGTTTGTCCTTCAAGAAGGACAAACCTGTGATCTTCTGCTCTTAGAAGAACTTCTAAATTACATGGACTAGGTGCTTCCGTAGCATTTCTTATACTACACGTGCTCCTCGGCTAGTACCAGTTAAGTATAAAAATATCTGTCTGTATCGTCAGCTGCATTGAAAACATTGTTAGGATGACAATTTTTACTAGTGTAATCAAGCGAATTATCAGTGGTTTTTTTTATGATTTTCTTACTGGAATATTTATCAGTAAAAATCAATTTTTTAATTGTTTATAAATGATTGTACTTTGACTTATATTTGACTCATAGCAGTTATTAATTTTTTAATCAAGAGCTCGAATTCATCCATCTATTCTTTGAGTTTAAAAGTTTTACAGTAAAACATCAACCCTAAAGATTATTTGAAAGGATCCATGGTTACTGCTTTAATCAAAGAACTGTGTATTTTGTATTTAAGAAACAGTTATTGGAAAAAATCAAAATTTAGTATTAAATTAATGTTTTGATGATAACAAAAACAACCTCTTCAAATTTTGTGTGCTTAAATATTGTATTTAAATATCACAGTTTGAACATAACAATCAAAGCCAAATGCTTTGCTACCTTTACTGTTTTCTTCGGAAAATCTTGCATTTGCTTGATGGCTAGTACTGGAAAAAGTGAATATTTCATAATAGAAATGTTATTTAGAAAATAGTTGCTAATAAAGTATTCAATTGAGGAATAACAAAAACATCGCTGACCAAAATTTATATAACTAAATACTTCATTTAAACGTCACAGCTTGAATATGATAGTTGGAGAAGATATTTTTCTAATCATCAAATTAATGTTTCAATAACAAATTTTGATTTTTTTTTCAATAACTGCTTTTTATGTGCAAAATATACAGTTATTCGAATAAACGAGTTTCTAACCATCCCTTAAATTAATTTTCACGCTTGGAGTTCTACTGTAAAAATTTTAAACTCAACGAATGTACTGATAAGTTTTAACACTTGTTTTAGAAATATTTAGAAGTCATTTATGTAACATCTTAACTCATTTCTTTGCAACAAAGTATCATACCCGCTTAACAGATAGTAGCTGAGAATATTTGCACTCCATATTGTAAGTGATTTGTTGCTAAAACCTATCTTCAGTATGCATGCAAAAGATGGATCTTTTAAATAGTTAATATTCAGGGGTATGTGTAGATTTTGCATTATTTTTCTCCCAAACAAACCGGATAACGGGTGTTCGGATAATTAGAGCTCTACTGTAGTTTTAATATATTCTGAGAGTTAGCATAAAACGATAATGCTTTTTTTTTGCAAAATATACTTTTTTCGTACATGCTGAATATTTTAGCCTTTATACTATATCCTAAAAATTCGTTATCTTTACTGGTGTTTTAACTCTTTTATAGTCATTAATTCAATTCATATTTCAACTTAAAAATAAATGTATATTACAAATATAAAGCATTATATTTAATACAAATAAGTATATTTTTTAAAAAAATTAAAAGTCGTCACTTAAAATGAACTTAAATTCACTGAAATAAAGCATCAGGGTTTAATTCTCTTGGAAATAACAGGAAGAGGTTAACTTGCAATCGATGATAAACGGGAGAAAGGCAGTGGAGCAAAGTTATCGTACTAATTTATGTAATGAAGTGTTTGCTATTATTTGACAGATTATACTGCAACCTATGTAAATATTATAATAAAGGTTTAGTGAAATCATTAGTTATCCGAACTTTGTAGTCAGCATTCTTTTGAAATTGGTATTCGTAATTGCCTGTATTATTTGCTAGATATATGTTATAGATAAAAGCATCAAAATGCTTAGGATAGCGTATTAAATATATTATTTAATGAATAATCAATACAGAATACATGAATTAATTTCACTGCAGATTTTCAAGAAAATAAAAATTCATCTTCAGATTTAAAAAAAATAAATTTTAATTATTTTTTTAATTTACTTTTGTTAAATTTCAGTTATAACATTTAGTAAATTCACAATAATTTTGAGTAGTAGTTTTATTTAATATCGTTAACAAAGTATTTATTTTATGCAATATTTATTTTTATATATGTAATTTATTTTTCTTACTTTATTTTTGTTTATAAATCATTGGAGTGTTCAACTTTATGCTCAAAAATGGTATACACTTACGTACTTTACACACTAAATTTCTATATTTCTTTCTAAGAAATAGTTTACATTTTATTTAGCTCTATTTATAAAATTTGACAAATTATGAAATTTTTTTTTATTTTTTACAAATTACAATATTGTTTATTACAATATCGTATAAAATATTATAGGAGTGACTGTTTTATTTTTCATTTATATTACTCGCTGATGTGAAATATAATTTATACTGCATTGGAAATTTCTACATGGTTGATCTTTGTAATTAGTCTCCTTAAATTAAATTTTAATAATTAAATATTTTATTTTATTTGCATAATTGTACCCCTTATTATGTATAGCTAGTATGCTTCTTGATGATTATATTTTCCATTGTGTAGAAATAGAACTCAAAACTGCTTATTGGATATAATACATCATTTCAAATGAGTATTTCATCTTTAGAAATAGACAGAGTTATTTATTGGGTGTATTTGGGGGAACGTGTTTGTCATTAATTTATATATTTATATATAATGCTATAGATCTTATGTTTTAATTATGGTGTATTTCATAAAAACTTCTAGACGCAAATGATGGTATAATGGAAAGGGTACTTTAATATAGTGTAAGTTGGTTTAACTATATATATATATATATATATATATATATATATATATATATATATATATATATATATATATATATATATATATATATATATATATATATGTGTGTGTGTGTGTGTGTGTGTGTGTGTGTGTGTGTGTGTGTGTGTGTGTGTGTGTGTGTAAGGAAAATTATCAGAGGTTTTCAAAATTAGATCAAGGGCTAAATATTCCCTCGTGATTTTGCATTCCCCTTTTTAACCCCTAGCCTAATTGACCACTGGGGCTACAGTTTGCGCCCTCAGAGAAGGGGCCTGACCAATTATAATCTTATATGGCTCTAGAGGACAATTTAGGAAATTTCCAAATAAAAAGGAGATACACGCTGTCGGAGGCAGGATTTTCTAGAGATTTTTTCCCACAAATGTTGACCCAGGTGTTACGGGTCTTGTACATAGAACTTCATGCTAGCTGACCCTACAGTTTGTCATGTCCATATGATGAAATGGGAACCTATTGTCCAACGTTATCTTAATAAAGGTCTTTAGCTAAAACAGTATCATTTTTTATGGCCATGACTGCAACATATATATAAAATGTTTTTGGCGAGTTAAATTTTTTGGATATAAGTTTAAATATTACTAATAGTAAAGTTCAATTTAAATTATTTGATAAATGCGATGGATATTTATTTAATATTCTTCTTGGCATGAGTTTCTTCATGGCAAACTTGTTTACACAAAAACATTAAACGAAACATAATCGTTAACTTTTTATTTAGGTGCAATAGACTTAACAGTGACGTCGACTTAATGGATAAACATATAATACAATGCATACAACAGACTCTTAATAGGGGATTTCCTCCTCGTTTTTTGATCAACATTTTAAACAATTATTTCAATTTAACTATAACCAAATGCAACAATGGACTTTTTTCTGTACAGTTGAGTGGTATTTAACGGTAAGTAGCAGTGTTTCGTATGCTGATTCTGGCTTTTCTTCTCTATCATTGTTTTTTCTTGATGTTCTTCAAATATTTTTCTCATATATATTTGGCTTTTTTTATGGAGTTTGTGTGATGTTTCCGACGTCTGGGAGAGTTGATGCATCGTAAAAACTAGTTTTAACCAGAGTGGGGTATCTCAACTCCCCCAGTCATTTCGAAACATCATATCACTGGTTGTTTATGGTCCATATATGAGGTTCTATTTTTTCTATTTTTTCTGTTTTATCTATTTTTATAGTCATTTATACCTTTGGATGTTTTTGATTGCTGTATAGTGCATTAGAACATTCAATAATGTATCATTATTTTTCTTTTAATTATTTACATTAAACTATATCATTTGAATCTGTATATATATATATATATATATATATATATATATATATATATATATATATATATATATATATATATATATATATATATATATATATATATATATATATATATATATATATATATATATATATATATATATAT
Organism: Pardosa pseudoannulata; assembly: GCA_032207245.1. Classification (NCBI taxonomy): domain Eukaryota; kingdom Metazoa; phylum Arthropoda; class Arachnida; order Araneae; family Lycosidae; genus Pardosa; species Pardosa pseudoannulata. The sequence continues at coordinate 101,405,786 of CM063503.1, forward strand.
ATATATATATATATATATATATATATATATATATATACATATATATATATACATATATATATATATATATATATATATATATATATATATATATATATATATATATATATATATATATATATATATATATATATATATATATATATATATATATATATATATATATATATATATATATATATATATACTTGTGTTCTTTTGAACCCATTATATTAAGAGGTTATATTATGTTCTTTAAGTCCTCTTTATGTGTACAAAATCGCCATCATTTTAAACTATAAAATCAGACTTTATATCAGTAAAAATCAGTTAAAAAGATATGTAGCTCAACTATTTCTGAAGATATCATCGGGATTGAGATTAGTTTCTTTTGAATCTCTATGGCTGATGTTCTGCCAATGAGTGAAATCGAAAAATTAATTACATTCACTCTAGAACCGCTAGAAATATCTATGATTGCAGTGGATCCTTACACACTCTGGTTCCTTTAGATTAGACAGTTTTACATTCTAAAAGCAACAAATTCAACAGTTAGTCAAAGTATGAATAGTTTTTTAAATGTAATTCACACATTTATGACAAATGTATATCACATTTTTATATGAAAAATTTGATAAAAATTGAAATGATATTTTTATGAATATAGATAATATTATAGATTAAAAATCTGTAAAAAATGATAGTATATTTTATTAATATTAAATAATATTTTATATTAAAAATAAGTCAAAAATTTGAAAATTAATTAAAAAGGAAGCTGACTTTTTAATTACTGTAAAAGAAAATAACTATATGTTAATTATATATAAAAAAGTTTTGCATATGATAGGTAAATGTCGAAAAGCAAATGTTTGTTAAGGCAAAGATTATCTGGGTCTTAGCTTTTTTATTTATAGAAATAATCCCTATACATTTTTCTTTATTCCATATATAAAATGATATCATCGGGATTGAGATTAGTTTCTTTTGAATCTCTATGGCTGATGTTCTGCCAATGAGTGAAATCGAAAAATTAATTACATTCACTCTAGAACCGCTAGAAATATCTATGATTGCAGTGGATCCTTACACACTCTGGTTCCTTTAGATTAGACAGTTTTACATTCTAAAAGCAACAAATTCAACAGTTAGTCAAAGTATGAATAGTTTTTTAAATGTAATTCACACATTTATGACAAATGTATATCACATTTTTATATGAAAAATTTGATAAAAATTGAAATGATATTTTTATGAATATAGATAATATTATAGATTAAAAATCTGTAAAAAATGATAGTATATTTTATTAATATTAAATAATATTTTATATTAAAAATAAGTCAAAAATTTGAAAATTAATTAAAAAGGAAGCTGACTTTTTAATTACTGTAAAAGAAAATAACTATATGTTAATTATATATAAAAAAGTTTTGCATATGATAGGTAAATGTCGAAAAGCAAATGTTTGTTAAGGCAAAGATTATCTGGGTCTTAGCATTTTTATTTATAGAAATAATCCCTATACATTTTTCTTTATTCCATATATAAAATGGAAGAAAATTTATTGTGTTTAATTTCGACAATAGCGTTGTCTTAGATTTTTCATTATTGTTTTTACGATGCTACGGATATTTTTTTTACTGTTTGCATATTTTTTCTAGGCAGCATAGCTTTTGCATTATAATCGAAATATTTACATTTCTACCCACGAACTTTAATAAAAGTATTTTTCAAAGAACATCCTCAGGCGCTATGTCGAAACTACGTTTAAATTCTTTCAAAAAACTAATATTTATTGCAATCATAAGAATATATTAAATTTTCTATTAAAATTTCTATTTTTTTGTCCTACGGTGAAATATTTGTGCAATTTATGTTCCGAGGCTTGGGATAAAAAGAAAAAAATCTTTTTCCTACTACTGGCATGCTTTATCCAGAAATGGCTCTAAAATTCATCTGACAGCAAGAGAAAACTAATATTGTTCTTTTTAAAGAATATACAAAGCAGGCATTGACAAATATTTTCTGCTTGCCTTAATATCATGAGGAAAAAAACTTTAAAACATTAATTTGCATAATTCATTCTATTTTATAATCCTGCAAGTCTAATTTTCTAAAAGTTTAACCATATTTTATTTATATACCGTAAATAAATCCTTGAAATTTCTATTTTAAATTTTTCTTATGATAGTATAACATTACTGATATTTATCCTTGAAAAATCCTTTCTTTAGCCCATATGTGCTTTTTATTTAATGGAGACACAATAACGTTCAAATATCTAATTACTAATAACAACATTGAAAAGATTTCTGTGTAAAAAAATAAAGTTATTGTATCTAAATGAACGCTTAAAGTGTTATGGAACCTTTAAAGTGAATTAATGGGCATGCAAACTTATAACGTAGACAGAATATCTAATGGGATATAAAACTATAGATGGATTTCAGTCATAATCTAGAATTCTAAAATGGGAAAGTTTAGATTCGATTGAGAGGTAAATATAAGCCTCCATAATTTTAAACTGTTTAAGTAACTATTAAAAATTAAGGAAATAATATTTTCATTACTTTTATTGTACTTAATTTCCAAATAAATCATCCTAAGTATTATTATAGAAATAAATCAATGTGCTGACAGAAATATATAATTACATGACAATGGAAAAAATATATTAACCCTTTAATGCTGGAGTCATTTCTACCAATTACATATCAATGAATATCTTAAATCTAACATACTATAGACCTACAAAGTAATACAGCTACAAAGTAAATAAATTTTAAACAGCTTTGAATTCTACAGCTAGTCATATTAGTGATCAACTATCGTTTCAAACATCATAAGATGCCATTTATTAAAAAAAAGAAAAATTTCGTGGGGAATTATTTATTTGTTATTGTATATAAAATAAGTACTGTAAAATGCAGTTTAATAATATATCAAGCAATTGGTCATGAAGTCAGTCTATGTACCTGACGGAAAAGTGAATTTATGTGCACATTTCAAAACATCACAAACTACCGATCCAAATGTTAAATTTATAAATAATAAAAAATTCATAAAGATTTTGTAATCGTTTATATTTGCCTCTACCTACTCTAAAAAGAAAAACTTGTTCTAAGAAAAGATAAAAGTTTTGCAAGGAACACTAGACATTAAATGATCACACGACTCTTAAAAGTCGAAAAAATGTAAAATATTTATCATTTTTGATTTGTCATACTTTAAAACTACCAGTTATAAATACATGATTTTTTTTAACTTAGCTATAACAAGTTATTAAATTTACACACATATCTGATTCGTTTTTAAAAGATAAAAATATTTTTGTTTGAAAGTTTTAATTAAGAGACACTTTGCTATTAACAAAAATGATATCAAGGCTAAACATATAATTAGACTGCTAAAATATAATATACACTGCTTAACATCTAATTATGTTTAAGACAAAATTATTGTTTTAAAACATAATTCAATATCTCCAAATTACTTCGAATCTAAATTTGTATATATTTACGATACATATATGATTTTAAAAAATAATGTAAAATTGAATTTTTTTCCTCAAAAATTAAAAGTTTATCATTGAAACGAAGAAAATATATTTTTGAGAATAAAATTTCGCATCGGATAAAAATTATATTGTTTACAAACTGTAAAGGTTTAACGAAAAAGTATTAAAAAAATTGTTATAACATACGCTTTACATGGAATAACACAATTTGAGAAAAATCAAGTTAAAGCTTCCAAGTCTTTACAGTTTCAACTTCTTTACAGTAACCAGCTGACACGTTTTTATTCATAACTCCTCTCAATGGTGAATTTTTTACATGGTCTGTTTTAAAATGTTCAGAGCTAAATTCCTTTTCACATATATTTTTTCTGAAAAATCGAATTTATTGTCGATTTAACAGCAATGGCCATTTTTATTTTATACACATACATACATGCATGTACACACACACACACACATACATATATATATATATATATATATATATATATATATATATATATATATGTCAGGTCTAAAAAAGGGGTAGTTGGAAATTACGTGAGTTAAAACGATTTTAAAAACTCTTTTATAATAATAAAATAAATGAAAAAGACCCACGCTCGCGTAAGATTTTAGGATCATCCGGTCATGCGGAACCATTTTTTAGCTATTTGATGAGCTTTCAAACTGATAAGTTTCAATCAGCCCGTTGATATGGAGCTGTCAGCAACACTCTACACGCGTGTTTAAAGGAAAAGTGAAAATATTGCAAGTTTTACTTTAACGATGATTTAATAAGCTAATTATTATCAAGAAGACTGTTTTCCATTCTCCTTAACTTTGGATCACGACATGTCATATATATATATATATATATATATATATATATATATAAATATATATATATATAAACATATATATATAAATATATATATATATATATATATATATATATATATATATATATATATATATATATATATATATATATATATATATATATATATATAATATATATATATATATATATATATATATATATATATATATATATATATATACATATATATATATATATATATATATATATATATATATATATATATATATATATATATATATATATATATATATATATATATATATATATATATATATATATATATATATATATATATATATATATATATACATATATATATATATATATACATATACATATATATATATATATATATATATATATAATATATATATATATATATATATATATATATATATATATATATATATATATATATATATATACATATATATATATATATATATATATATATATATATATATATATATATATATATATACATATATATATATATATATATATATATATATATATATATATATATATATATATATATATATATATATATATATATATATATATATATATATATATATACATATATATTATATATATAATATATATATATATATATATATATATATATATATATATATATTATATATATATATATATATATATATATAATATATATATATATACATATACAAACATCTATATGTATGAATTTGTATCTGCATGTATTAATATATGCATATACGTATATTTATACAAACAGATTGTACTTAAAGAATGTGTTTCCATAATTATACGAACTCTTACGAGCTCTTACGAAGGCTTACTAAAGTACACTTCGAGCTTTTTCCGAAGTTTGAAATTTTACAGGAGCAATGAAAAGACTCTTTACAGAGATCTTTCAGTTAGTTCCTTTTAAATGAAATGCTTTAATCAAATCTTTAGGGTAATAGGAAAGATATCCTGCCTGCTAACATACGATAAAGTACAATTACGAAGTTTTATGCCCATGTGTGGTAGATGTGAGTGGGTCAAATCCATCTTAATTCATTTTTTCTTCTAATTCAAAAAATCTCTCAATTTTAGAGATAATGCTTTTGATATAAAATATAAGAGGACTAGTAATGCTCGAATCTAATTTTATTTATACGGATACAGTACCTCTTACTAATAGAGGTTTGAAATGATTTTATGTGTATAGGTAAAATACATTACATTATTTGAAATGCAATGTATTTCTTTTTCAGGTATATATATATATATATATATATATATATATATATATATATATATATATATATATATATATATATATATATATATATATATATAAGAAATTATTAGCAAAATTTAAATGAAATCTCATAATTTTGCTAGAAATGTCAATAAGAATGTTATAAACGCAAGTATTTATTTTATACAGGAAAATAAGGTAAAAATTGTCTTTGCTATTTATAATCAGGGTTTTTTTTCAAAAATTGGACGCATATTTTCTCAAATAGCAGTTAATACTATTAAAAGTGGAGACGTTAATTTGACGGTTTCTGTTACACTATTAAATGCTCTGTATTTATGTATGGGCTTAGGAATTCAGTATTTTATGATTTATCTAGTTTTACTTGTAAAATACATGTATTTATCAAATTAAATTTAGTAAGAAAATATGAGAGAATATGCGCTGTATAACGTTTAAGAATGAAAGCCGTTATTTTTAAGGCGGCATACAAAACTAATAAAAACCGAAAATAAATATTTATAAAACCGCAATAATAATATAATAATAATAACACCTGAATGAAAAAATAAACAGTGAATCCGGTATCATTTAGAAAATTATATTGTATAGAAAAAAAAATATATTGTATACAGATCAGGAATAGTAGCTGTCATTTTGATGAGAATTAACAAAACTAATAAATGTGGCACATATACCGGTTGGCCATAATTAAACTGACAGTGCTCACAGTGTTCTGTAGCGTGATCCATTTGCGAAAATTTAGCCACATTTTGAAAAAATATTAAATAAAACGGGGGACGAAGGATTATAAAAAAACAAAAAAAAAAGTTCCAAAAGTCACTGCTAGGGGAATATATGGCGCTGTGTTATAGAAAATAGAGTGTTAACAAATGCAAATTAATACGGAATAAAATTACCTTTTATTATGCACATTTTCTGATTTAGTTCAAGTGCAATATGGCAACACTTTTAAAAAAGCGTAAAATCTACATAAACACCGATAAAGTCTCGTGATCTGCAATATCACGTACGCTGAGCAGAAGAAGTTCTTTATTCAAATTTCACGTTACATCCATTGCCACAATTAAGAAATTAATTTCCGTATTGATTTGCATTTGTTAACACTGTATTTTCTATTATACAGCGTCAAATATTCCCCTAACCGTGACTTTTGTAAATAATTTGTTTTTTTTTATGCGGAATCCTTCGTCCCCCATTTTGTTTAATCTTTCTACAAAATTTAGCGTCATTCTCGCAAATAGATCCCGCTACAAAACACTGTTAGCACTGTCAGTTTAATTATGGCCACCCGGTATATAAGAACACCGTAATAAAATTGTAATAATAATAAGGAAAATAAAAATAAAATATCAATAAAAAATAAACAGTATGAACGGAAAATTGCCAGGTATGTAAACAAATATTGCTTCCTCTATCGAATAACAGATACAGATACTACTGTATTACTCTCAAGTTATGGCATGCAGAACCATGTTGAGAAATATTATACAAGATTGTAATTCTATTGCAAATACAAATGCTCAGTCTATGGAAACAAATTGAAATACAAATATCTACACGGAATTAAAATATTTGAATTAGAAATAATCTTACAACATTTTACATTCTTTGAATAATTCTATTATTCCTTATCATTTAAGAAGATAGAAAAATATATGAATTTAATATTTTTTAAAGGTATTATTTAATTCAGAAAATAATAATAACTCTTTATTGTTATCGAATACCTAATAATTCAAAATTTAGTCTTATTTTTCTCATTTCAATTAAACAAAACTATATTCCAAAGGATTATGAGAAAGCACTATATATAATCTTCAATATCAACCTCATTAAAATACTTCTGGCGGAAAAATGTATAAGAATGTAAACAACTTTAAACCATATACTTATTTTTTCTTTTAATAATTAAATAAATTTAAAGGGGCACAAACTTTCAGTTTCGTATGCAGAAGAAGATTTATGTAAATCAACATCTTTAGCTTCGTTAAATTATTCAAATTCCATCTGTTTTTCTGCCCTAAAATATTTTGTACTTACTAGTCAAATCAATTCATAATAACTTTTAGAAAATATTAATGGCAACATTAAATTTCTATATAATAACCTCTTTTTTAAATAAAATTGTAATTGTGTTTCAAAGAATTACGGAACAATAATTCTGTTTAACAGCAATGTATTTTACTGACAGAAAAAATGCATATCAATAGAAGCAACTCTTAGTCATTTATTAAAAAACTAATAAAATTTAAAGAGACACCTTTGTTTAATTCATACACAGAAAAATATTTCTGCAAATCAAATAAAATGTTTCATGTAGTGATAATAAAAGTAATTTGAATTTGTCAATTGGAATAGCTTAAGATATTAAAATCAATTCATATTAATTTTCTACAAAATTATGAAAAGCATTACACCTGCAAAATAGGTTAATGACAAATAGTTACTATCTAGAAAAATATTTTAAGAGTTTAGTTATCCTAGATAACTGTGTATGGATCTTTTTTTCTTTTTATAGCCTTCAAAAATGCTTCAAAAATATGGATATAACAGTTGCGATTTATCCCTTCATACCGAAAGACCTCTTTAATAGCTATCCCCATAACCTGAAATCCATCATTTATCTATCATAAAGTTTTACGGCCCAGCCGAAATTGAGTTATTAAAATGGTAAATATAGTTAAGTAGTACCGGAAATTAAGGTAATTTTGGTAATTCATTGAAAGAAATTCCGAAGACAATCAGTTTACTGATTTTGACGTTTCTTCCGGGCGAAATATTTTCTCTTCCACTCTGTATGAGCTGTTATTTTCATCAAAATCTTACTTTCGCATTAGTATCGATTTAAAGGTAAGCCTAGCATAATAATTTCGTTTCTGTTGTCATTGGATAGGAGAGCTGCATTCTTTTCAACGATGCTGAGACATCCTCCTCCAGAAATCTTATGGCTGATTCGACTTTTTTAGTTCTTTGAATGCGCATTTACGCAGCATTAAGCAAAAGAGACATTTTTGAGGCAGCTCTTTCAGGCGTTATTGATAAGAAAGAATTACATATTTGATGCTACTGACCTCTGGGGCATTAGTTGCGTATGTGATGCAGAAATGAATGCTGAGAGACTCAGTTTTTATTCTTTCTCATCTAGATTCAAGAAACACGAAACGATCAACGAAAACTAATTTCGATGGAATGGAAGGCTTTGATAACAATTCTCATATTTTCCGAAAACCTTCAAAAGTAAAGAAATGCCGCAACTTTCCTCGCAAGTTTCTGCTATCTTTTGAAGCAGGTCTTCTTCGAATGATTAATCAACAATTCCCAAGTTATATCGCCTCTGAATTCACTCCTTAGCCGAAGCTTTCAAATATTAAATATTCTTATTATACTTTGCACTTTTCAAAAGTGCACTGTAAGCTGTTCTTTCTCTAACGATTAAGCTTTTTTCGGAATTGTTTTAATTTGCCATGTTGTGACTTAGCACTTTTCATATTGATTTTCTTTTGGGGCCGTTGTTAGGGTATCTAGTTACATGCAAATTCGGCGGAGACAGGAATTTCAAAGCGATATTTAAATCAACAATTATTGCTGTAAATGTCAAACTGCAAACTATTTAAAATCCATTATGCTGTCTTTTAATTACATATCAATTATTTTTGTTATAATTACCCGTGCTATGGTAGTAGATTGACTAGAAATGAAAAGTTTATTCACATAAAATTAGTAAAAAATTGTATAGTATTGTAATTGTGTAGTCTTCGTATTTTATATTAGTATTTGTACTTTATTTACTGGCACGACAATCTTACTTTTTAGTATATTTTAAATATCTTCGAAATTAATAAATCAGATGTAAAATATATTTTAAAAAATTCATTAAAATATTGATCAAACTATATGCTATTTATTTCTTAAAATAGAAGCCAAGCACTGAAAGTGCACTGAATGTGGAAAAAACTTATAATGATTTTAACAGCTATGTAATATTCAAAGACTTAGCTCTTCATGTAAACTAATATAAAAGTGGATTTCATAGATTATGCATGTATCATTGCAGTAAATATTATCTTTGTAAAAGATATACATATGTACATTTAATATTGTTACCAATAAAAATTGAAAATTTTTGAAAAGTAAAGGAGACATTAGGGTGAATTCTTAAATAATGCAATTTAAATTTAATTAAATATGATGCATTTTATGTACCAGTAAGTGGAAATCTGCATACATGAAATAGTCATAAAATGTCAATTTTAGAATAATAAGGAAAGTTTCAACTACATTTTCTGTATTCATTAATATTATTTAAGTCTAACATTAGAAAATCCAAAAGTTAAAAATTTTAAAGTATAGGATTGCACTAGTAATTTTAATTTAAAATTAATATTACGTTCTTCTTAGAAAAATCATCTAAAATAGTTTTTTCACAATACGCTGAAAATAGCATTTATTGTTTATTACTTAATATTATTTATATCTAATTTTATTTATAAAAATACTGATTTTTTTGTTTCATTAAGTATACCAGAAATTTCTTCTGAAATATGAAATATAAAAAATATATACTGCCTTGAATATAACTTTAGATAATAAAAAATAATAACATTAAAAAACTAATTTTAATTATATAAATCTTTAATTTTGAATATTTAATCTCATAAAAAAACAACTTATTCGAAGAAACTCAAATTAATTTATTTAAATCATTACATTTTTTCTTAAAAAATAACTTCACAAAAAATTGAGCTCCAATGAATAATTCTCCTATTTTTTCTGAATTCGATCTGTAAGCGATGCAACTATAATTTACCGTTTTCACTCAAATATGAAGAAAACTCAATTTAAAAACAGAGAAGAAAGGGAGCTTAATTTCATTAGTCAAAGAAGTAAAACCAGTCTTATGCATATCAACATTGTTTTCGTCTTGGATAATTTATTTAGCAAGTCGCCTTTTCCTTTGCTTTCATTCACATTTCTCGGAGCTTTTTCCTACGATATGAAGCATTTTAATTTGAAATTAATCAGATTTATATCTATGAGTGAAGTTTTTTTCTTTGTTTCAAAAGGAATTTTTTTAAATAACTCCTGCATATGGGTTCTTTTCTTTAGAATAAGAAATCTTTTTCTCCCTAAACTTGATTTTATTTATTAGTATTTATATATTATATATATATATATATATATATATATATATATATATATATATATATATATATATATATATATATATATATATATATATATATATATATATATGAATGAATTCATTCATATATATATATATATATATATATATATATATATATATATATATATATATATATATATATATGAATGATCTATAAGCCCAGGAAACAAAAACTAACTAAAATCTACTGAGGTTGCAAATTATATCTGAATAGTCTTTTCTATAAATTTGATTGTTATTATTAAATTTTATCTGTTCCAGTAATTAAAATATGGGCTCATCACAATTTTGATTTCACATACTGGCCATCCTGAAAGCAGTAACAGAGGTTTCCCACAGATTGTGGTATTTTATACTTTTTACGTGCTGATGGAGAAATACCTTATGCTTTTTACCTTATGCAATTTCACGCAGTAGGGCAAATTCTCAATGTATGACAATTCTGGCTTTAGTTTCAAACTGAAGGGCAGTTTATGGTTTGTCTACTGGCTGTTGTAAACATGAAAATGAATGGGAAGGGCATTATAGTACTTCTTGACGTTGTGACAAATTGCTTTACTGTACATGTTTGATTTATGAATCAAATAGCTGATTGAGAGATATTGGTAGATATACAGAATGGCCAAAATTTAAAGGCATTCCTTTTTTGAAAGGAATTTAGCCCAACAGAGAGGATGAGTAACATAACAATCATAACTTATGTAACAAGGTCTATTTCGAACTGGAATGTTGAATGTTATTACCAAAAATGTTTAATCCAATTATTTAAGTTACTTTTTTTTTATCAAAAGGTGGTCTTTGGTGCCAGCATACCTGAAATATTAGAATTTCAGGATTTTCTCATTCAAGAGTATACCGGGTATTTAAATAATGGCTGTTGAGAAAAAGATTCAAACGATAAGTATTATTTTGGTCTGTTATGGCTGGTGAAAGGGGGAGTTTTAAAAGGTGAGCAGTCCGAATTGGACATAGCTGGAGGAGGTAGCAACACGGCGAATTTCAGGCGAATTCAATGCAGGCACGTTAAATAGCATATCGTACAGCAGACGTTTGAAAAGAATGGATGTTACCAGACTAACTTGAAAGTGGTCTTTTGATTACAAGTAAAAAGAAGTCTAGTACGATGAATCTCGTTTCCGGATCGATCATCTAGATGGGAGAACTGTTTGCGTAGTTGTAACATCATTTTTATCCCTCCTGATGGGCTGAAATTCAATATGCAAGTAAAGATGGATTTTTTTTCTGCTGTCCACGCATTAGAAATAAATAAATAATAGATATATAGTGTTTTGACGTGTATCGTGATCCATTAACTACATCTAAATTACTTATTACTACAGGTTTGTTATATGTTGCTCATATGATCATAGAAATTCCGAGATACTTCTGAATTTGTTTGACCCAGTATTTCACCTCTGAAGTACGAAGGTTCGAAATTCGTTACAAGCACGGATGCTTCTATTCAGTTAGAATGAGTCCCAATCCTTTTAGCCCTCATCGGACAAAAAATAATCGTAGATCTAAAAGATAGTATATAATTGTTTTCTTACATAAGCAACTGTTTACGGTTAAAATCTGAATATTTATTTATAAAGTTACTTGACATTTTTGAATTCTTAACATTTATAAATATGTTACGTGTATTACATTCTTTAAGGGTACAGAAACGAGGGTAAACATAAACACCTGCTAAAAATCCTTAATACATTAAGCTGACTCTAAAATCAAACTTAGTTTTCGATTCTGGATAATAGAACTTTTAGAGGAAAACTTGTAAACCTTGATTTCTATGGCCACTTAAAAAACCAGGTTTCCTATGTCTTGAAATGTCATCATTGATTTGGTACAAGTTTTGTAAATAGTATTGCAAAGCATATGTGAAACATTATGATATCATTAAAATAGCAGTTTTGCTTCTTATGACTTAAAAATGTATATGTTTCTATTTCAAATTGTTTAAAATGAGATTAAATATTGTAAACGGATTTATTTTTTAAATAGAACTTTAGTATTTATCAGATATATTAGTATATCTATCGGAATTATTATACTATAATCACGATATTTAATGAAGCATATACATTATATGACTAAGGATTTTTAGATTATAGACATTTTTTTTAGAAACTAGAAAAATAATTGAGGAATTATCCTGATTTTTTAAGTGTGTATGTTATATGCAGCTCAGACGATATCAGATCATATATATTTCTCCAAAGATGCCGTCCCAAAACCCACAAGCAACCGACCAGAAAATGGATAAAAAATGTGTTTCGGATAACGCTGTAAGAATGAGTGCCTTAAAAGCTTTAAGTATGTAGCCCATGATGAGCAGGCTACTTATAATAATCTGGGTTCATTTTTATGAGGATAGAACTTATACACGTGGAGAAATCTCTTTAAGTATTTTGAGCATAATTTACATAGTTCTCAATATAAAAAATGATATTTTCAGGTGAAATAGCAAACGACATTGTACACAATATCTTACAAACAGAATTTAAAGATAATAAATATTTAAAAATAGATAAACAGTCTTACTAAGATAAAGTTTAATGCTCATGCGAGAAAATATTCAACTTTTTGGTGTTAAGAAGGATTTGAAAACATTGTTCTAGAATGCTTCAGGAAACTTTACAAACGACAGTACTATAAAGTGATTTTTAATATATTATATAGAAATGAGTCAGAGTTTACTTTATTTCGTACCTACTTTGTTCACTGAAAATTATGAATATTAAACTAAATACAGTAAATTCACTTGTTTAAAGCACACATGTCATCTTAACTTGCTAATACAATATACGCAAATTATATACAATCTCCAAGGATAAAATCACAAATCTATTAGTTAAAAATGTCTTCCGACAAAATGAGATTAGACAATTATAGAAATTACCCCCTCATAATTATATTTCAGTGTTGTCCCCTTAATGTATCAAGAATACTTGTCTTTTCAGTTAACACCCTCAGCATCTGCCAACTTTCATTCCTTCCTTCAGGAAAATCAATAGATATCGTAAACGGAGTTTCAATTCCAAGCTGTGACCATCTGTCTTCTTCGGATTGCAATTCGTACACTGATTCTTAAACAGTGTACTTGGACACATGAAGACATATGAACAGAAACCTTCAGCTATAAATTAGTCTCATGATTTTATTCCGTGAGTCTTGAATCTTACGCAATTTTCGGCTAATGTTTCAACCTGCTACCCGTGAAAGATAGGTTTGCTAAATTACCATAGTTCAAGTTCTATTACTTTATTATACACAGATATTATATCTCCCAATATTAACATTATTTTACAAACTAAAGGCTGAAAACGTCAAGAGTAATAGATGATCATATAATTCATTGTTACATATAACCGTACAGAACATACATACAAGCGTATAAATCTCTCTCTCTATCTATCTCTGTATATATATATATATATATATATATATATATATATATATATATATATATATATATATATATATATATATATATATATATATATATATATATATATATATATATATATATATATATATATATATATATATATATATATATATATATATATATATATATATATATATATATATATATATATATATATCAGGTCTAAAAAAAGGTTAGGTGGAAATTACGTGAGTTATAAGCGATTTTAACAAGGGTACTCTTTTATAATAATAAAATAAATAAAAGACCCACGCTCGCATAAGCTTTTAGGATAATCCGGTCAGGCGGAAATATTTTGGAAGAATTTTATGAGTTTGTAAACAGATAAGAGTCAGTTAGCGACTGGACATGGAATTGTGAACACACTCTACGAGTGTCTTCGACGAATAAGTGAAAATAGCCCAAGTTTTACTTAAATGAAACAATGATTTATTAAATTTATTATTATCAAGAAAGTCTGTTTTCCGTTCGCATTAACACTCGGCATTTCATATATATATATATATATATATATATATATATATATATATATATATATATATATATATATATATATATATATATATATATATATATATATATATATATATATATATATATATATATATATATATGTATGTGTGTGTGTGTGTGAGTAAAGAGAAAAAGACAGAGAGAGAGTGAGAAAGAGAAAATATCGGTCAGCCCAGAATAATATATATCTCTGTGACCAAAAAAGTAAAAATAATTCGACATTTAGAAAACCTTACGCTACTATAGTTTTCAAAGGCCAAAATATATAGAAAATACTATTATTACAGTTTTAGATCTTTTTTTTAATTTGGTAAAGTATTTTTCATTTGTAAGTTTCAATCTGACAAGAAGATTTCTTGTATATCAATTTTTATATCCTGCCATACAAATTGAAAGATTTTAATAAAAATAAAAAATACCCTAATTTTTTATATTTTATTTCTTTTATTCTTACTCCCTATAAAGAGGAAAACATTATAAAGGCTTTTATTTTGGAATCTCGCCAATGTTTTCCCGCGCACAACAGATAATTGGGTATGTGTAGTGGCAGATCTTTGCAACGAAAATAATGGTCTATATTTTCGGCAGCACCTTCAGGGTTTTGTCGGTCGCCATTTTTAACAATCCCATGGGTTTGAACACTAGATTTATTTGACCACTGAAAAATTCGATTATACTTTTACCGGAGGCGAATGTCATTCTCAAGCATCCATATCATCGGAATTTGTTCACTTAGAAATGCATCTTACTATCAGCGGGATTCGTCTAAGTTGCAGCCTGGAATACATACATCTATACAGCCACAGATACATTTATACACACACACACACACACACACACACACACACACACACACACACATATATATATATAATATATATAATATGTGTGTGTGTGCGTGTGTATATATGAGCCGTTTTCTTTGAAACCGGTGTAAGTCTTGAAAAAATTTAGTTAATGATAAAATTGGACTAAATTTACTATAAACTTTATATAAGAATAATTTATATATATACATATATATATATATATATATATATATATATATATATATATATATATATATATATATATAAATATATATATATATATATATATATATATATATATATATATATATATATATATATATATATATATATATATATATATATATATATATATATATATATATATACATATATATATACATATATATATATATATATATATATATATACATATATATACATATATATATATATGTATATATATATATATAATATATATATATATATATATATATATATATATATATATATATATATATATATATAAATATATATATATATATATATATATATATATATATATATATATATATATATATATATATATATATATATATATATATATATATATATATATATATATATATATATATATATATATATATATAATATATATATAATATATATATATATATATATATATATATATATATATATATATATATATATATATATATATATATATATATATATATATATATATATATATATATATATATATACAGATATATATATATATATATACATGTACATATATATATTTATATATATACATATCTATATTTCATATATGTATGTATATATAGTTAGTTAGGTATAACAACAAACATGTACATGTAATATGTCAAAAACTATTGCCTCTAAATTTGCTTTGAATTTTCTTATTTTCTGAATTACTTTCCCATTTTCAAAAATAAAATCAAGAACATGAGCCATTAAAAGTGACTTTTACTTACGCTTCTGAAACAAAAGTGGGAACTAATAACTTCTACGTGTGGCATTTCTTACATTTTTCTCAAACCAGATGCCAGTTATCCCAGAAAAACCCGACAAATTACTCTTGTAAATTACATGAAAATGTTTCTTTTTTTCAAACACAATTTAAAGCCTTTTGTTTTAACTATCATAGTGAAAACTTCCGATATTGAATTCTTGAACATGTAGAAATTGTCCGAAGTCTTTCGAAATAATTTTTTATAATTGTTTTATTATTCTGGTTCATTATTTTTTATTATATAATTCTGGTAACTTTTTTTAATTGTGCGAAACCATTTTCTTAAAGTATCGTCTTATCGGAACATATTGTATTTTGTAGTGACTTATTTTTATTTAAAAAGTTAAAAGCAATTTAATATTTTTATTATTGCTTATCTTTGTGTTGTGAATTATTTATCGTTCTTATAAAATAAAATAATTTTAACCCTATTTTTTTTATTTTCATAGAGCTACTTTTATCTTAGATTACTTTAGGAAATATTTAACGTTTATTTTACTTTACCTTTTGCACATTTTTAATTAAAAGGAAATGCTAGTACCATATCTATAATTAATTACACATAAATTTAATTTAAAACACTACATTTTTAATTTATTTCTAAATGTATAGTTATAATGTTAATAGAATAATTTTCAAGTTTATGATCTTTAAATTGCAATAGAATGTTTAATTTATTTATTCTTAAATAAAACCAAACTACTTCATTGTATTGTTAAACATAAAATTAGTTTTTAGTTGAATTTATTGAACGGAAATTTTATTATTTATATTTTTGAACTCCCATTACTACTATAACAGAAAAACTCAATTAATGTATGAAATCAATTAATCTATAAAAACTCTAAGCTTTTATACATTAAATATTATTTAAATGCATTTGAAATGACATTTCAAAGAGAGAAAATGAAATATTTTGCATATTGAAAACACCAATCCTAATATTTATTCAAATTATTTTAAGGATTTTAATAACTTGTGAATCTTTTAAAGAAGTTAAGTGTATTTAAAGATGGGCAAGTAAAATAGTTAATTCTCTTACAAATCGGTTTTAATAGATAACAGAGATGACTTAAGAGTGACAATTTTTGTGTATTGAGATTTTAAATTTCGATTCATTTTTATAATATAAGTAAACCGAGGAAATGTTTAAATCTATGTAAAATATAAAACAAAAATCCGTTATTTATGATTATATTATGTTTTCTACAAAGTAATAATATCTTGTGTTGAATATTTAGTGCACAGTTAATACTCACCAACATATAATCCCTAGACATTGAGACATTGCCCTAATTATAAATAATTCTAGATACTATCAGAATGCACCATCATTGAGATAATTTATGGTGAAATTACATATGTCGCTTAGCAATTAATTGAGCTTGCCTTTGGTTTAGGGAAGTGTACTGTAATTATACCTTGCATTAGAAATTTATGCGCATATTATGACAAAAATAAGGAAACTATAATTTCCGTAGAACAATAACTTCCATAGATGTAACTTCTACAGTTTAAAACAGTTAAAGTCATAATTTATTCAGTGCAACTTGATTGAGAACACTTTCCATTATCTCAGCGAATTACTCTTCGTGCGCCCGGTAGAGATTCAAATTATAGAGTAAAATAGCTTTATAAATAAAGTTATTACTCATTTTATTTATACAAAAGTCATCGTACAAGGTACATGGCTGGTCATTTTCCTATCTACGAGAGTATTCGGTTTAAATAATGCTGATGTTTGACAGTTCGAAAATAGTTCATGTTGAACATGTAACCATATGTTTAGATTATATACGTATTCTTCCATTTCCAATTCATAACACCTGTTAATAAACGTAGAACTTTTATTTATCATCAATCCGTAGGTTGTTGAAGTAAATTCTAGGAACCTCCAGAAAAAAAGTATACAAAAATATTATTTATAGACGAATAATGACACTAAAATTTTTCAAAAACCTGATTATGGAGCAAAATACTTAATTTTAATTTAATTAAGTCTAAAAATAATCCCTTCATAGAAAGTAACTACTTTATTTAATATGTTATTTTTACGACTGAAAACTCATAAGATCACAATAAATCATGGTTTCAGAAATAGTCAAAGCCATAGGAAGATGAGATTTAGGCTAAGCGTAGTCATTATGTTTATTTTAAACAATTATCTTATAACCTAATTTTTATTAAGTGTCGTCTATACAGCTTTAAGTTTATTACACAAATATCATACCTTTTTTTGATAATCGTTGTCAAACTCCAGTAATCACGCTTTGTTTCACTTTCACGTCAATTCATAACATCTATACCTAATGGCATTAGAGTTACCTAATGGCATTAATTTTCACCGTGAAGTTTGTGTTTGGAGTTTTTACCATAAAGCTTCGGACAATTACATTTTAGTTCACATTATATCACAATTATTTTGACCTTTCTTAATAGAGATTTAATTTTTCTCTCTAGAAGTACTGCATCCAGGTGCTTAAATTAAACTCTAAAACAAGGATTTGCATAATATATATTTATTCGATATTTTGCCTAGTAAATAATTTCATATTGAAAAAACAGTTTAATTTAAGATTGAATGAAAAATATTTTTAGAGTAGATTTAAACTTCTGATTAACAATAGATTTGAAATACATTTTTTATCTTCTGTCAATCATAAGTTTAAATATTTCTAGCGTAGAAAAATTTATGAAAGTAAATCAATGATTAATAAATCATTTATTTATATTGGTTTGGATTTATTTACTCTTTAAGGAAGTTGAAATGGAGGAAAGAAATAATGCGACATCGTACTAATATAAATTACACTTTGCATATATATATATATATATATATATATATATATATATGTTGCATATGGAATCTATACTATAGATTTTATTATAAAGTTACTGAATCTAAGAGACATTAATTTATGAGCATACCATGAATACAAACACAAGCACACACACACACACATACACACAAATGTATAAATAATATATGTGGTTCCATTTTATAACATTATGGGGGATATAATGTCACCAATTATTACGCAATAAAATATTTAAAGGAATACAAATTTTGATGAAAGTATCTTTTAATAAGTGTAAACAAAAAAAAAAGGAATAAGTAAATATTTCTCCAATACTATTCGTTTTTCATTAAAAGTGGCCTAAGTGATGGAAACAGCAATATTCCTAAAATAATATTAAGCAAAGTTTTGTAAGTCGCTGTCCCTTTAGGTAAAGGCAAAAAGAAAAAGACGTTGACATTGATTTATCTCTCTTTTACAATCACTCATTTCTGTATTCCGGTTAAATATTAAAAGAAGAAATCTAGTTCTGCTTTAAAATCTTTCTTTATCAGTTGGGTATTAAATGCTCGAATCACTCAATATCCACAAAGCACTTAATTTATACTCTTTGTACTTATTCGGTACTTTGCATAATGAGTCACTTCTTGTAATAAAAATGTTTTGTTTAAAGATTGCAAATACATGATCTGTTTACAGTAGATTCAATATTCTGAAAAGTATTAGATTTGATTGATAAAATTAAATATCATTCTTCTTTTCGGTTTATATCTAAGTACAGGTTTATCAGGAAAATTCTATTACAAACTTTAATGTTTTCAGTAAATACGATGAGATAATTATAGATAATTTCTTGTTCTTAAGAAAAACTGTAAATTTTTTTAGCTTGTGTTCAATATGACTTACATTAGTCACCCGTGTTGCCCCATAATGTTACGGTACGCCATTTCTTTAAAATGTTGTAGTGGTTTACTATTATCTCTTTCCAAAGCATCATCTGTTTCTAAACAATGCAGAAAAAACTTATAGGCAAAGGTGAAATCTAGATCGGCTTTGAAATCCTCCTTCATCAATTGCGCATAAACTGATCGAATAACACAAAATCCCCAAATCCATCTATTTATTTTCTTTGTAATTATTAAATATTTTGGATAAAAGGTCCAAAATTAAAAAAAAAAATCTACTAAATGAACTTGTAATAGAACACAAGATGTATGACATATCCTCAAGAAAGAAGTTGCAAGAATTTAGATTAAGTGAGTTAGGAGGGTAACTGTGTAGGACAAATTCCTTCACTTAAAACTGTATCATAGTTACTTTTTTAAAAAATTACCAAGCTTCAAATGTTAATGGGACCGTGCTAGATCTTGGGGAAAATTGAAGATTTACATATCTACCTTAGGGCTGGTCTCAATAAAGACTTCTAACAGCTATCCGAGATTAAAACATGGCTCCAACAAATGGAGGGACGCAATTATCTGTTTAAACGGAGTTTAATCGCGGTTAGCTGTTAAATGACTCGATGAGATCAGCTTAAAAACTAGCGGATAACCCACATTTTTATCCTATAGAGATTGGAATTACTATTAACGGATTTTTCAGCAAAAACGGTTTTTAAAGTTCTTTTACAGTCCTTCTGCAAGAAGAAATGTTACAAACTGAGCAGTCAGCAATTTTTGGTTACAATGCAATATTATTTAGAATATTATGCTTATAATTATGAATAATTTTAAAGTATGTAATCAGATGACTGATTAATGTTAGCCTTGTATTTGCAGTATATAAAAGAGTTAGAAATTAACAAATTTAATATAACTGATTAGAATTTACAAGTTGTAACTCTAATTGAAAATTGGAATGCTTGCCTTTATTTAATCTTAATGACAAAAAAAGTGTGAAATAATTCATTTTAAGTCGTACTATTTAAAAATATGTTATAGATGTATGTATAGACACGTGTAAATACATTTAAAATATGTTGAAAGTTGACTCTAAAGAAAGTGTAGAGGGTGAACATATATTATTCAATATAATACTTAAAGCAAACATTTGTGGCTATGTACTTGAAAAGCTATCTTCGAGAAGTTATTAAGAAATATTTTTCTACTAAATGGAAATAAAATATATAAAAGAAAATAGCGAAAAATTTCCTTCTTTTCCTTTTTTATTTTCTATAAAAGGAGACTAACTGAGAAAACAAGTAATTCTCATAAAATAGCATGGACGCAAACTTTTATTTTTCACAGTCCCTGTAGGCAAAGAAAGAGAATAAAGGCCATCGACATTGATTCATCTCTTTTACCATCACTCATTTCTGTCTTCCAGTTTAATAGTAGTGGGAGAAATCTAGCTCCGCTTTCAAATCTTTCTTCATCAATGGTGTATTTAATGTTTGAATCACTCAAACTCAGTATAATCATTGATTTATCTTTTTTGTAAGTATATGATTCTAGAGTTATATATATAATTTCATATTATGATGTTTTTTTTTAATTTAAAGATTACCTATATTTGCAAACCATAAATAGTAAAAATTTATATAATAATAAAAATAAATTATTAAAATTTTTTTTTTCTTAATACTATTAAATTTTCAGTGAAAAATAAATTTCTACACTAAACTTTATACTTAAGACTCATTAATTATTAACAACCTGTTTTAAAACTGCAAACTCTTAAGACACTTTGGACAAGCAAGAATAAATGACTTATTAAAAGATATGTCCTTTGTCAGTAAAACTTTTTATAAGAGCCTTTACTATTCAAAATTCAATCTAGAATTTTGCTGAATATAATGTTTCAGTGAATCTCGAAAGCAATAATACAAGTGAGTGCATTTCTAAATTATGATTGTTTTAAATACAAATTATTTAATTTGAGACTCTACCCAAACAACACAAATTTATACACATTATTATTATTATTATTATTATTTTATAACAAAATTAGTATTTTTAAGCCAATTGCATAGTCTTATTGATAAATTCATGTATACTAAAGTTTGATTGATAAAATTTCCTAAAAAGTTAGTATTTATTATAATCCAAGAAAAATATTTTATTATGCGAACACCTTCTAAAATAATTAGTATTACTATAATATTGTACCTATAAAATTAATATCTTGATAATAAAATCCTGTAGGCTAATGCGTAATTCTTAAAATTGTCCAAACAGGCTATTAACAATTCCAAAAAATGTTCTATTTACTATACTGAATGAATTAATGAATAAAAAATATAAATATTAAAAACTTTTCTATTTTAACGTACATAAAACATCTTTGTTGGTATCATGAAAACTAATGTTACATGCATCGAGTTTCATGTAGAGTAAACTTCATGTGTAATACTACACAAAATGCAAAAATGATCTTTAGAAATTAACTAGTACAGGTCATTTTTATGAATATATTTCTAGAGATTTTATTGTTGTTTTATGATAAATTAAATAATCTTTAAATAAAATGTGTGTTCTTTCAAATAATATGTAAAGTTCTGAATATCATACTAATGTCTTTTACTATCCAGGTCCAATAATTTCTAGTTAAGAGTTGTTCCCAGGGTAGGTACCAGAAATATTTCCATCAGAATAATCTTTCTGGATGTCCCTTTCAAAATTTGCGAGGAAATCCCGCAGTTCTGCCATCGCTCATGGATACTCATTTCGCCAGTCTGCTGACAATGTTAACATCAAATGAAACGTTACTACATGCACGGATTGGAGGGGAGGAAGGAAAGGAATTTGTCCCATTTGACATCCCAGCATTGAAATTTGTAACTATTCAAGAATGCAACCAATAGTTCTTGTTCCAGCCATGTGTTTATGACCTTTATCTTCAAAGGTTAAATCAAAGTCTTTAAGGGGACAACAGACCTTCAAAAGGTCAAAATTAACCAAAAATATAATTTTAAAATGTTTATTATATATATATATATATATATATATATATATATATATATATATATATATATATATATATATATAGCCAATTATTCCCTAGCAGTGACTTTTGGAACTAATTTGTTTTTTCGAGGAATCCTTCATCCTCCGTCTTGTTTAATCGTCCTACAAAATGTGGCGTCATGCTCGCAAATAAATCGCGCTACAGAACACTGTGAGCACTGTCAGTTTAATTATGTCCACCCGGTATATATATATATATATATATATATATATATATGTATATACATATATACATATATATATGTATATATATACATATATATGTGTGTGTGTGTGTGTGTGTGTGTGTGTGTGTGTGTGTATTAGTTAAAAAATTAGGCTAGTCCTATCGTTAGTGAAAGGAACTTTTCTTAACGGAAAAATTATTTCACTTCCCTAAAATCTATATTATTTTCGTACATCTTTAAGAAAATCTTTAAAATATTATTTTCTAATCTTATGGTTTTAGGCATCTTTTTAATGATTTCAAAATGCGCTGTGCATTACTTTTTTCAGTCTCTGCTATTTTTTGACATTATCTACTATGCTTTATTCATTAAACTGGATATGTTGTTTAAACTATAATTTTTTTTTTGTGTTACGGAGTATTTAGGAACTTGAAACAAAGAAAAGCACTTTGCTAAAGTATAATGCTGCTTGAAATAATTGTCTATATAGAGAGTATTTAACGTTATTGAAAACTGATACTAAATTTTCTTTCTATATAAATGCTAAACATATATGCTTGTGGACGACATATTTTTCATAAACAAAGTTTCCTACTTGGGGTATTTTTAATATATTTTATAATTTCTATAACAATATTATTTATATTAAATAGCAAAATACTGTTAAGAACTAACTACATTATTTTAAAAATATTTTTAAATAACCTAAGCTGCCCTTCTAAAGAAATTCAGAGAGTATCCCCAGTCGCAAATTTGTGTTCAAGTAAGTTAATTATTGCAAATTTGAAGTTAGTGTAAAAAATATAGAATTATCAAAGCAAGTTTACCTTTAATTACTTTTTTAAAATTACTGTGTGAATCCAGTATTGTATTTACAGCTTCGAGCCTCAGAATATACATCATCCCAAAATAAAATAGGACAAGCATAAATATATATGTTTTTAAATGTGGAAACAGATCAATAATGGATAAATGTAGAAATCAGAACATTAATACGTCCGTTTGTATAAGAGAGTTACAAAATTTATTATTTTCAAACATTTGTTATAAAACATTAGACTTGAACTAAAACTTTTTAATAATTTTAACGGATATCCTTGATACATACTATACAAATAGAGATCTAGGTATATAGGGTTAAAGTGTTTATACTTATATATTTAAGTTATAGTCTTTTATCTAAAATTTTCATAATCCGTTTGTTTTACTAAACGAAACATGTAATATTATAATCTAAAAATTGAACTTACCTGTCTTCAATGAGAAACATATTTTGACTTGAATCTACACAAGTTCCTTTAATAGAAAACGAGTTTCCTTCGATTCGAATAGCAGTTTGCATGCCCTTTTGGAACCAAAGTCCAGTTAATGAACTTGGAAATTGGCACCCCGGAGCTGTAAAAGAAATACACAAGTGTAAAAATTATGCAGTTAGTTATTAAAAAGAGATAAGTGATAATAAAATGTTAATAAGTCTTTCAGTAAAAAATGTTATACTTTACTCGTAATTATTTAATAGGATATTCAGAATATTTGCATATCAGGGTAGAGATATATGATTTGTCAGAGATAGAACACTTCGGTAAAAAAAATAATATTACAAAACAAGTAGCATAGTTATACGTAAACGTTTCTAGTTTATTTCTACGCTGACAGAAAATGTTCTTTAACTATACAAAATGATTTTACTCTACTCTAAGCTGAATAAATACCTTTTGAAAAGTTTAACCATACTTATAACAACTCCAATTCGTTATCGTTTATACTTTATTAAATAAGTTCTCAATTTTATTGATGCGAGTCAAATAGTTTATTGTATACCAGTGCATCAAAATTCAAAAGTTATACAAATCAGATTCATGAAATGTTTTGCATGCATATACTCAAAATATATGGGGTGGAAAGTAATATAACGTGACTCATTTCAATGGAGTGGTATCTTATATAAATGTAGCATTTCTTTCTAACAATGAATCATACAAACTTAACCTTCTTCTCCGCAAATAAACCTGATATACCCATGGTAGAACTACCAGATATAGTGCAGCAGATTTGGAAAATATTGATTACACCAGTAAACATTAAAGAAAAGTATAAGCATGTTTCATAACTTTTTCATGCATTATGAAATATACATATAGTCACTTCAGTTAAAAGCAACAGAATGTTACTCATATAAGGTATTTTATATTTTGCAATGAGACACACGTTTAAATTTATCTTTCTATTTTAATATTATAGAATAAATAGGCTCACTATAGATAATTATATTACATCATACATTTACACAGGTATAAGTGTAGAAACGTAATAATCCTTAACATAAATCTCTAGCATTTGTTAATTTTCTTTGATATATAAAAACTCTTGCTTTAAAAGCACTTTAGACATAGGTATTTTCCAGTACATTGCTGATATTTATGGAAAAAATATAGGATATCCTTAATGTTACAATTTCTTATACTCATTGCATCATTATTCTAATTTTTTATACATTTTGAAAAATCTAGTTAGTACCAACTACAAGTGTCTCTTATCAAATACTCATTGTTTTTAGTGCTGTAGAACATATTTCAGTAACAAAACGAAAAAAAGTAAAATGTTGTACCAGAATAAAAAAAACATATAAAATCATTCATTTTACAGGCATCCATTTACGATAATAAAACGCTGAGACAAGTATGAACCTTCAATATCTACTCCTTAAACGGAAACATGATAAAAAATATCGTGCTTATTTTGCAAAAAAAAAGTATATATATAAAATAAAATCTGAACCTAAAACAGAGGAGTAATAAAATATCTAAACGGTAGAGAAAAAAAGTAAACGTTCTACAACTTCATCGAATTCGCTTTCGTGGTAACAGTGGAGATGTTCTTAAATTACTGTCATAAATTACGTTTACCTTAAGTCTCTGCTTGATTTTTCATTTTTTCGCCGCTTTTAGTATCCTCTGGTGGGCAATTTCCGCCCTTTTCCGAATGATGACTGTAGCTGGTTTAGCTAGAAATTAATCTGCTCATTGCTTATCACGCGTCGCCACTAGTTCTTTGTCTTAGAGACGCCAGTGCGATAAATTTCTGCGTTAAATTAAAGCGAACTTCAGCCAATCAAACAAAGCATGGCAGGGAAGCGTACTTTACTGAGGAAGGGGAGAATTTGTTTCATCGGGTAAACGAAAATAGAACCAATAAAGGCAAAGGCTGGAAGGAATGGTTTTCCATTTAAGCACATAAAAGTTGCTCCAGTCTATCGCTGTTAATTACACTTTACATACTATCAAAGCTAATTCTTCGATATAAATTTGTTCATCTTTATAAGTTGGAAAACAACATGTAAGATATTGACTACGTTTAAAATTAAACTGCATTAATAAATCATAATTCTTTTAAAAAGTAAACCACTGTCAAAAGAAAATTATGTAAATCTAATTATGTATTTACTAAAAACAATCTAGCTACAAGTTTAATTATAATAATTTAGTCATTCTCCATATATATAATTTACTATATAGTCTTTACCATTTTATCTTCAAACTTTTAACATCACTTTATATATTTCTGTATTCCGTAAAGACAATAATTATACTCTTATAATTCCTATCTACTTGCAGTCTTATACCAATTTTTTAAAATTGTTTTATACCAATTTTTTAAAATTGTTTTTCATAAACTGTCAAATATAGTAAGATAAATTTTTCATCATCCTACATAATAATATACATTAATAAATTTGAAAAATATGTATTTTAAGTAACGAAAGAAAATATTGCTAAAATAGAAATAAACATTATGCTGTTTAAAAATGTATTCAGTATTTAGCTTAAAAAATTAAGTTATGTATTATTATTTTAAAAAATCAGATGCATAACACAAATAAATATATTTTTAAATGTCATTCATAAAATAAAATTTATATTAAAAATTTTTAAATTATCGAATTGAATTAATGACGTTTATATTTGGAAAAATCTTACAATTATTTTTATTATTTTATTCTAAAGACCATAATGTTAGTCCAGAGAAGTTTTCCTTTTATGAATGCTATCGATATACTAAAGTTTAAACACATTATGTTTTAATCGTCAAAACAGAAGTTACATTTAAATATCTGGATGTAACGAATAAAGGAAAAAATTACAAGAAAATTATCTAACATAAGTGCCACAATCAGGTATAATTCTTCTAATATTGAAATTAAAAACATGTTCAACTGATGAAGCTGTTTTTTTTAATGGTTTTGATACACAGTTTGCAAAACTGCATTTGCATCAAAAACACTACACATTTATTTAGAAACTATGTTGAGATGCTCTATTACTCAGGAATAATATAATAAGAAAAATAGTTTTGTTATAGAAAGGAGCAATAATTTACACATCATTGTGAGTTTAATGAACTAAATGTTTGATGGTTAAGGCAATTTTTGAAAACTCACATTTGGTTTTATAAAAAATAAGAGCCATTTAAAAAAATCTGAATTATCACTTCTACGATGAAAAACTTTTATAAATTTTACTACAAGTTTTAGATCTGGTTTTATTCCGATATATTTGTATTTAACTCCAAAATTATTCTTAGTTAATTGTCTGCACACTGTTTGCGGAAATTATAAGAATTGCCTCATTTCTTAACAAATATTAGTAGTAAAACATTTTGCCTAACTTATTTATTGTATATCTTACATATGTTTTGAAGAGTGAAAAT
Organism: Pardosa pseudoannulata; assembly: GCA_032207245.1. Classification (NCBI taxonomy): domain Eukaryota; kingdom Metazoa; phylum Arthropoda; class Arachnida; order Araneae; family Lycosidae; genus Pardosa; species Pardosa pseudoannulata. The sequence goes on from CM063503.1 coordinate 101,434,012, forward strand.
ATTGTAGAAGAAAATATTTACATATTAAACTTTGCAGTTTTTTAAACTATGGTACATTTAATTCATTCCGTTATCTTACACTGCATTTTCTAAAATTGTGTAAGTTATACATTTAAATTTCATTAATATATAAATTAATGTATAAATTAATATATAAATATTTAAATGTATAAGAATATATATAATATTTAAATATATGTTATTAATATGCAAGTATATTAACTATTTTCTTTTGAAAATATTATTTAAAAAAATATTTAAGGAAAGAAAATCCTGATTTAAATACCATTTAACAATAGAACTATACTCATATAATTTTTTCTAAATTATATTTTGTATTTTTATAAACTGAAATGTTTGCCGTACTTTCCTTATCTACTCCAGATAAAAGAAGTTTTAAAAGTAATGTTTAAATTATTCAAGTAAAAAACAAAACAAAAAAATAAATAAATACAAACTTTTTCTATCTTTTAAAAGAAATGAATATCCGCAGGGGAAATGGTTGCATTTGCAGAATATGTTAAATAGTAAAGCAAGTCAAACACTAGTTACGTAAAAGACAGTATTTATCTTCTCAAAAATAATCATAAGCAAAGCAAAAATAATTCAATTTGAATCAAGAAAACTTTCGATGCACTGAAGACATTTTTTGTCATCTAAATAGGATGGCTTTTTCTTTAAGGACTAAAATCGATCTTTGTGTCTCTAACATATCACCAAAAGGGTGAAAATATATTTAATATTAGATTTGCACTTTTATTTCAATCAGAGTATTCATGTTTTATACCGGGTTATTTAAAAATGATTTTGAAAACTTTACTATGTAATAGTTCAGAGCACTGCAAATAATTTTCTTCATTGTTTACAATCGTAATATGTTTTACTTATTAAAGTTTGTCTTTTTTACGCATTCCCATCAGTCTTGTAATTAATGTATACATAATCAATTTATTAAAAAATTAATTCAGCTTAAGTATTACAAAAATGGTATATCTTTTTTTAAATAAAATATTTTGACACCATTCAATTTCTGGTGGTTATTTGATGTATTAAATACAATGTATTAAATTTTAAATATTGTACAAAAATATGTATATTTAATGTCTCAAAGAATGTGATTTTCAAAATATGTTACAGAACTTCATATAATTTTTATTTATTCATTCTGTTAATATTATAATTATTTACATTCAATTGTAATAATATTTTACTCTCTTTGTCGTCTCTTTGTCGATTTTGTCTTCGTAAAATATCTTGGAAGTTTTACGAAGACAATTGTTTCTTCTTACTTGGCTAATTAGAATTCGAGTGATGTATAAATTAGAGGGAACCTCTTTACAGACATTTTATTTTATATGTGTTACTAAAATTTAAAAAATAAAGATAATTTAGTAAATAAAAACATAAGGAACAAAAAAATTTTATTTTCAGTTATATTTTATAAAATATTGATACATAAACAAATTTTAAGAAATGTACATTTTATTATTTAAAATATCCAAGGTGTATATTTTAAGGATAATCGTATATCGCATATTATGAAGATAACTATTACACATAGAGTAAAATCTCATCATTTATTTCATAACTGCTTATCAAAAACAAAATTGATATTTATAACATAATTATTCAAAAATATTTTAACAATTTGCTCTTTATTCTTAAAAAGAATGAATGTTCAAATCTAATTCTGAATCTGAAGCAATAAGAATATTTAAAGTAAGTAATGGTGTTTATTTTAGATAAAACAGTAAAATATAAACCAGATAACTCAAATAAACATGGATTTTCTAATTATACCTTATTTTCTGCTTTATAAAAGTGAGAAGAAGGTATGAAATCGTCCCATTATATTTCACTACTTAATACAATTTTCAAGAAAATTTTCCAGAAATATGAAACTGAAACTTTTCTCCAATTATATTTTTTATAATTTACAGAAACCTATTTTGACTTGTTATATATTATATATCTACATAGATTTTAATATCTGAGTTTTATATTTCTTATGTATATTAATTTTTAGTTCAAAACAGTAAAATATGAACCTGATAACTCAAATAAACCTGGATTTTCTAATTATACCTTATTATCTGCTTTATAAAAGGGAGAAGAAGGTATGAAATCATCCCATTATGTTTCACTACCTAAGAAAATTTTCAAGAAAATTTTCCAGAAATATGAAACTAAAAAATTTCTTCAATTCAACTTTTTATAATTTACAGAAAGTTTATTTGACTTGTTATATATTGTATATATCTTGACTTGTATATATATACATAGATTTTAATATCATTGTTTTGTATTTCGTATGTATATTAATTTTTAGGACAGAACATTTATTACCATTCTGTTAAATATTTATAAAACAAAGCAATTATTTCTTAATTTGTTATTTACAATTTCCCAAATCAATACCCTATTTAAGCCTGGATGCCGTGACATAAATGTGTACTCATACCTACATTTTTACATTTTTGTTATATTTTTATTTTTATATCTGTATCTGAATGTATACGAGATCTCGAATATATTTTGTAGGAAGAAGGGTTTGATAAATGGATATCCTCACTCAGCTATCTCAGCCAGATGAAAGATAATATATAACAGAATAATGCATACTGAGCAGAGTATAAAATTTTTCTTTACAAACTGTGTTATCTACACAGATAAGATATTTACCTAGATTATTTAATTTATGCTTTTTATGTAGCAATTATTCTGATGTTATATTATTCATGCAGTGACAATAAAAAATAGGTATGTATTTTGGTAGTAGCATTAATACTCTTAATTGTAACTATGTTCATAATTCAAAACGAATGAAAGTTAAATTACTTGAAGAAATATGAAAAATACTTGAATAAATTTTAATTTTTTTTTTAACCACAAATAATATTATTGAAATTTTAATAATTTCCTTATAACATAGTCTAAATTATTAATTTGATTAAAATATTTATTTTTTTAATTTAAAAATTAAAAAAAATATTATTTAGACTATAAATATTCTTCTATTGGTTATATATTTATTTTGCTAATAATTGAAAACAAAGGTAAAACATATTCTATAAAAATATATAAAACACAATTATTTTAATATCAAATTTTTAAAGATGGGTCGCAGAAAGAAAAAAAAAACTAGATATAAATTCCTATTTTCATTTGACTTTTGAATCTATTGAAGAACATTTGTCGATATTTTACTGTATGTTAAAGAATATCGATTTACAAGATAAAAAATGTCTGATTTCGTAAAGCAACTTCTTTTATGGTTCGAAAAATTTGGATTATTTTACTCTCAAATTGATTCTACCATCCATTATAAAAAATCAATTTACTCTATTCGTCAGTCCTTCAATCGAACATATCATGGAGCAAGCACTTATAACAATCTTGATACAATCTAACTAGGCAATATCCTTCATTTACGCAAAAAAAAAATTAGATTTTCCCATTCGAAGCGTGTTTGTTTTTCACATGGGAAAACAAAAGCGCACAAATACTAGTCGTTTTTTATATTGGAATTGAAGAGTGAAGAATTGGAAGCCTCCAGATGCAATCAAAAGTAACGGCTCTTCAATGTACGTGTTCCGAACAAGCTAAACACTTTTTATGTTTCTGTTTGTGGACTTGGGCCTTATTTTCCGCCACATCACGTAAGCGAGGAAGATCTGCAGCAACAGAGAATTTAATAGATAAGTAAAATGAAAAAAAAATAAAAGTAAGTAAATGCAGATTTAATCAAGTACTTGTGTATTGATTTTACAATTTGATTCCGTTGAAGTCAATAAAATCTGAAATTTGTCTCATTTGGGCATTGGCCTCTTTTGGGTGATAATTTAAATCAAACAAGGCGAATAACCTTTTAAAGACTTAGATAAACAGGAAGAACATGCATCATTTAGTGAGAATTAGAGAAACATTTGCATTGCAATTTCCTATTTCGACTGGTGTTTAATGCATGATTAAATGCATTTTAAAGTGAGCGTTATTTATTGGAGGTGAATACTTTAACTACTTTGCTTGTTACATTGCACAATGTTTCATCTGAAAAACATAAAATTTATAAAGATGGAAGACATGTTTTTATTTATTTTACCCTTTAGATCCTGTGAGAAATTTAAAAAATTTGAAATGAGAGTTAATATGCTTAGTAAATTTGCTTAAACTGTAATATTTGGCAAAATGATAATTACTTTTCAATTTTAATCTTTATGACGAATTTCAGTCCAGTCGTTAATAACAAATCGGATTAAGTAAAGGAAAGCGAATAGCTTCAACGAACGGAAATGAACGAATATGTTACGAAATGTTATTATTTGCCAAGCTTTTGATTTCATTTTACAAATTAAATTTCTGGGAATTTTACAAAATTAAGACGTAATATCTTCCATACAATACAAGATAAGTTTTCATCAATATTTTACAGCTGTTTTTGGAACAACTTTTTAACAATATGCCTTGAGTTAATGATTTTACTAATTAAATTTTATAATATTATATTTACAGGAAAAACTAAGCTTTAAAATATTATTAGAAATTCAAAAAAATATATATTTTTTTAAATATACGCATGACATAGAAGATATATTATAACCATATTAAGAAGCATGTTTGTATTAAACATAAGATACATACTAGTAAAAAACACTATTACAACACATGTATGTTTTATAACAAAAATTGTTAGAAATAAGGGAATGAAAAAATGCACACAATTTTGCTGTAAATGTTTCCATTTGTAATATTCAATGGAAACATTTACAGCACAGCACACGTTACACACAATTACATCACAGTATTCACATACATTACATACATTACATATATCACATAGCATTACATACATCACAGCATCACAACACATACACACATTACAGCACAGTTACGTTACACTAATAACGTAATAAAATTGTATAGAAATTTTCTAACTATATTTATAAGTAAATAACTATTTTTTATGATTTTAGGAATTTGCTATTTTATTTTAAGTTGTGGTTTATATTTTATGTATTTTATGCTCTTCCCATAAATATTATTTTTTAATACACGCTTTGCAAAAGAAGATGGAATTTCATCTGTGGGAATTTTACTTTTTTTCCATGTACAACGGAATAAAAACCTTCGACATGAAGAAATTTAAGCTGTGTTTAGCATCTACATTTTTAGTAGGGTGCAATTCAGGAACCAAGTCTTTTGGTTAAAATATTTATTTTTTTTTAATTTATAAATTTTTAATCCCATTATAAGTTACTCTTTATATTATTTTCATTTTAGTCTAATGCATAAAAGTTTTCTCCCTTTAAATATGTCTTTCTGAAAGAATTGCGAAGAAGAATTTCTTTCTCTTTCTTAGAACACAGAACCGAGTTATTCCAGCAAGCTATTATACTTTAATTTCTAGGATGAACAATTCTTTCGTACCAATTACATAAGAGATGATTCTAAGAATCTTGTCTAAATGTTTTTAATAAAAAAACCAACTGAACCCAAGAATACACGAAATTGTTTCACGTTTCCAAATAATTATTTTATTCAACTAGTGAGTATCTTCTAGTAATCCAGGCTTTATATTAAAAAAAACATTTTTTTTGTATTTTGACATCCATTACAAAACTGCTGAAGTACCTTTTTTACGAAATAGCTAGAAATTTTGTTAGGAAATCTATAGTATACTTTAGATATTTTATTTTATGATTAATCTTTCTTTTGAGTAAATTCACTTCTAAATAGAGTACTTTTCATCAAATAACGAATTGTTAAATTCATAAGTAGTAATTCTATAAGAATTTATTTTTAGTTTTTAAGTGCTTTTCACACCTGCGATTTACATCACGGTACTACCTAAAATGGATTTTTTTAATTTACAATTTTGTCAAATTTTTTGTTTATCTTTCTCAATGTATTTCCGACTCATACTCACATGTCGACCTATTGTTATGTGCCTCTGGTCAAAGCATGTTGAACTTCTTTTTTCGATAACTTCTTTATATTGGGTGGTCTTTATAGCTTTTGTCTAATCTAAAGTGTTTGTTCCCGGATTGACACTCGTTGTATTTAGAGAAAACGTAAAAAGCTAGTAGTATTACGTTACAGATCAATCTTCTCAGATATATGAGTATTATAATGTCCAAGAAATTATTTGTACACCACCATAGACGAAAAATGTTGCAAATGACAAAAAACTAAGTATTTCGGATTCGATGCTACTACTATAGGATGTAGAACAAAAATTCTGATATAACATGAAGACGTATAAGCATTAAAATGAGTATAATAATAATTATGATAATGGTGCCTCTTACAGAGAATCAGGAAATGGTTTAATATACCCAAGTGTATTAGTGTGATATGTAGTTATTAACATCTACTCACAGAAACGCTTGACACTTCCAAGTATATTGATACGGAAGATCCAGAAAATGTGTTGGAGGTTGCCAAAGGCACAGTAAGTTTTGGTAGAGCTGATCAAATAAAATGTAGTAGAGCTCAGCTCAGAAGCAAATAGGAAATATATAGCAAATCTCACAATATACAGGTTGCAGTTGCCATGTATATTATTTTGTCATTGTTTTCGATCTTTAAACTGAAACTTTGGACAATAAGTTTTGAAAATATGAATAGACAAATTCAAATTCACAATGCACAAATCTGTAACTTTTGTGGATATAGCAATGATCGTAATGAACTATATAATCGATATTGTCAATTACTTCATATACACCAAGAGCTATTATAGTACAGTAATTTTGAATGTATGAATAAAAAATTAGTAGCTGAAATTTAATAAAATCGCCACACGTTTATGTACTAAAAGATAGCACGTATATAATTATGACTTTAAAGTCTTGTAAATAATGTCCTTATCAATCTCAAGATTTAGATTATAGGTTCAATTTAAAGTTTTACTTTTTCATGATCTCACACTAAGTCAAATTTTACATAGTAGTCATTTTGAATGTAAAAAAGTAACATACACAATGCACAAAATAGTAAATCTTAATATGTTGTGTACATATAAGCATTTGTATTTTTTTAATTTGGTCATTAAATGCAAGGATCTAAAATTTATTCGGTGAGAGATACACGGGTATAACATTTACAGTTTACGAATTCGTTTATTATAATAAAACCATATGATTGTATATGTTTGTTGTAAACAGCATCCAACTGACGAGCAATTATATTTATTCTTAGAATGGAATGTTTTTGGTATAATATTATTACTTGCCCCTAGTCATTAAAAATGAAAGCATATTCCCAGCAGCTATTAAACATGCAAAGATATATCACTACTAAGGACACTAATCTAATGGGTAAAAATGTTAGGTAATGAATATTAATTTAAGACTTTTTACTAAGAATAACAATTTTCGTAGCATTAAATCATTTATTTGTAATCCATCTATTGATAAGTTGTACATTTTTCTTTAATTGTTGATCTTTTATATTCCTTGGAATGTTTATTTTAGTATCTTTAAGATCCATAAATAAATTTCGTGCAATAATTTATTTATTGGTTAGCCACTTAAGCACATGATTTAAATTGAGAAAGAAATTAACCGTCTCACTTATATATATTAAAAATTGTAAATCCAAGGAGATGTAAACCAGAAATGTATTTCGTAAATAAACAGAAAAGAATTTCCCCGATAGAAAATACGAAAGTTAAAGAATCCTGGCATAAATGATTTCATGATTTAAATCATTCCCCATGCTTCAGATGCGAAAAAAGTTCTAAAACACAAAAGAAAGAACATAGTGCATAGATCATTGTAAAGACTCTATTTATATATTCCTTGAAATCATATCAAAGTTAAAATATTTCTTCTTCTGTGTGATAGCCGGGAGCACTTTCGCCTATGTATATTTTGAATCATTTCGAGGTTTTTTTTTAATATTTTTTTTCTGTTTATAAAAAGGAAGACTTAGTATTCGGTGCACGAAAAGGAAAAAGCACTTTTTGCAAAACGACTGTGTTGTCCTAATCCTCCACGAAAATACAAAAATAAAGTAGAAGCTAAAGGAAACGATAGAATAAAAAAAGGGAAAAAATAAATAGTTTTTCTTTTGGAGTGCTGAAATATTCATCGTCTGCTACTGCTCGAAGACATCCCGTGGTTTTTCGAAGATTGTGGGAGGTCTTTTTTCCTTGCTTTTATCTTACTTCGGCCTCAATCGAGCGACAGCCTAGGGTTTCTGTGCATTAAACGAGTGGAGATCTACTTTAGGATAGCTTTAAATCAAGTTAATGTCGCTTTTTAAAAAAAGAAAAGGATCTTTATAAAGAAATAAGTTGAAAATAAATCATTACTTTTTTAATACTCTAATACTTTATACGTTCCTCTCTCAAACCTATACCAAATCACTGCTTTCGACGATGATGAAAAAGAGCTATAGCTTGAACTTGCCCTTAAGACAAGAAGAGCGTCTATGAGCTTTTTCTGGTTTTGCTGAAAGGTACTACGGATTCTAATTCCGATGTCATTTTGTCAGGATGCCCTAAATTCTTTTACCGTATTTTAGGATTTAAAGGCAGAATAAAATTGCTTAGTCTACGAGACTATTGGCTGCGTGACTTGTTAAAAATATTTTTTTAACTCAAAAATATTATTTATAAAAATAATATTAAATATGACAGGATTAAATATGAAAATAATATTTTCTTATTTTTATTCCTTGAAATTTCTATTAGTTTATTTGAAATTCATTTATTTGACACAGTCTCATAATTATATCTATCAAATTATATAATACACTAATGAACAATGATATTTTTAAAATCTGTCAAAACATTCATAGATTTATCTTCGAGTATTTTCTTTTTATATCAAGTTGAAAATATTTTCTACACATTTCAGCTAATTCTCATTCGATAGATGTGAGATAAATATTGAATGATTGTAAGTAAGCAATTCTTTATGATGTAATATAAGATGTAATTTAAAGTTTATTTTAACTATTTAAATCTAACTTTCAGACTACACATTTACTATTGAAAAGGACTCAGTTAATTTCTTTGACACTAAATAAAAGTATTTTAAGCATATATTATTTAGAAAAGCTCTATATCGACTCATATAAAAATTTCATTGAGTCATTTCTTCAAACTCAATATGTGACATGTGTGAATGAAATATTTAAAGGCGGATAAAATATTTCTAATCTTAATTGATTGAAACAATAGTATACTTTACTTTAACCATACGGAATTAAATTCAATCTTAAAGAATTTGGGATAGAAAAATGATAACAACGTATATATAAATTTAAAACTTTCGAATGTACTATTTTTATGCGAGTTTATTTATTAACAAACGCTTAATTAAAATCTTGCAAATGCTTCCGCAACATATATACAGAATTGAAAATAAATCATTATTTTTACCTATTTAGAATGATTTTAAATTGAAAAATAAAATGGCATGAATATAAATGCGATACGTTTTCTAAACTTATTAACTGACAGCATAACAAAATCATAATTCTTACGTATTGGTCAATATGACAAATTGTTATGGCATTATTTTTAAACAAATCCTCTAAATAGTTGAATTCTGTAAAAATATTACTATAAATACACCTATAATGTTTTCTTAATTGCATATATTTTCTTTTGTATAAAAGCAAAGAAATAAAATTGAGCAATGTAGAAATTTTGACTTTACGATCTTAATT
>CM063503.1:101448692-101453692 GCA_032207245.1 Pardosa pseudoannulata
TATTCTGAAATTCTTTATATTCTCATTGATAAGTCAAATTTGACAATATATGTCATTCTCAAAGCATTAGTTTGGAATTAAAACAGATAAAATTATAAGAAATAATTAGATAATCTAAACTTCTTATTTTTACTTTAACTGCTAATTCAAAAAAGGAAGTTCAAATTAATGCAAATTCTTTTCAGTAGTTTTCATCAAGAGAACAATGTTCTTATGAAACCGTTTGAGTTTGAACATATTTTTCTTTCGAAATAATTGAAATACATTTGATGCTCAAAAGAAATAAGTCAAAAATAAAATAAGAAATAGCAATTCTAATAAAGGGACAATTAATGATTTTTATTTCTCAAAAAGGATATTTTCTTTAGTAGTATTATTTAAATGGTACAACTGGAGGTTCATTGTGTTCATAGCATTTTGTACTTCGAACATAACGTTTGAATAAAAATCTGTAAATGAAACGCTGATTGTTTCTTGTTTAATTTTGTACCTTTTATTGTGCAAAGAACTTATACACAGAAGAAAAAATTAAAATTATCTATTGTAATTTTAATAAGTCGTTAAAATTGTTATTTCTTTAGAAAAAAACTGAATTTTAATCTAGCAATAAATATTCGCAAAAATATTGCTTTTGTTTCTCTGTACACAGCGGTAATGATTATGTTTAACGTAAATATTTCGTTGTATTCAAGAATACTAATCGTGAATTTAAAAGACATCACACGATATTTTCTTTTGCTTAGCTTGTTAAAACAATAACTTCTTAGAATATTATAAAAATTACTTAATATTGTCTGTATGGTGCTGTGACTTAATCAGCAGAGTAATTTTAATGCTCCAATTAAGGAGGAATTTTATAATTAAGGGTATATTTCTAAAAATGTCACTAATTACTTTATTAATTTTCATTTCTTACTTTATTAAGAAGAAATGTTCATTTAACAGAAAAAAACTTCTTTTGCGAACTCTGTTTGTTTTGTAGAGGACATTATTTTATTGTTATCTTTGTCATTTACATAAAATGAAAAAAATGAACACTTTCATTGTGACATTTGAAATTTATTTCAATGATAAACAAAAATGTTATGTAAAAGTGAGACTTTGTTAAACCTTATATAAACTACTCCCTTAATGAATGATTTATTAATCATGAGTTCAATATACAATTGGAAAAGGACAATTGATTCAGGAATTGATTACCTTTACAATATTATAGGTTAAATTTTTTTGACAAATTTCAATCGTTTACTACTCTTTTTATATTTTATTAATTAAGCAATTTTTAGAGTAAATTATACTAAACTTCATTAATCATTATATACTAATGAAAAATTGAGGGTGTAGTACGAATATATTGAAACGCAATATATGGAGTTTTTTAAATTGCTACTGCGCAATGCAAACATTTTGATTTAAACACTTTAATTTATATTTTCATTATTGCACTTATAGACGTTAACTTAAAAATATGTGTTCTGAAAAGATTATTTTATAAACTACACTTAAAATATGTAGAACAATATGCATAAAATATTTCTTCACTTTATTTGATCGTAAAATAAAAATTATGAGATTAATAGAAAAATAAATGAGAAAGTAAAAGAAAACTGTTAAAACAATATTAAAAGAACTGGCTCAAAAATATGCAGATAGATTATACAGGGTGTCTATAAAAGAACTCCGGGGTTTTGAGGCAAAATATTTTAATGAAATAAAAAACATACATACATGTTTTATACATGACTGGCAAGCTTACACTTTAAAGTTTTTTTTAACGCTTAGTAAAGTTCTATATGAGCCCCGTTAGTGGCACGGCAGACGTCTAAACGGTATTCTACCTCTTCCCATGTCCTGGCGAGCATGTCTGAGGGGACGGTTGCCACACCATTGACGAATGGTTTTGTCAGAAGGCGGGTTAACACCATAGTTACGTCGAAAGTTTCTTTGTACGGTAACTACAGACTTCGTTTCTATGAGTCTAATAACACATTGAGCCTTTTGTTGCGGAGTCGACATTATTTCAAATTTCGCGACGTCATTTCAAGGTCAACGCCCTGCAGCGCCACCAACAGTTGATACAAACATTCCCAATTGGTATGAGTAAAACTTTTTGAGCTACTCTTTTCAGAGAAATCGACTAAATTTTGCTATCTTTTATAGTTAGTGAGATATGAATTTTTAAAACCCCGGAGTTCTTTTATAGACACCCTGTATTTCCTTATCATATATACAAATATACCAAAATTATACACCGTTGTAGTTCTTAGTTTTTAAATAATGCTACGCACAAGGTTCAAAATAACGGTTTTGAGTATAATCAGTTTAAAGTTAATCATTTGTATGTATTTGCTCTATATTTGGTTAACAATTTTAACCATAAACCCAGTTTAATTTGGCATATTAACTTAATATAAAAAATAGAAATCCCAATACTTCATTCCATCAAATAAAATAAAAAAATTGAATTTCTGATGAGTTAAAGATGATCTTCCCACCTCAAAACTGAATCAGATAATTTGTTTTAATTATACACAAGTTTTACTAAAATAATAAAGACATATTAATTTTTTAAATAATACTTCAATATAATTATTTCATAGAAGCATTGGACGATATATAAGTAAGCGATTTCATTTTAGATTTCTTTTCACAAAATTGAGGCATTCGAGAAGGTATGTGACAGAATATAGCAATAAATGCAAACCCAATGTATGTAAAGCAGGAATTGAAATAAATGTACGCAGACAGCTGTATTCAGACCAATACCTGAAAGATACGAAACACTTGTGAACTCACATTTTCTACCCATTTTTGTCTTACTTGGGTTATCTTTGTACTTATTGCGATAGTAAGACATAGTTCATGTTTTAAACCTTTCGGAAGATTATAGGAAGAAAAATGTGAATTTATTGATATAATTTTAGGTGTTTGGAATACTTTGATATAAATCACATATAAGTCAAAGTATTCTAAACTAGAAATTCTTGTTGAATACATTAATTTTGGAACTACTAAAGCATAAGAAAATTGGAAATTTTATACTCCTTAAAACTCAGCTCTTTGTAGGAGACTTCAAATATTTTACTAAAATAATTCATATAAGAGAGAGATTATATTTAGAATAATATCAACGGAAATGCTGCTTCCATGTATTTAGAAACAGGAATATTTACAGGGAACTTACAGAACTTTTGCAACTTAAAACTCAAATTTTAACTAAGCTTTACTTAAATAAACTTTTAATTAGAATGACATACTTCTTTTATTTTAGTTACAAACTATCCACGTCTTTGTTATTCTGTAAGGATAGGCTTTTATTATGCTCTAAATCGACCACTGGGAAAATTAGTTAAAATTACTGTAAAAAAGTAAAATCCACGTAAACTAAATACTCACTCCTATTAATTAAACTATTGAAGAAACGAAACTATTCAAACAAATGATAATAGATTTGTCTCCAAAGACAAAATTTATTTCAAGAAAGACATTAAAAAAAAGTATGTTCTAAGTTTGACGTTAATTAAATTTTATAAATCAAGAAAGTATTGAATTGAGTGTAAGCATGTAATATAGCACAGGAAATTGATAGAATAATCTCATCATTTAATTTTAAGTGTACTAAACCACATTAAAAAGGCATTAAAAAGCTTTATTTACTATAGTAATTTATTAATATGTATTTGAAATTTGTCTAAATCACCTAAAATTACTTAATACATTGTGTATATAACATAATAAAAATATATACTAAACACTTTTTTTAAAATTAATACATAAACTATAATGTTAATACAATCAAATTAAAGGTTAAAAGTTAAAGTTTTACAAATTTTAAAATAAAATTATTTACGGATAACTGCATAATTAATTTATATTACATTTGTGTTTTCAATCTGATATATAATATTAATGTAAAGCTTATATAAACTCTATAAATATTTTAATTAACAGTAGTTTCCCATAAATTATCAATTCGCATGCTTAGTCCTAGTTATTTAAAATAATTTAAATTTTTATCTTTATTCCATTCCTTTTTATTTTTTTTCGGTTATTATAATGATTATTTATGAAGTATGCTTCTACATGTAACTTCATCAAAGCTGTAATTTTTACCTGAAAATGCCATCTTAATTTTGCCTTATATATTGTCATAATAAGAACTTTTTCAATGCAAGTAGGTCTTTGGGATTCATTTTCAAAAGTAAGATAATTTTTCAAATTTATTTTATTTATTTATTTCAGCGTTACATTTTTATCATTTGTATATTTGAAATATTTCATTACATATTTAACATTTTTCAAATGTGTTAAATATGTAAAATATTTCATTACTTATATATGAAAAGACTTAAGTCAACTTAAGAAACTACGTATGTAATAACTATAATATGTATGTAAAAATTAGATAGAAAACAAGAATTTTATTTTATTAGATACATTAAATATATTTAATCCTAATCAATTCAATTTATAGCTATTAAAACTTCAAGAATATTATTTTAAACAGATTGTGTTTAAATTTTCAGTATAATTTCATAATATTTCCTAATTCTTATCGTGTAATATTCTTCCTAATCTAAAATTAATTTACTATGGTACAACACAAACGCCTTATGTATTTTAATTGAAAGACATTTCGGATAAAAAAATTCAACCCCAGTTTTTGGTATTATTTATTTACATTGCTTTACATGCTTAACATAATTTTGAATTCATTTTTTATTTTTCCACTAATTATAATGATTTATTAATAAGTAACGATAACATACAACCCCATCCGCGCTTTGATAGCCGTTCCTCAAAATCTCATCTTAATGTTGCCTTATATATTGTCAGAATAAGCATCATTTTCAAAGCAAGTATGTTCCTTGGGATTCTTTTTCAAAAGTAAGACCATTTTTCATATTGATCAAGAAATTTTCATTATATCCCTCTAGAGTAACTGCGCTATCATGCTGGAAATTTCGCATAGGTGCAGTTCATTTTCCTATTGAAAACAT
>CM063503.1:101458692-101473692 GCA_032207245.1 Pardosa pseudoannulata
AATGTTGACAAGATTTTCTTTCAGGAGACATTGTTTTAGTACATTTTGGACTTTTGATATTCATAACATAATAATTCAATTATAATGTTCATATTTTCAGTCCTAAAGTCTTAAAGCTAGTGACTTATACTGTGGGAATTATACTGTGTAAAACAAATAAACATCTAATATGTCTAATAGACAATCCAGACATTAGAAACCTCCTTAAATAAAAGTATTTTTTTAGTTATAATTATGTTGAAATGCATTTATTTAAATGTATATTATCCCATTATAAGCGTTCTTTGATATAATATAGTGATAAATGACTTTCAGCATTATTAAAATTAATATGAACGACGTTTTCAGTTTTCTTTCTTCAACAAAAAATCATTCAATTAGTGTGCAATGAATCAAAAGACACTAAAGAAAGTCCTTGGTCGTTATTGAAAAGGAAGGAAGCATTTTTTATGATTAGAGTCTTAACCGTCTTCTACAGAATGTTTAATTGTAGATTATATATAGTGGAAATAGAGAGCGTGTGCATTAAAAAAATACCAAAATGTTTCTTAATGGCTTTAAATTATTCTTCTCTAATGTACGGATAAAAAGTAAAATATCTTAAAAAGAATAAGATAAATTGTTTAAAAAAAATGATTTCTTAAATTCAGATTATACAATCAGGAATATATTTAACTACCTGAGAAATATAAAGGGAAACGATACACTGGGGTAGTAACTTAATAACAATCATCTTATGTTTTCCTTTTTTACATAATTATCTTATTTGCGTCAATTAGAGCCCGGTCATTAAACCATTTAGTTAGGAAGAATCACCTTCCAAAATATCTCAAACTTTATTTTTCCTATCCCAAAACATCGTAAATTATGGATAGCATAAAATAAAAAAGTAGTAATTTATAAGACATAACAACAAAGAATTACACTTAGTTGTGTAATACATCATTATTTTGACTCTTTCTTTGGTAATCAATTGAGTTTTTTAACAAACAATTATGCACTTATAAATGATGAATGTACAAAATTGTATCATATGTTTTATGAAATGTAAGAGTGAATTATAATGTGATAATATTCAATGCAGATGAAAACAATTAGATAAAAAAGTGAAATAAGCAATTTCGGCGAATGCTTTGTTTCTCTTTATCAATTAAATTTAATTTTATGTTAGAAACGATATTCTTTGCATTAATTAGTCATCATTTTTCTCGAATTTCGTGGAATTAATGGTTTCAAACACTAATCGCTATTAGCTAGCACCGGACGAAAAAAATAAGAATAATCCAGACAGAGGTGAAATGAGTGTTTGAATCAGAGACCGTTAATTGAGATTCTTAATTAATTATCAGTCAATGAATCTTCTGACAAAGTTGGATTTTTTTCCAGAGGAAAATGTTACTTTGGTGACTTTAGGAAGCCAATTTCCAAGAAATGGAAAAAAAAGTTATAATTAATGAGAGTTTACAAGACCTATGCTAATTTACTAGACACTTATCATTATACTAAAATCTTATAACTTATTGAAAATTATAAGGAAAAAATACTTAAGCTATAGATTAGCTTCTCCGAAAGAAAATATATTTTCTTGTTTTGGGTATTTATCGTAATATTCTCCATAATTAAATAAAAAAATGTATTTTGCTTTTGCCTTTTTCAGAATAAATATTTGGATTATTTCAGAATAAGTATTTGTTATGTTTTAGTACAATACCTATGAAATACAGAATGTTCGTTTTATAGTTTATTACACTTCATATATATATATACATGCTTACATATGTGTGTATGAATATCTGTATGAGGGTTGTTCTATAAGTAATAAGACTATAGTAATACAGACAATAGATAACCATTATCATAATTTACTTAGTATTTTTGAACTAACTACCAAAAAAAGTATGCACTTCTACAATTACTGTTCATTTTTTAAGTAAAAGTGAATGAATGAAAGTCAATTTAATCAGGTTTGTTACATACCTCTCTCCGCACGTTTACTACAGACTATGTTTTTAAAACGGCAGTGTTTTAGAGGTTCCTTCAGGTGAAGACAGAGACATGGGGCGAGATCAGGACAACATTGAGAGAAGGGTATGATGTTTAAGTTTTCCTTCTGTAAACTATCCAGTATGTAACTAGCAATATGTGGCCTTGCACTGTATGACGATTAGTGGTAGGCGACGAGAAGCAAAATTGCGTTTCACCGCTTGACGCATATTAGCCGGTGTGTACCATTCATTGGTTACTGGTGTAAGTGTAGACATCAACATTTATTTTATTACACATAAATTATTATTGTTTTCAGTAGTTTCTAGACTATAGAATGAATCATTACTTTTTGAACCTTTTTCCTTTTGTAGCCATTAAAATTATTCTTCCTGCATCTTCACTAATGAATTTATAGCCTAGTTTTTTTTATTGCTGGTCACACTTAGGAATAATATTTTATTGCCGTTATATTCTGGAAAGCATCTCACCTGAATACAATAACGGGCAAAATTTTATAAGAGTATCTATTTTCCTCTCGATGATTTCTATTTTACCCTGGAAGCATGACTCGGAGAAACCGCCAGCAACTCACATGATGCAAAATTATATATATTATATATATATATATATATTATATATAATATATATAATTATATCTTTTATATATATTATATACAATTAGCTATATATCCCTAATAGTTGAAATATAAATGAGTATTAAATACTAACAGAGCAAGAGACTTTTCGTGAGGTATTAAGGTTCATGAATTTACATACCATCAACTCATTTTGAAAGATTTTTTAAGAAGTTAAAACAGCAGGTGTAGAAATGCAAAGCATTCGAATTGAACAAATTCGTGTATATAATAAAGTAAATTTGTTATAACATTTAAAGATAACAATTAAAGAGTGAATGTAAATTATTTCCATCAATTGAAATATTTAAATTTAGGTAGATGAAGGGCAGAATGTTTTTAAGTTATTACATACACGCGCATATACATATATATAATACTGAGTGAGTTCAAATATTTATTCAAAAGACAAATAAATCAGTAAAATATTTCTCCTAAAATCTACAAATATCTCTAGTATGAAATGCATAATTATGGTAATTCCATGCATAAATAATATAAGTATTCCTTGAGAAATTTAGGAATAGAAACACGTACATAGCAAATAGTATTCTATATTACATATTAAAATATATCAATTCCTTCAAGGTATTATTTAGTGACTTAAAGATCAATACACATGTGAATGTAAACGTATATATTCTTAGGCATTAATTATTGTTTATTATTAACTTAGTTCTCACTTCATTACTCCAGCTACTGTCGTAGAGTAACAAATGGAAGATTATTTGCTCGGAGGCTTTTGACGCAATAATTTATTAAAGGAGTTTATTTGAGATAATTTTATTCTGTAGGATTTCAGGAGGAGTAATTTTATCAGACGACAATGTCTAAAATGGGTTTCAGTTCGCCTCAATACAAATTACAATTCTATTCAAAACTAATGACCATTTATAAAAGACCATTTCATTTTTAAATATTAGATGGTTTTTAAGTGAAATATTACTATTCAGAATTACAAATAAATGATACAAATTAGATATTTAAACTAATATAGATATAAAGATTTGTTGCAATTTCATACATAAATGTGTATTTCGGGATGATATTTTAATTAAGCGATTTTATAGATTTTAACTCATTCATGCATCAATTCCTTTAGAGATAGGAAATTATGCATTCACTAATTTAGAGTCAAAAATTTCTCGGAAGATCGTAGTGTACAAATTTATCTAGACTATTACACTTTTATTGAATATTTCATCATCATATACGTTATTTAAATATACCAAAAATATTCAAGATATCATATGCTATAAATATGTTCATATACATCAATGTAGATATTACTAGATAACTGCCAAAATCCAAAATTGACTTCTTCTTGAACTCTAATTTTCTACTTGAATTGATATCTTAAGTGTTCGTAAGTGTTTAGTTTATATATATATATATATATATATATATATATATATATATATATATATATATATATATATATATATATATATATATATATATATATATATATATATATATATATATATATATATATATATATATATATATATATATATATATATATATATATATATATATATATATATATATATATATATATATATATATATATATATATATATATATATATATATATATATATATATATATATAATATATATATATATATATATATATATATATATATATATATATATATATATATATATATATATATATATATATATATATGTATGTATAAAAATGTGTATTGCTACATTATTGAAAATAAATATATTTCCAGCTCGCTTATGTTAGAAAATTGCGTTTCCAAACTATTTTTTAGCAATATTTCAACAAAATTTCACAGACAATGGGTGGTCTCAATTTTAATGAAGTTTTAATTTTAATGAGTTTTTATAGGTACGATATACTAGTAAAAAGAACTCTAGAAGACTTTCTCTTATTAGTAAGAGACCACTATTACCTATTAAGAGATTCACTACTTTATAGTTGTGAAAATTTGTCCAAATCAAAAATGTATCCTTATATTTCAAGTGCTGTTGAAATTTACAAAGCGCTTGTGTAAGGTGTTAAATTATAATTATGAAACGTTGCTAACACATGCGTTGCAGTATAATGAATCTTTATAAAATTAAAATATTTTTTTTATAAAATCAGATATTTTTACAATTCAATTTTCTGATTTAAAAGAAACATTTTGCTTTTTTGACTTTTTATCGATGCAAACAAAATTTTGCCGAATACTTCTAATTTAGCTTAAAATAAATCTGTTTATCTGTTTCAATTCAAAAAGAATTTATATTACGAAAGGTCAGTTTTAATTAAAAAAATCATAAGCTTTTTTCCTCGAAAATTTAACGTGGGGAAATTAAAATATTTCGTATCAATAAAGAATTGCAATCGCAAACCTATTTATAATATGAAAGAAATATATTTAAAATAAAAGCATTCAAAACATTGAATCTTAATATAATTGGAAACATCTAAATTCATTTGGTTTTATGTGATGAATTTAGTCATACTTTAATTTATATATGCATCAATTTTCATAATTCTGTTTACTGCGAGATAATACACTTTCTACTGTTTCCCCATACACAGAAGTGTCCTCAGTACAAATGTTGGGTAGCAACACCAGGGTAACCAGAAAGAAACAATACTCAGGTTACCTTTTGTAGCAGCTTTTATATAGATACCATTATAGCTATCTCTTACTACAGATTTTTATGCATTGGAAAAGAGAACACACATTCTACTTCAGTTTTATGGCATTTGTGTAAAATGTTTGAGATCATTAAGAATTCTTGTTAAGCATACATACACCTTTCTCAATATGCTTAATAAACCTGATGTCAAAAGATCAAATTGTTCAAAGATATACTAAGTGTTTTATGGTAACAGTAAAATTTCACTGTGAGAAATTTGCCTGAAAATTTTATATTTATATCTTATCGAACGGGGTAAAACATAACTCAGAATAAGAGTCAATGAAAGTATATATATATATATATATATATATATATATATATATATATATATATATATATATATATATATATATATATATATATATATATATATATATATATATATATATATATATATATATATATATATATATATATATATATATATATATATATATATATATATATATATATATATATATATATATATATATATATATATATATATATATATATATATATATATATATATATATATATATATATATATATATATACATATATATATACATATACATATATACATATATATATATATATATACATATATATATATATATATATATATATATATATATATATATATATATATATATATATATATATATATATATATATATATATATATATATATATATATACATATATATATATATATACATATACATATATATACATATACATATATATACATATATACATATATATATATATATATATACATATATATATACATATATATATATACATATATATATATATACATATATATATATATACATATATATATATATATATATATATACATATATATATACATATACATATATATATATACATATATATATATATATATATATATATATATATATATATATATATATATATATATATATATATATATATATATATATATATATATATATATATATAATTAATTGTAAGAAGCATAACCACCTTATACTTCATACAATTATTAATGAAACAGACACTTCAATAATTACTAATAACTGTTGTAAACGGTTTAAAAAACGAAAATTTTGAAGTTTTGTGTAAGTATTTAAAACTCCAGCTGCATTTCAAACCATCCTACAATTTTGAAAATTATCGACAATTTTACTTTAAAGTGTGTACTGAAAGTGAATTAAATTGAATTTATTTTGAAATCTACAGTTATTTAAAATTAAAAGAATATTATGTAAATATTGAAGAGATAAATGGTAATTTAATTATTAATTATTTTAATAATTATATTTCTAGCAGAAGTGGATAACAACTAGTTTCTATTTTGTAGCTTAAAATGTATCTCATGAATAAAAAATTCTTATTATACATAAATAGATACACTTGAAATTTTTTGAATAATATTTTTTTAAAGAAATTACTCATTAATAATCTTTAAATCTATTAGAATTTTACCTTGAAATTTCAAAATATATAGCATAAATTCACTATCAATAAAATATTAAATTTCTACTCATATTGCTCAAAAACAAAATTAATTAACTTTAAAATTCCACTGCCTTCTGAAGCTTTCACAGAATAGAATATTTACCTGCCATGGAGTGTCATGACAAAATATTTTCTTTCGTATCACTTACTCTTGCTAAGATATGTATGAATATCTAAATATCCTAATTTAACTATTATAATTGTAGACCCTTAAGTTACGTGGTTACTGCCGCATTATTTTTCCTTTCCACATTATTATAAAACTTTATAACATCCACCATCTCGTTAATATAAAAGTATTCTGAAATTCATCATAGAAATCTTCGAGTTATGTTATGTAAAGGAGAGACTCCAAACATTCATCACTGAGAATAGATGTAACGTGATAACTTCGAAAATCAGCTATTGAGATTCAACATTTTTTTTCTCAGCGTCTATTCCAGTCTTACTCCATTTTTCCCACAGTACGAAATAAAGAGGTAGAGATATACATATTTTTAATGGAAAGGAAGACTCAAGATCGTGAGGTGAATACATAATACCCAAGACGTTTTGAAAAAGTAATACTCGATGTCTTAAATTTGAAACATTTTTCATAAAAAATGTTCAGGCCTTTTTAGACTTTTCCATCGAGACATACCTATAAACTTTTACGGTTATCTTTCTTTACTTTCAAACATATGCAATAAAATTGCCTTATATAGTACGTGTGAACTCTTCTATCTACTATATATAAGGAGATGGATAAAAAATGGAAACAACTAGTCAAATGCATGCTTGAACGTAAATGCCGATTTTAGTCAAGCATATGGGTTGTGCTCTATTGGGCACATTGTTGGTACTCGCATGGTATATGTTTTTGTAACCAAAGTAGAAGTCTTTAGTGTTTCAAGGTGCACTGTTTCGAAGATTTACATAGCCTACAGGAAAATGCATTCATCAATAGAAGAATGAACTCACCTGACTTTTTCTGTGTCCGTAAAGTAAAATACGACTATCTTAGTTTTTTAAATATTTAAATATCCTTGTTGTGTTTATACACACATTATATTTATACACATATACAAGAATTAGGCATTAAAACGACCACATATGGTACTTATTTGTTTTTAACTTAAATAATTTAAATTATTTAAGTTCTTAATTTAATTCTTTAATAAGATTGATTGTATAAATAAATTTGTTGGAATTTTTATAGCATTATTTGTAACAGTAAAACTCTGAATGAATAATATTTAAAATATTTACATTTTCAAGAACACGTCACAAACACATAACTCTGCTACTTATTGCATTAGCTCGTCGAAACTTATTAATAACCGATGAATTAATGCTTCGTAATTCCCGTATTGAGTATAAATTCATCAAATGCACTTTACCTGTCAATAAATGTTTTGTATTAAAATAATTGAAGATACATTTATCTCTTATCTAACGAAATTTTATGCGGTTTCTGTGTTTAAGGTAGAGATAAGGTGCAATGATTTTAACTTTCAGTACTATAAAATGTTGTGACTGCTTATTAGATTTTAATTATATAATGGGATAATTAAATGCATATCTCTCTAGCAGCATTTTCATTAGTTGCGTGGTTTCCCAAAGTAATGAAACATTTTCCCCGCTTTAGACAAGCTGATGCTGTCTACATCTGTCACTACATTAATTAACTGACAAGTAAGAGCCAAGGAAGAGGATGAAGTCTGAGATATTATTCGAGACAAACCTTCTTTGAATTTTAGATTTTTGAGTGGTAAATGAGTTAGATTTTATTATTAATATGCTCATTTACATCTTAAAATAATTATTCTCAATGACGTTCAGAAGCTCAAGTACACGTCAGATACCTACCACACAAGTAAAGTATAAAAAATAAATACATCAAAAAAACATAATTTATGGTAAATATTTTTGGTGCTATAAAGTATTTAAGCAGACGTACTATATTTCGAGTTAAAAGTCTTGATTAAACCTGCCAATTTTTCATTGAATATAAAATAAAAAAATTTTCTATATCATTGATGAGATTCTAAATATATAAAAATATTTTATTTTGTCATGGAAAGCACTGCATTTAAAAAATATGTTCAACTTATGAAGGAAATAGAAAACCAATTAAACACAAAAAAACTTTTGAAATTTGTTAAATTAGAAGCCAACTTACAAACTAATTTTTTCTATGAAAATAAGCTAATTATAGTTTTTAATTCTGTGGATCTCCATTATATTAATACGAGCAATATATTTTATTTTATTGCATAAAAACATTTAATTCACATTTTCAATTTCTCAACAGTTTTCAGTTTCTTTTTAATTTATAATATTGCATATTTCTAAATGCTTAGATTTGCATACTAAAACAGGTATTTTATTTCAGTCTTATACAAAATATTAGTTTCTAATACACGTTTCTAAAGCTCTCTTGCAGGAAATTTATTATTATGATTTTTCATTCAAAGTTTTACAACAGATACTTCTGAAAATAACAAAATTTAATAAATTTTTCAAAGCTAGATCTCTGTTAATTTTGACAAAACGTGAATGCATTTGCTTTCACGTTTTCGTTCTAAAAAGTTTAGAACTTATTGCTTTAAGATGAATCTAATGAATCTAAAAATATGTTATAATGAAGATTTTAACTCATTAAGCTCTTAGTCATCTTTACTAAATATGTATTCATAAATATATTAAATTAAAGTTCTATTGGACTTCAAGTGAAAGACATATGAAATCATATTATGCCATTTATAAAAAAGAGTAAAAAATCGTGATAAAATATTTGGCATTATGTGTCAATGCAATACCGTAAAAGCTTATATAACATATAAAGTTTATTCTTACGATATCAGTCAATGTACATGGCGAAAAACTAAATGCATACGAAAGGCTGCAAAAATTTTAAAATGTTTAGCCAAATGACAAAATTTTAAATAATAGCATTTTGGTACATTTTTTATAAATTCATCGCCATGGTACCCAGAAAAGGTCTACTCGTTCATAGAAAATATAAAATTTTTACAATTTATTTTATTAACGGTACAATCTACAAACTGTTTTTTTTAAAGAAAGTTAGGTATTAATAGATTAATTTTAGAAAGGTGTTATGTCCTACGTAAAGATACTAAGCCTACTGAAATATTGAAAATAAAGATATTTAAAAATTTTAAAACATTTTCAAATTAATCTTTTTAAAAACTACACAAATTAAAACGAAATGAGAAATATGTTTTTACATGGAGGAATCTTTTAAGTCTTTAGTAAACTAGCATTGTTGATTTGGATTGTTTGTAGCTCTTTTTAGATTCTGCTACATAATGTTAATTAAGCATATATAGATTGATTTAACCGATTAGAAATACCTATATATATATATATATATATATATATATATATATATATATATATATATATATATATATATATATATATATATATATATATATATATATATATATATATATATATATATATATATATATATATATATATATATATATATATATATATATATATATGTGTGTGTGTGTGTGTGTGTGTGTGTGTGTGTGAAAATAGAATACTCTATACCCTTTTGATCAATTTAAATTATAAAACATTTTACTTAAAACTCTTAAATTGAAAATAAAAACAATTATGCACTTCATTATTTGAAGAACACGTAGGTAAATAAATTTTATGTCACTACTGAAATAAATTTAAGTACTGACATAAAAATTAATTTATCTGAAAGTCAATCAACATGCAATTTAGAAATTGTAATTACTTTCTATTTGTTTTGAGTTTAATTGTTTCAAAATTTATTTAGTTGCATCTCTTTTTATCTAGAACAGCATAACGATCTGAAATTAAACCTAATCATTTATTCATCACAGCAGTAATTTTTACTCGTAAGTAAATTGAATGTTACTGAAACTTTTGTTCTACGTTTTAAATAATTTATCTAAAAGACCAGGTAGTATCAGCTCTACACCTGAACGATAAATCCAAAATATTTGTTCTTGTCGGTGTTAAACTGTTTGATTAATGCTGTCATTTTGCCTGGCAAATGTTGCTCAAAAACCTTGCACAGAAATATATTTTGTAGCTGAATGCAACTTTATTCAAGTTTTATGTAGGACAAGACTGGATTTTCTGGTCGAATAAAACATTTAGTTTCATAGCAGACGTTAATAACAGATTGTGGATTTTTCCTACTTAAAAGTGCCACAATACTATGAGTAAATTAAACATCACACCTTTAGCCAATTATTATCTCTAATTATCTCTACTTAACTCGGAATGATGCATTTTACTATTTTATACAAGACATTTTACAGTATCAGGTGTTAACTTATATTTATATCTACATTGGTTGTTTTATTTGGAAGAACATGTTCTAAACATATTCTGATGATTAAGTATGCGGACAGTGGAATTTAATGTTTTTTACCAATCTTTTTGGATGTCTACAATCTCAAGGTAAATTCTAAATAATTTTAAAAGTTTTCATCTATTTTTTCAAAAGTAACATTATTGGAAATGTTCCATCCGTCATTTTTATTCATAGAATACTAGTTTAACCTTAGGATAAATTTAGTTGTTCTCGTATACTTTTACTGACAATACAGTTAGAAAAAATAATTTAAATTTATATAAATTTTTCGAATACAAGATATCTATCATTAATTTTTTTTTTATCTAAAAATATATATTTTTGCCTTACGAAAAATATTAATTTTAACTTACTTTTATTTTACATTCAGTTGATAAATTATCGATATATTTCGATAGTACTTAACTGTGTGAAATGTATCTGGAACATTTGTAATGTTCGTAAAAGTTTAAAATAATTGTTTTAAAAATTATAGAAAGTAGTGGTTAGTAGTAACTATTGTCTGTTGTAATAATTATACTTAATTAGTCAGAAGTAATAATTATATTAACTGTAAGGTGATGTATATTAAACTCCAGTTTGGGTTCTCGGTCTTAGTTACATATAATAATTCTATGAGATAGAAATTTCAAGTTTTCAGTTTAATTTTGCCTACTCAAACGTTTACTGCAGTCTCTTGCTGTAGCAGTAACCTTAAAAGTCACAGATAGACTGACTTAGGATAGCAATTATAGTATTTTTCCAAAAATTATATCAGTATTTTCTTTACATATTAGAGCGAGTCTATCCCCACAATGGCCATTTCTAAGAGAAACAGATAGAACTGACCTGAAAACATTTTACCCATGCTTACGAACGGAACAGTTTTAAACTTGTCTGTCAATTTCCTTTATACGAAAATAAGGCAACAATGCTATAGGCATGAAATTCCTGGGTTAGAAGAATATTATGAAAAAGTACATTACTGTATATATGTACAATATTACCCATAATAAATCCAGTTTGATGGGTTTTATTGAGACCTTTATTTTTATTTGTTTTAGAAGTTAATATAAAAATCTAATCTCCTAGTATTTTAGAAACTACTTAATTTTTTTATAAAATTAGTAAGACAGATTTAACCAAAATTAATAAGCATTTATATAACCCTATTCCTAAAAAATATTCTGATAAATATAAACACTTAACGGACATTATTACATTCCTAATATCGCACAAATTGTTAAAATATTTTATTTTTGTAATAGGAAAGAAAATATTAACATCACATAGAAAAAATATAATCATGAAATTCAATTAGGGATCAAATATTTATTATTTCTACATAGGCTTATATATGAATTTAATAGCATAAAATGTCCTTCTTAATGATTAATTTACGTGCTCTGAAAATTTAAGTAATTTGTTCCTGCACGCATCGTACAAGATAATATAGTATATATCCTTGGTTCCGTTCTATGAATTTAACTGCATAAGAAAAATAATGAGCCTCAAAAAGTATTTTAATGTAATACCCATTACAAAGAAAAAAAATTGCGCAATATCATTACAGGATTTAATCTTGTTAAAACAGATTTTTACAAAAGTTTTTTATTATTGTAAAAAAAAAAAAAATCTGTAAAAAAAGATTTTCAATTATGTAAATTATTACGAAATCTTATTTCCCGTAATAGCCCATAGAACATTAATTTTACGAAAGGAAAATAAGTACAATTTGTGAAATTCAACAAAACATTACAGAAAGATAAGTTTTGATTATTTTTACATAAATTTAATAACATACAGTGCCTTGTTAATAATTAATATGCGTTTAAGGTAAATTTAAGTAGTATGTTACTTTTCGCATGGTACAAAGAAAGTGTAGCATGCATTCTTGGTTTGATTAAATGAATTTAACTGCATAAGGACAATACTGAATCTCAAATAAGAGTTTGTTGTAATACAAATGTTTTCTCAAAATTTCATTGCAAAATCTAAGTATAAGAAAATATATTATGAATGATTTTAATATTATTTATAAGAGTAATAATGTATGAAATACATAAAATTATATTTCAAAGTAATTTAAGTTAAAATCATCGAAAGGTTGGCCTTACAGGAAGGATACTTACTTTTCTGTATCGGAATATGTGGATTTGACTTCTGCTGTGGCCATAAAAGTGTGTAGCTTTTTTAATTCAGTGTTAAGCCAGAGGTTCTAGTATGTTAAGCCACAGGTTCTAGTATAATTAACTCACTTTCTATAATAGAACTTCACCGCAAATCAAACTGAATCATTTTTCATAGTTTTGATATTGATTAGAATTTTACATAAAATAAACCCATGCTGTAACATGTTTTATTAAGTAAAAATGCTTTTAATAAATAAAAATGAGATAATAAAGACAGTTACGTCTGTACATTTTAAATGCACAAATCTACTTTGCATGACTTCCAGAATGAATTCTAAATATGCTGCATTTCATAAGTACTAAATTTAAAGATTATAGTTATTGTTTTGTATCTTACTGATGATATATCTCATTTGGTAATACGATGTATTATTTTTCAGTAAATATCTATTTTTTTATTAACAAATGCTATAAAACTTGTAACTACCAGATTTATAAATGGGTTTCGAAAATACAAGTAGAGAACTAACATCGAAGTAATAATTTTGATGGTAATCACATATTTCTAAAATAAGTTACTTTAAAATTATAGTATAATTTTACAAAACTGTACAATTTCTACAGTATAAATTTTATATCATTTTGTACTTCATTTAATACAATTGACTACACTGAATTCTGTGTACGTAGAGTAAATTTTATTAAGTGTAGTGCTTTGTAGGTTTCAGAATTCTATGTCACATTTGCAAGATCAATCAATCTGCATTTCATTATAAAGGATTTTACAATATTTGAAGTTGAATGAGTTTTATATAACAAGATTTCAATGCAAGTTGTATAATTTATTTAAAATTTAAAGTGTTTATAGATATAAGCTTGCACACTAATCTTTATGAATAACATACCTCATTCCTCACTAAGTACTTTGGTAATTATTAACTACTCTTATAAAATATGTGAATACTAGTTCCATAAAAATACACGGTAATATAAACACAGAGAAATTGAAAGTGTTTTCAATTGTTAAATTTCTAGTAATATTTTATGGTAATTTCATATTTCCAAAATGAACTACATTAAAAAAAATACACGGTGATATTACAAAATTGTATAGATTCTTGTACAAAAGATGTTATATATTTTTACACAAAATAATTTGTGACCAGTATAGATTTTAATTATCATGTAACTTAGCAAAGATCAATAGATCGAAATCAATTACGTTCACGAAATATTTTGACATCCCCTAAAAGAGTAATGAATAACATCTGCATTACTGATACATGAGTACGTATTCCTACATGCGTATTCCTAAAACAAAGCAAACTATTTTCCTTTACATAAAAAAAACTAATGCATTAGTTCAAAGAAAATGCGATTCAGCAATTGAGTCAATGTAAAGCATTTGAAGAATAAACTTTATAAGAAGTTCTTTTATCGTGTAATAAAAATGAAGAATATTACAACATTAACGCAAAAGATCTGAGCAAAATGGTTCAAACAGAAAATCAAATTTCATGGCTCCGTCAATCGATTTTTCTTGCTGAATTCTTTTCTATATCTAGTGAACTACGAAATGTGAAACTCTTTCTTGGAACCCAGATCATCATCTGTTATTCCATCGACCAAATTGAGGTGAAAATAGAATGCGAACTATTTAGCGAAATAACACTTGTTCAAGTAATTTATCGCATTGACTTCAAGGAGGCAAAATCGGTGTATTGTATTATGATGCG
>CM063503.1:101478692-101488692 GCA_032207245.1 Pardosa pseudoannulata
ATTTAAAGTTAGTCATCTTACATTAATTTAGTATTAAAAACAATATGTAAAAGGTATAACTCTTAATTTATAAAGATTTTGAAGAAACTCTTTTCGCTTTGATAAGGAATTTTACTAGTAAGTAAAATTTTATCATTCTAAGTTTATATTATTTATGTACGTTTAACATTATGATTCCATTCAAAAATCTATTTTTTATACATTAACTATTCTTGGTAACAACTTTCTTAAATATTTCTCTTTTACATAGCTCCCAAGTGTCCTTATTTAGATTAGCCTTCTGTGTCTTAGCTGGTCATCCTAAAAAAGTTATTCCATGGCCCAATAGAATTTTCATGGCAGATCTTTTTTGGTGTGATATGATACCTCTTCTGGCATAAATATCCATTTGTCATTGAGAAAAAGTCTCACAGCTAAGTAATAAACTGTTATCATTAAAATATTCATATTATATAATATAATAATATTATTTAATATATAATTATTTAATATATAATATTAAAACCATCACTTACTGCTCTTAACGCATTATTATCATTACGATTTCCATGGCATATGCGGATCATAGCCGACCAATAATGAATTTTGTAAAATTATCAACAGTTTGAATCCCACTATTTTGCAATTGTTTCTGATATAGTCTTTATTTTATATACCGAGTTTCGAGGTGTAAAAAACTGCTGAACTATGGCAAAATGGCAGAGCGCTGCTCTTCAGTGTCGGAGTCTGGGTTTCTAATCCTGCTGCTGGCATGGATGTTCTTAGCCGTCTGAAATCGGCATTAAGCATTAAGTCCTAGTGTCATTAGCCCACGTGAAAAAAAGATTAGACCTTAGTGCCCAAAACCAAATTGAGGAAATTATTCTCTTACTTATTCTCGAAGTAATATTGATCAACTAGAAAAGTATTGTTAAAATTCTCACTATAATATGAAATCTTTATTTAGAAATAAATTAAATATTTCTTCAACGTTTCTGTAGTTTTTCATAGTAAAATTTCTATACCTCATAGTGAAATTTCTATAATTCTCATATTTTAATCTTTATTTTTTATATGATATATCAGCGATGACTTTTCAGAACTGGCTCTTGAAGTTCTATTCATTTAAGCTCTGTATTGTCTGCTCGATTACGCTCATTCCAGAATCAGATAAATTTGATATTATGATTTAATTAATTAATTTTTATTATAATTTATGATTTTGACAAATTATATATATCACGTATCGTACATCACGTGGAGTAATGGTAATTATCCGATAAAAACTTTTAGTATCAAAACTTTGTCAATGCCACTGAAATAATAGGTAATTCCACATTTTCATCCATATGATGCGAAAGTAACTGTTACTGTCTTAATATGTAATTTTTATTTTTATTACAGGTCATTTCATCAATTAATTTATAAAAATAAATAACAATATTTTTTCTGGTTATATTACACCAATATATAAAAATATATAAACTATGAAACAAAAGCATTAAAAAATTATTAAAATAAATGATAAAATATATAAATGATATATAATATACCGAAATGCTTTATATATTTTTTAAACGTAATTAATTCCTAATGAATTCAAAATAAAATTATGCAGAATTTTATCCATTAAAACAATATAAATATACCCAGCAGGGCCGTAGCCAGAAATTATTGTAGGAGGGGAACCAAGGGAGAAAGACATCTTTATTTGCGAATGATACTTCAATTGATGAAAGGGAAAGCACTGTATTTCCGGAATGCAGGGCCGGAAATACAGTGCTGTATTTCCAGACAGATTCTCGGGAAGACTTTTATGGTCTGAGCAGTTTTTTTTTTTTAAAGAGAATAACTGTTTATGTTCATCAACAGCTAGGCACATAGCATACACAAACGTGGGACATTCTCTATCTACAAAATGGTCTTTCAAAATTTTTTTTGGGGGGACCAGTCCCTCAAATCCCTCCTCCTGCCTACGGCCTTGATACCCAGTGCTAAAGATTCCATAGAAATAAAACTTTTGTTGCTAAATATTTACGAAAGAGTCACCACTAATTAAAATAATTATTCGACTGAAATACTTAAAATCTCCTTTAACAAGACTGCGAAACTTAAAAAAATAAAATATTGATGAACATCATATAAATATGGTCAGGAAATATATATAATATCAATAAGTTTATTTATAATATAATAAAAAATAATCTTTATAGTAATGTTTAAACTGTTCAGTTTTATGTCCTTTACACCACTTTTACGAATAATGAAAATATTAGAAAACTTTGGAAGTATAATTCGAAAATAATCATTTAAAAATTTCCTGTCCTGTGAAAAGCTGTATATCCATTGGATATATTCTCCTTTTGATGAAAGACCGGCTATTTCCCCTTCAAGCTGTACAATTTTATTGAATAAATAATTTTCCATACTGCATTTCCTTTTCTTTTACAGTTTTTAAAGTCTTTCCAGATGTTACATTTATGGGTGAGGCGTTAAGACAGTTCATTATTATTCATGAAATTCCTGAAAGGCAACACTTCACAGGCTAATCAATGTGTTTTAGTCAGCATTCCAATAAGCCACCATCCCAAGTGATGTAAAAATGCATTCTGTCACTTAGCTAATATAGTTTGCTTCAGCATTAGAGGTTTTTTTTGTGTGTGTGTCAACATGCGCTCTCTATTTTTCACTTCTTGGTACGTGATCGCTTGGTAAGTAGTCCAAGAAAATTAATGGCATTTCGATTAAGGGTCAATGCACGTGACAAGCAGCACCAAAACGCAAAGCACGCAGAGTTTTTCTTCTATCCGATTAATTCGCTGTCTTTACACGTAATAACTTCTCAGGTTAAGAAAATGACCTTAATAACTAGAGAACAAGATACTGAATTGAAAAATGTCACTTCATTTCTTTATTTAGATAGCTCCCGAAATAAAATATTAAGTGTAAAATGCAGATGCTTAAATTTATAAACATTAATTAGAAAGCCATGTTTCCTTTTTGTTTTCATGGAGGGTCTCTTGTTTGGATACAAGAACATTTCTTACTAACATTTAATAAATAGGTTTCCTCTTAGAATTATATGTTTAATGATGATACTCAAGGAAATTGACGACTAAAGTTTAGATTGGCTATTACCTTTTTTCCTTTATTAAATATCTAGGAATTATTCTAAGGAAATACATTATTTACATTGGGAGCATCAAATATAAGTAAACAATAAAGTGTGCTTTGTTTTAAAATTAATATTAATAAATAATATATAGTTATTGCAAGAGCTTTATTTATATCCGAACAGAGCAATAAATGGAAAGCCAATAAAATACACAAATAATAAACTTTAAGACAAAGAAATCTTTTTTACAGCTACGAATGAGGTAATTTTTCAATGCAAGAACTAGAAAAACTTAGTAATCGGGCTAAGAGAGGATAGACAAAACCTGAGGACAAAAGCCTAAGGACAAACCATTCTGTTTGGCTCTTGGAATGTTTAAGGCGTCAGTTACTCTTATAAGAGTAAATTTCTTATATAAGACGTTGTATCTATTTGTCCTACCCAGTTAGTTTACTCTTAATCTGTTTGTCTAATGAAGCAACAATTGGACATCCCGTGAGATATGCATAGATGATATAGCATTCTACTTCCCGATAGTTCTGATAGTACTTGATTTCAAATATAAAACATTTTGACTTCTGACTTATTTTATTCTAAAACACCAAGCTTTGCTTGTTCTCGAAATGACAAAGCAGTCTGTAGAACTGAAATAGCTGTAGTTCCTGCTTTGAGACTTATTTATGCTGGTTTTGCATTTATTATTCTTTTTTCATTTTAAGAGTGAAAGACAGACCATTATTTTACCTTGTGGATTACAGGTTAATTTACAAAAACATTTTTCATGGTAATGCATTTTCAGTAGTACTTCTTATACAATTAACTTAGCCCATTTATAAGAGCTCCAGATTATTTAAAACACAAAAAGAAAATCATTCTATATAGCTATTTAAACATTTCTATTGAAAATTAATTACTTTATAAATAGCAATCAATGTGAAAAAAATGAAATAAAAACTTCATTTCCGTTATAACGTAACCAGAATATTTTTCCGAAATGTATTATTATTTCTTGCATTTTAACAGCTTCATTCTGAACTGGGTTAAATAATTATGAGAAATAACTTTGTGTGATACCCATACGAAAGCTTTAAAACGTAGTTATAATTTGCATACATTAAGTATTTATTTATTTTAAAATTAAAAAATTTAAAATTCACGATACAGGTAGGTCTAAAATTACTGAACACATTTCATGTTTGGAACAAAAGAACAAAATGAGGTAGTATATATTTGTTTCTTTTTTGGAGGGATGGAAAGCAAATTAATACAAGTGTACACTGCAAAATTATAAGTAATAAATAACTTCCGCATAACCTGGCAGATGGTTCGACAACATTTCGCTGAAAAAAACTTTTGCTAATTGCGAAAATCTGCAAATGGCTACCATACAGTAAAAATCAAGTTCTATTTTGCGGTTCCACGAAAGCAAACTATGGAACATGATATAGTAACTCTTCAGAGAAGCTTCTGTTTAAAATAATCAAGTCGGCGTCTTCGAAATAAAGGCTATATTATATAGCATGATGTAAAACTTTAAAATGTAATTATAGTTTTCATAAATTTGTTTGACTGTTTTAAAATCCTATTTTGAATTTCACAATGGCCTAAAATTATTACAATTATTTCTGTTGGAATATCATTACACACACACACACACACACACACACACACACACACATATATATATATATATATATATATATATATATATATATATATATATATATATATATATATATATATATATATATATATATATATATATATATATATATATATATATATATATATATATATATATACATATATATATATATATATATATATATATATATATATATATATATATATATATATATATATATATATATATATATATATATATATATATATATATATATATATATATATATATATATATATATATATATATATATATATATATAATATATATATATATACATATACATACATATATATACATATACATATATATACATATATATACATATATACATATATATATATATATATATATATATTTATGTGCATATATATATGCATATATACACATATATATACATATATATATAGATAAATATATAGATAGATATACAGATATATATATATATATGTGCATATATATATGCATATATATACATATATATATATATATACATATATATATATATACATATATATATATATATATATATATATATATATATATATATATATATATATATATATATATATATATATATATATATATATATATATATATAGATATATATATATATATATATATATATATATATATATATATATATATAAACACATATACATATATATCTGCGTGTGTGTTACTGGTTAAATTTATCTTTCCACAGTACACTTAGATATATAGCCCAAATTGTTTAGTTGCCTGTACTAGCTTGGTAATAGAACTTTACGAAAATCATGTCATGTAAGGCATATTGGTGGATATCAAGACCAATCTAAATCTCATCAAAAGTCTTTGATATTCCTCGATAAGTCCTTGATAAGTCGGTGAACTGGCGGATGCACTGGACTCATGCAAAAGACAACTTTGCATCTGATGATTTGGGAAAATGTCATCTTGGAGAAGGGAGATAATCACTTCATAGTAATAGCCCCTGAGATAGAGTCTAAAATGTAGGTTCCGCTGTAGATTGTAACTAAAAGGTGGCAGGACATATATTGTACATATAATGTTACATAAATAGCAGTGGTAATGAGTTTTATCTGAATTAATTTGATCTGGTTCATAAAAGCTAATAATATAGCCACACGCAGCTTTTTTTTATAGCTTTAAGTATTGGAAATGTAGAACCAATGCAATCTCAATGAACTAA
The DNA here is from genome assembly GCA_032207245.1 of Pardosa pseudoannulata. Taxonomy (NCBI): domain Eukaryota; kingdom Metazoa; phylum Arthropoda; class Arachnida; order Araneae; family Lycosidae; genus Pardosa; species Pardosa pseudoannulata. The sequence goes on from CM063503.1 coordinate 101,484,663, forward strand.
GTACATTTTATTCGGTAATACCAACTTTTATATTTAAAGATTGAGAGCTTTTCTCTAATTCTTTTTCATAATATTTTACTGTTCAATAGAAAAGAAAAGAAATTGGATTTTTCTTTAGCTTACTGCCTAAGTGGTAAATAATATGTCGTTTTTAATCGATGTAGTTGGCACCTGGGTAACAGAGTTTCCATTGGAAAATCGAAAATTACTCTTTCTATCACTAGGAATTAATAAAGAATTACTTAAGTTCAGCAATAATTCATATTCTAATTTCCATCTGTCAGCATCTTGTTAATTTTATCGAATCAATATTTTCTATACTCGAAGCTGTTTAAATTTCCCTTGTTTGCATCGGATTTTAGTTAAATTTAAACTGGCTAAATTGCTACTTTCCTAAAAATATTTAATTTTGTCAAGCATTTCAGTGAACCAGCATATTTTTTTCTCTGCAAAATTTAACAAATGCCCCTGATTTCGTTTTAATTCAATCAATTGCGTTTTCCGAAATAGGGTAGACCACAGCACAGAAATGTCGCCCAGAGCGTAATTGATCTGGGACTTACATCTTAATACACATGATAATTATAATTTTAATGATTGTGTCTGTTGTCGATGATAGCTTCAAGGCTTGGAAAATCAGTTCTGATACCCCTACTTGTTCTTAGATACAAACACTACTCTTATCTTTCCTAGCCAATTACACGTTTTGGTTCGCATAATATTCCACAACTTGTAATTTCAGTATTATTTCCATATTAGCCTGAAGGGACTCATTAGCATTATTTTCCCGCTTTACCTTACTCCTAACTAAGCAATCGTTTAGGCTGTCAAGTAATTTTCTAGGTCGGCTTTTGTATTATCTCGGCATTGCACCTCTTTATCCGGCGTTTTTCCTTACTCTATGGTGTCACTAATGAGCACTGAGGCATTCGGGCTGTTTGCTCTTATAACTATGGGTGAAAGCAAACATCGGCATTTTTATACTCTTGTGTAAACAGATACCTTTTCAGTGGATTGTCAGTGATAATGAAAAGAGTAAATATCTGTCCTTTGTTTGCTGAAATTATGTCGTAAAGTTTCGGTATGTATTTCTAGATTAATTCCGAAGGAATCTGCAGTCTTTATTTAGGAGCCGAATGAGCAATATACCCTAAAACAATGTCAATTGTTTTAGCTTTCTGAACGTTAGAAAAGATAAGTGTTTAAAAATGTGTCACGAAAGTTATTAAAAAATATTTTTCTGGATGATGTAACATATGAATATTTTAACTCATTTCTTATCAAATAAACAATTCAAATGTGATTAAAAATGTTTAACTTTATATGAGAAATATTTAGGATGCCACTATACAACAGTACATAAACTTACAAGTGCAAATACACACGAGTCGTCCATTAGTTGATATTTTGCCCGAGGTTATTATCTAAAATTCAATATGAAAGCAGATTTGTGTCAATTTGAGGAAAATATTATACTAGAGTTTTAAAAGTACCATATAAAACGATTTTTTGCGTTGTCTACTATAAACTTTTCTTTATATACAGCATTTATTAAGTATAAACGGCTCGGTTTCATATTAAAAGGAAGTAACGAAAAATCTAAATGATGTATTTCTCTTCGAAATAGTTATGTATATTTATGTTTTTTTTGTTTGGTACATTAACGAAAGAAGCTCTTTTCGTATTTCAGAAAATCCGTGATTAAATATGATACTTTATTAAACTTCTTAAGTATCCTTACTTAAAACATCGGAATATATTTACTATTGTTATAATAAAAACCAAACTATCTTACTGGGTACTATTAAATATTGTTCAGAAAAGAAATTTATTTCATTTTGCAAAAGAAAATGGAGAATTAGCAGAAATAAAAATCGCATTATTATCTAACGACTCTTTTCCGAGTAGCTAAAAATATAAAATTCCTGCAATTATGTTTTATGGTATGCGCTTTAATATATTTATATCGTATAACACAAAAGTATTAAAAGATGTATTACTTATTATTCTGTTATATGTATCACAATTTATTAAAAATATATTTTCTAAAATATTTCTAATCATGAGAAAGAAAATATATTATTACATAGACATAATTTTAGAATATGTACGGCGTATAATATGAGTCACAAAATGAAAGGATTGGTATAGAGAAATGTTAAAATATTTGTACAGATATATTTACTCCCACTGTTACTGACATATATATATATATATATATATATATATATATATATATATATATTATATATATATATATATTATATATATGCATGCCCACTCACATCTATTTATCTATCTATCTATCTAGATATCTATCTATCTATCTGTCTGTTTATATATATATATATATATATATATATATATATATATATATATATATATATATATATATGACTATCCATTTTTTATATTTAAATTTTAACTACACACTTAATATAAACATAAAAAATTCCTTTACATAAACTTTGTAAGACACAAAATCAACAAGGAAAGAGTCCGTAAATAAAATATAAATATTTGACATTAAAACTGAGTTGCCGAAAAATACTCATTAAAATTACTGCGTTTTAGTAAATTATATTTTAATCAATTGCAATTCTTTATCGTAAGTTTAATATTCATACAGAGTGAAAGCTAAATTTTACGTCTTTTAAACACAAATTTTATAAAGTAAGTATTTAATTTTTTCTAGGAACTTAAAAAAAATTAAATGTGTGGTTGCATAGTACATAACTTAACTTGACAAAAAAAACTTATTGGTTAAAAGTATATACCTATCTTTGATACACTATTCCGTCAAAATATGTTTGGACTGTATGTTAAGGAAAGTTCTATTTGCCTAATATATATCTCTGTTTGGAAATATTTAAATATTTAATGTGTCAAGTATAAGTAATACCATGGCATAAATTCTATAAAATATGAAACATATAGCTAAAGAAATGTTAATTAAACGGGAAAGGTTTTCGACTTCTATAGAGTATTCGAAATATATTGCACGAAACGTCTTCTGTGCATCGCAATTAAATTAACTTAATAGTTTACTTTATGTTTGCACTTATACTGAGACATATCTAAGTACTGAATTTCGCTTATCTTAAATACAACTTCTAGGAAAAGTTTATTTCATTTTGGACGTTTTCTTAACTATTTTTTAATTCTTTCACTGTATATAAGAATGAGTAAGGTCATTTTTTAAAGTACACTGTTTTTGACACAATATTTCATAAACAATGTAAAATATTCGGAAAGATTTAGAAAAATAATTATGCTTAAAACATTTTGAAGTACAAAAAATTCTAACAACTAAAAAAAATAAATTTCATAATTCCAATAATGAATTTTTTAAAGTCAAATAATCATTCTCTAGAAAGAATTTATCTTCATTAGGAGGGGGGTACAACTAGCTTACTCTTTTGGAACACATATATTTATTGGAACTATCTATTTATACCCACCGTGTCCTATTAAAGGAAGAAATATAAATTACTCTCATTTTCAGGTGTGTAATTTTAAATACAATCCCTTATTATAAACATTACAATTATCAACTGCTATTACAGTTGTCAGCGATATCTTTTGTATTTATAGCATGATACATAGATTAATATACGAAACCTTTCTAGCAATATTATTGGAATTTATTTTAGATTTCTCCTTATAATTAGTACTTATCTTTATGAACATCAAATCAATCTTGTAATTTTCCCACGCCACGAAATTACTATTGATCCTGCAATCCAACATCCTAACAAACTATAAGCGAGTGTTACCAGCCCCTAATGCATCACGGCTTGTAATAATTTTAGTTTCCTTCAATCAATCAATGAGTCTGTTGCATTCTTAATGAAAGACTTTAATTAGTTGTAAACATCCTTTGACATGGCTCTTCACTAATCATAAATGTATTTATAATAATAATGCGTTTGGTATTCTGATTACAAGTAATCATGCTAGGATAAAATTATCGCAGAAGGATTTATTTCAATACACTCCTTGGAAATATTGTTTACTGGAGATTTCTAGT
>CM063503.1:101493692-101503692 GCA_032207245.1 Pardosa pseudoannulata
TATTCGGATAAATTCATTCAAAATTATTTTGATGCATTCTAAAATCATATGTTAATTTCTTTTTTCACATTATTGCATTGTTACTGCAATGAAATATTTCGAAAGAAATTACATTTTTATTATTTCCAAAATGGGCATTTCTGTGAAAGCAAGTTATAAATAAGCTAGTTATAAAAAAATAAGTATTCTTATACTTTGGTAATTTAAAGCATTAATATAGAAAACCGTATTGTGTAACTCTTTGTCCTTTATTACAGATATATATGTTTTGAAAAATATGGTATCAATTCGCAAATATTTTATTCAAAAGAAGTAATAAATAAAACAGTTATTAAGAATTAAATATTTTTATACTTGTCTATTACTGGTCATTAATATTTCAAAAGGCATAATAAAAACCTTGATTGCAGTAATGTTATACATTTAGTTACTCAGAAAAGAGTCATAAGATATTAATGTGGTTTTTATTTCTGAAATTCTATATTTGTTTATAGAAAAGGAAATAAAACTTCAAAAACATTGTATAATGGTGTAGATTAAGTTAGTCTGAAGCTTCTTATAACAATTTTAACTACATTTAGTTGATTTGAGAGAAGTCACTTTTTAAATTTCAGATTATTATTCATTAACAATCAATGAAATTTATGAAATATAAATAGTTTTTCTTTAATTTCACAAAAAAAGTGATTCAATGATGCATCAGAGCTTCATTTTCAGTGAGAAAAAAATATATAACAATATAAAAAATGGTTTTTCAAATAATTACATATATTTATTACTTATTTTCATTCAAATATCTAACAACTTAATTTATTTAGACAATCCGTTACGATTTTAATGCTTCTAATTTCAACTTAATCACATCGATTACTATTTCTGTATATATATATATATATATATATATATATATATATATATATATATATATATATATATATATATATATATATATATATATATATTATATATATATATATATATATATATATATATATATATATATATATATATATATATATATATATATATATATATATATATATATATATATATATATATATAATATATATATATATATATATATATATATATATATATATATATATATATATATATATATATATATATATATATATATATATATATATATATATATATATATATATATATATATATATATATATATATATAATATATATATATATATAATATATATATATATATATATATATAATATATATATATATGTATATATATATATATATATATATATATATAATATATATATATAATATATATATATATATATATATATATATATATATATATATATATATATTTATATATATAGCTATATTATATATATTTCTATATAAATATAATATATATATATATATATATCGGTAATTAATTAATATTCAGTGTATTGAAAATTTTTTCACGAATACTGTGGTAAGACTCAGTTTAATGAAAAAGCTTTTTAATTTAATTAAATAATCTTTCCTGTTATGTGTTGGGTTTTATAAAACTTACGTAACGGTGTTATTTATGCTTATATTGAAAAGTCATTTAAAATATTAATATATGATATATAGAGGTTTATTCAATTTTTAATCATACTGGACTTCCATATATATTTATCTATTTATTATATAATTTTTTTTCTCTATTTAAAATTTACTGAGATGCAACTTTATGTATGTACAAGCACAGAAATATATGTGTGTGTGTGCATATTAATCTGTAAATTATTTCCTAATATATTTTATTAAATCGAAAACATTTGCAGTATACACTAAAACTATTTATAATGTAAAAAGCATCAATGAAAGTATGAAATTCTCCTGGCAAATATGCTGGCAATGTGAATGACGCATTTATATAGGGAAGTGTTCCCTCACCAGAGGCATTGTGTAGGGGATTGTTCCCTCACAAAAGACTAAAGGGAAAGAGATGTTTGCATGACAGAAGGGGAAGGTAAGGCTAGGCTGTACACTCATCCCATCCCAACTGTGACAGAACCTGAACGAGAATTACGATACCTTCTAATGACTCACAAGCAGACATCTATTCAAAATGTTCGATGCCGAAGTTACTAGCATTAAATACCAGTACATCCTAAACAAAAGAATTGTTTTATAATAAATATGTGAAAATGCTGCGATTTTATCTGATGTACTTCACAAAAATAAATTGTTGCTTGCAACATTAAAACAAAAAATAATATAATATTATTGAAATATTGTCCTTTGATAAACTTATATCCTCATGTTAATAAAATATAAAATGTATAAAGACTCACATAAACAATATTGCTTATTGTATTTTGTCCAACTAATTTTTTACAGTTTATAGAAGGAAATAAATCTGTTTTAGATTTTAACCAACTTAATGTTTTTTATCATCATGTTAGAAAATTTGCAGGAATGCATGATATACTTATGCAAGATTTTGTGTATGAATATATGTATATATACACATATATGCGCATGTATATATATCTATATGTGTGAGTATATATATATGTTATATATATATATATATATATATGTATATCTATATTATATATACATTTATATTCTATCGACTGTATATATATGTGTGTGTGTGTTATATAAATATATATAGCGTGTGTAGCTATCTTTTTAATGTACATTTATCTTAACGACTGTTAAACGTGGACTAATACCTCCAGATACAAAAATGCAATTATTCAATCAAAATAATGCAAAAATGCAATTAAAATAATTATTCCTTTTTCGTATTTTGGAATTGAAAAAAATATTTTTGCCAGAATTACAAAATCTAAATTTTGATACAGCCTCTTGTTACCTATAGTGCTTACAAGAAAAAACTTACATTATTTCGAAAATATCCGTAACATAAAAAGTTCTGCTTTAAAGTGGCAAAAATAAGGATGCAAAATTTCACGACGTTTTAGGATTGGTTAAAAGATTAACTAAAGTAATTTAATGTTGAAATAAGTTTCATTTTATCATTAACGGTAAAATAGGGGAGATTTCGTGACTTTAATAGTTGGGAGTAGAGTAAAGTGGATAGATGCTGAAAGCTATGGTAATTTATGGACACATAGAAGGACACATGCAGGGCACATGACAGTTATAAATCTGAATACTGTTTGTTATAGAAACAAAAGTGCAGTATAGAAATGTTGTATAGCAGGAATGAAGGAATACTACAATACATTTGAATTCCTTAAACACGATACATTTCCACGTCTTTAGCCTAAAATTTAAGTAATGTTAAAATAAAATCTTCATAATGGCATGTTACAGGTAGAGATGTTTGTGTTTAGTTAGAGATTCCTCTTAAAATACAGACTCCACTAAATAACATTTCCATGTTGCACCAGATGTTGATCAATGACCAGAAATGATGTCAATGAGTAGGCATTAACTCTACTTACTTTATGTTTTTAGTAAAGTTGTTATTATGTGGTTTCACCTATTTAGTGAGTTTAAACACTACCCTACCCATATAAAGAGTGTTTGATAGTACAACGGAGTTTTGTATATTACATTCATCCTGAAGTAGCTCCACAGACATAGACTTCGTTATTTTGGTTATTGCTTTATTGCTACGTTATGACATCATAGGAAATTATACCAGTATGAAATGTTTGCCAATCACAGATTCTTCTTCCCACACACAAACTACTACTGACTATTGCTATACAAGAGATTTAGCATATGTAACAAAATCTCCACTGGAATTGCTCCAGCATTTGACTCCTTTAAAACGGAACTACGGGGAGGACTATGGTTTTCATCACCTTGTGCCACCACAATGTACTTGCAATAGTAGGGATGTCCACCAGAAAAAAATGAACGGCATATCTGTGCTACTTTTGACGCATTCTGCTTGCATTCATTGAAAGTAATAGTCACTTTTCAATATGTGGATTTAGTGTAGCTTGGTATTCTTACACAGTACATATTTTCCCTGAATAGTCATACTATTAATTTTATCTCAAGTATCAAGTAAAACGTCATAGTCTTCTAATATAGACAATAGTACCATTGCAACCGTGATAAAGCTGTAAAACCTTTAAGTGTGGTAAGAAAATCATTCAAGTAGTAATATTGTCAACCAAACCTAGCCTAGCATATCAAGAATTCATTAGACCTATCTGTTCCTACAAAACGGAAGCAAAACTATAAGCATGGACTACTGACATTTTGGGTAGAATCCGACTCAATCGTGCTTGGTTTTACCAAGTGGTAAAAATCAACAACAACTGACATTTTAGGCTATAAAAGCGGCAATTTAAAGAATTCATGTGAGAAAAAAGCGGATTTGTATTTACTAACTCATGATCTTTACTATCTATCCGACATTAGTTTGTCTATTATGCTCTAATTTGCTTTAAAAATTTGAATTTCTAATTGCCACCCGTAAGGGATTAGTGATTCCCTTCAGCACATTGTACATATTCACTTCCTTTTGAGTATTCTCCTTCAATATAACTTTCGTCGCATTCCCTGTATACCTCTTTAATATAATATGTAATGAAATATCACCCTTCAATAAGAAATCCCCAAATCTAAAAAAAATAAAATACTTAAATACTCCAAACTTGGATCACCGTCATATTTTGTGTTAGAGAAATTTATAATACTGAATATATTAGAATGAATTTAAATTTTAGAGAACGAAGGACTATATGTAAGTTTTATTTGGGAATTTTTACAGAAGTGAATTATTCTACATAAAAATACCACAAAATGAACAACTACATTATCTGAAACATTTCTACATTTAGAAGTTTATGTATACAATCAAGAATAGTGAAAGAAAACGCCGATTAAAGGCTAACAATAAAATCAATGTATATTTATATTTGTATACGTATGCATAAGTAGCATGTTTATTTAGGATGAACAATTCTTAAAATAATACTAATGGTCTGCCGTTTATCAAGACCAGCAATAATTATATTTATCAGCATTATAGCCCAAGGATTTTTTAAATCTGATGAGATTAAAAAAGCACATTTAAATATTGTTCCATTTGATGCTACGTCATGTGGAAATATATGCATGAAAGCATACAGTCTATTGTAATATATATTCAATTACAACCATCAGGTATGTATATATATATATATATATATATATATATATATATATATATATATATATATATATATATATATATATATATATATATATATATATATATATATATATATATATATATATATATATATATATATATATATATATATATATATATATATATACATATATATATACATATATATATATATATATACATATACATATATATATATATATATATATATATATATATATATATATATATATATATATATATATATATATATATATATATATATATATATATATATATATATATATATATATATATATATATATATATATATATATATATATATATATATATATATATATATATATATATATATATATATATATATATATATATATATATATATATATATATATACATATATATACATATATATATATATATACATATATATATACATATATATACATATATATATATATATATATATATATATATATATATATATATATATATATATATATATATATATATATATATATATATATATATATATATATATATATATATATACACATAGAAAGAAAAGGCATTAACTAGTATAACTACATTTAAAGTTTGAGCCATTGTTATGATGAAGCTTTCAAGCATATTAAAGTAGTAGAAAATGTTTTATAAGTATATATTAAAAAATATTGTACTGAATAATACTGAATTATACAATTACTATATCGGTTAATTCGGAAGTTTAACAGAATTCTTGGAATAATGCAGCTACATTATTTAATGATATTTTAGAAAGCTTAAGTTTAATTTTTAAAATGATTTTAATAGATTTAAAGTTTAAAAGAATTTACTGGTTGATAACTAGATTTAGCTAACGATATTTTATACAACAATATTAATAAAATGAAAACAATTTGGTATGAAGGTTTAGCAAATGTAGGAATAATAAAATCATATGGTATTTTTTTAAATCCAAAAATAATGTAATAAATATAAATTATCCTTTATTTTTATGCAGTTACCCTAAAGCCACTGCGAAAATTTGTGTGGTAAATTTACAAACCATACCTCTTAAACAAACATATTCGTCAATTCTAATCTATTTATTTAGAACTGTAAGTTAGAAAGATTTGTATATACAGAGATAGTTTATAGTAGGTGATTTCTATTTTTTTATGTATTAAATCTTTAGAAATACGTGGTATGCAGTCTATTTTAAGAAGAAATATTTTTTAGTAACATTTAATTTTTAGCTGAAATGAACCAAAAGTAATAAGATCAAATACATTTTTTTTATTTTATTAAAAGACTAAAGTGTTATCTAAAAGAATATTTGAAGAGAAAGCCAACCGGGCATCTGATAAATCTTTCTCTTCCTGAAAGTTTACCTTCCTCGGATCATCTCCTAAACTAGAAAAATAACAAATGTTCACTACAGTTTGCTTCATTTTGTTCAGCAACTTCTTTTCGCTTTACTTCTTAATGCGATTCTATCTATTGCTGTAAGTATTTTTCCCTTTTGACTTCCTTTCGCTCTATGTACCCATCGGATTGAGGTCGCTAATTCAAACCTCAGTCAGCCTGAAGCTTTGCCGCATGATGGCGTCAATTCAACATGACACAAGGATAGAAATGTCAACTGTCCGCAGGAAATAAAGAACGGGGCTCTCTATTAAACACTAAAGATTGGTATAAGACGTGTTACGTTCAAATAAATAGAGGATAGAAGAATCTAGAGAAATTACCAAGAGAAAGGTTAGAGTTAACAGTAAACATTTCGTAACATTTCATACCAATTTTCAAGCATGTATAAAATATATAAATATACATAACTATGCATATATATATATATATATATATATATATATATATATATATATATATATATATATATATATATATATATATATATATATATATATATATATATATATAGATATATATATATATATATATATACATGTGTGTGTGTGCGTGTGTGTGCTTGTTTGAACTTAAATATTAACAATTCTTAAATTGTACAATCATCTATCTAAAATCACATCATATGTCTGTTATCATACTTCTACAATCACATTATTAAATCATATAAAAGTATTTTAGCGTAGATAAAGCACGACAACATTCCGAAGAACTTCTAATTTTTCTTGTGAGTTGTGTAATGTATGCGTTACAACTGTCATATGAAATTGCGGAGGTCGTAGTTTATATGCGTTATAGCAAGTTTGTAAAAGTTTAAAAGAATTGAATTGAATACAATTATATAAATATGATTTGGGTTTGTATTAATGGTCTTTAGTCGCACTGCAAAATATATTTCTAAATAGTTAAATGTCAGTTGTAATAGTGAATTTAAGTGCTTATTAGTTATGAGCTGGTTGTTTTTCTTTCTTACTCATCAGAAGATTACATTTATTTACAATTTAAAGATAAAGCAAGGGCAAGTGCTTGTGTCAAGTACTCACCCGAGGCATTCTGTAGAGATGTAAGATGCAATAATGTAAAAACTGTAATGTTGCAATACTTTAGAGATGCAAAAACTATCCCTTTTTAAAATATTACTAGATTTTACGGCAGTGAAGAAATTCTTCTTTACTTATTTATATATAGTTGCATCGTAGCCGCATCTTCAAGCATTCTGTTCGTTTGAATGTATAATGGCTATTTTTATATTCTAGAAAGCACATTCATCACATTTTTATTGGATATAAATTATTGGTTTCATTACTAAATTATATCTACTGAATTTCATATTATATATATATATATATATATATATATATATATATATATATATATATTTATATATATTATATATATATATATATATATATATATATAATATATTATATATATATATATATATATATATATATATATATACATATATATATATATATATATATATAAATATATATATATATATATATATATATAATATATATATATATATATATATATATATATATATATATATATATATATATATATATACATATATATACATATATACATGTGTATATACATATTTAATTTTTACATATATATATATCAGCATGGGGGTTCTGGTTTGGGGCTTTAGGTGGTCAAACATCAGGAATTTCATTAATGGCGGCTGAGGTATATAAAATATGTTTATGATCGCAAAATCCTTCGAACAATAGGGATTTTCTGCTTGAGTACTGCTCTAGATTACAAAGACTCACTTTGTGGTTTTGTGGTGTGTTAGGTAGTAATGCTAGCCGCCTATATGTTTTCCTATAATACGATGGTCAACCAATTCCAAGGCATTGTATGAGTGAAAATGTAATAGACAAGTGCCAACGAGTTATATATATATATATATATATATATATATATATATATATATCTTTCAGAAAAAACAAATTAGGAAAGACGATAACAATTATAGAAATACAGAGATTGAGAAAATAGTTCTGCACTTTATATGTATTTTATTTCATCTGTTAAACCATGTATTTTCCATAGTTATAGATGATTCTTTATCTAGGGAAATATACCATACATATTTATATCCTCTTACTTAGGTACGAGAAATGGAGCATCTAATAATTGAGAAAATGGAGTCTCCTGAGTAAGAGATCCATTCCCTGTGTCATACAGAAAGATACTAAATCTAGATAACCTATAAATCTAACACATTTATTGATCAGAATACATTTCAATGCACTTAAACAGTCAGCTTTGGTTTCCTATTCATTCTAAAAACATGATATGCAGCTGCTTTGAACATTTTGAAATTACATATTCGATCGGCTTTTGAGACGCCTTCTGCCAACCTCCTCTTTTCTCTTCACAATATTATATTTCATTTACAGACCTCACCAAAACCTCGATTCTACTGTTTTTCGGGGTATCCAGGACGCCTAAAAATATAGATCTATATCTCTTGTATGTATGCATATATACATAAACACTTGAATATATGAATTTATGCATACATAAATCCATCAAACAACGCTGAACCTTAGGGGATATTTTACGAAAGTTATACGTCTTTCAAAGCATCGGCACCGGTTCTATTTAAAAATGTTTCTCTAGCAGAACGGTTTGCTTATAATAACGTTTGACCAATAATCAAATGATTTGTATAAAATTTATATTTGTGATATTTATTGCATTGAAACTCTTAAAATATACGTACTTTTAAGGATTTTGAAATAACATTTTAAAAACGTGGGTTATGTAATAATATCATAACAAATGTTTTAAGGAGTTGAAATTATTTATTTTAAATCTATATTTTAAATTCAGTAATTATTAAAAAGATCTATCTTTGCAGAAAACTAGATATTTTGAAGATTTTCTCGAACAATTTTTTGTTGATACTCATATATAAATCTAATTTTTAAACTATACCTATATAAATTTATAGTAATTTAAAATATTAATTGTGCTCATTTGTTTAACTTTATTATTTTTTTTAAACTGTAGATAGAAATCAAGTATTTACAAAATTGTTCAATAATTGAATGGTATAATGTTATTACTGTTTCAGTACGTTTTATATGTGTACTTTTTGAAACTCTTAAATATAAAATATTAAACAGTATGTAGAATATTTATCATCAGAATAATGCTATAATGTTCTATAATTAAAAAATATTAAAACATGAAAATTATAAATAAAACCTATTGTAAAACTGTGATAGGTTGAAAGTAATATATAAATCTAATTTTTAAACTATACCTATATAAATTTATAGTAATTTAAAATATTAATTGTGCTCATTTGTTTAACTTTATTATTTTTTTTAAACTGTAGATAGAAATCAAGTATTTACAAAATTGTTCAATAATTGAATGGTATAATGTTATTACTGTTTCAGTACGTTTTATATGTGTACTTTTTGAAACTCTTAAATATAAAATATTAAAC
>CM063503.1:101508692-101511192 GCA_032207245.1 Pardosa pseudoannulata
TTATGTATGATAATTCTCTCATTTCAAAGGTATCTTGTCCACTTAATATACAAAAATAGTTTTAATATTTTTAACTACAACCGTTATTTGAAATAAAAGATAAATATTGTAGATATTTTCGCTCCATCATTGAACGATATTTAAAATAGCGGAATTTATTAAATTTTCCTCGTTCAAATGCTGTTTCGTTTTTCAAGCGTTTTCGTATTTTTCAAAGCTTTTTGTATCTGACGTTTCCTTTTCATCTGACGCAAAACTGGACGTGAGAAAGCCGATGACATTTCGTGACAGCTCGTTCTATTCAAAAAATCATAAATCTTAGAATATGGTTAAGGTTTGAAGACGGAATCTAAAGATTTAATGGTCTGCAGTTTAGAATTCAAACATAGTTTCACTAAAAATATAGAACATAGTAACATACACATATATCACATATACACATAGTAACACACAGCGTTCTCTCTTTCTGTTTTTCTTCTGTCTTTCTCTTTCGTTAATTATGTAAGTTAAAAACGATTTTTAAAAGGGAACTCTTTTATAATAATAAAATAAATGAAAAAGACCCACGCTCGTATAAGCTTTCAGGATAATCCGGTCAGGCAGAAGCATTTTTGATCTATCTGATGAGCTTTCAAACAGATAAGTTTGATTTGGCGAATGGACATGGAGCAGTCAAAATCTTCATGTATAGTTCCGCCCCGAAAAATGAAAATGGCGAATGTTGCTTTCCTTAAGAACGATGAGTTAATAAAACTTATTATTATCAAGAAGACTGTTTTTCATTCGCCTTAACTCTGGATCACGACTTGTCACACACACACACACACACACACACACACACACACATATATATATATATATATATATATATATATATATATATATATATATATATATATATATATATATATATATATATATATATATATATATATATATATATATATATATATATATTATGATAATTTAAAGTCAGCGAAACGCTGGAGCAATTTACTACTTTTTTTATATGAAAAATATAAACATGAATACGAAGTGTTAGGTCACAATTTTATTAGTCATTATGATTCCAAAGTTTTGAGCTACACACTCAGATTAAAATCATTTTAAATTTCAATATTGACAAAAACAGACTACGTTAATACTTTCCTTATATTTCAATTTAGTAGTAAGACATTTGTGTCACCCGTACTCACCGGAAATGACAGTGTATCTTTTTATTTTCGAAAAATATAACTAAATGTCTTATTCAAATTTCAGTATGGGACTCTCAAGTTTCTTTTAATTCCAATAAATAAAGCCATTTTTTCAGTAGCCTATCTGCAGTGTACATAAGACATGTTCGATTCTGTTAATCCTTCTTCCTATGCTACGGTTATTTTATCCGCTTCTTCACTTTTAATTAAAATTTTTCAGAATTTCTAAAATCCGTAACGTTATATTTCCGACACTCTCTTAATTAGCCAAATGGGCGAGAAACATACAATACATTAATTTTTACGTTTTAGTTATTTTTCGTTCTGTTGAAAGCGTGAATAGTAGATATTCATAAATATTTTTGCGAGCATTCCCACAGATTGTGAAAAAGTTTCACTTATAAGGACAGTTCACTTATATTATTTTTTAAATTTTGAAGATCATGGATGTAACAAATTCTAACTATATATTTAATTTGTCAGTAGAAAGTGCAATTTGAAATTAAAATTGAATATCCATTACACGCAATAGCCCAAAATTTCTGTACTTTTCCTAAAATAATATTCTATTTGTAGTCAATTCACATTTTCTTTACTCATGTTATTTTTCGCGAAGCATATCCTTCGAATTTGAAGTCTATGTATCAGAAGTAATACATTCGCTAGTAATTACTTTAAAATTTCGAATGAAACTTACGGGTGTGGTGGCATTAATTTTGTAGTTCCATCATGTGTAAGGTTAAGTAGAAATAATTCTTAATTAAGCTTCTATAAAGAGAGAGCAGCTATAAAGTTTGAGAATGTATTAGTGTTTGTATTAGTAATTAATACAAATAGATTAAACGGAATGTTATTCATTTTACAAAAATTGTCAGACTTAGTTTTGTAAGTATACATAATATATATTTGTTGTACAGTTTCATTTCATATTATTGATAACTAAAATTCAATATTCCACTGCGTGTTTTAACAAAAGAATGTAACTGACTATCTTGATTTTTTATTTTTTATTAGGAGTAAAATCCTTTAACGACTCTTTTAAAATCGTTATCACTTTCAAACAATGCCATAAATTATTTTTTGTCCAGCAATAAAAAATCTTAACTAAAAAAACTAAAAAAACAATTATTTTCAATTATCTTTTCAATTCTCATTAGATGTAAGTAAATGATTTGAACTTTAAACTCCGCAAGGGAAACTTTTCATGACTATATAATAATAATATAATATAATATAAGAACCTAAATTACTAGGATAAAATATTTTTTGTGGGAATAGAATACTTGCTATCTGAGACTGCATTC
>CM063503.1:101516192-101521192 GCA_032207245.1 Pardosa pseudoannulata
ACCAATTTATGTGTAATAACGTTTTATTGCTTTCATATTCATAAAAGAAATCTATGAAAAATTAGTAGATCTAAACAATGCTTTCACTTTTTGAAGAATCTGGACAAAGCGGGGTATTTTTCTTTAAGGACAAAGCCTATGTAAATAAATAGGCTACTTTTTATCAGAATTTGAAGGAAACGATTAAAATAAATTGTAACACTGAAAAGGTAAAAGACATATTTTACTCCTCTATGTAAGCTTAAAAGAAAAAGTAAAGGTTAACAACCTGAGCGACACTGGAATTTACTAAAACTTATTTCTTGACTAGTAGATCGCAATCGATGGTTTGGCGATCTCTTATATAATATTTCAATACCTGCATCCCATTCCCTCTAAACATCCCGTCATCATAAACGTTACGAATTTAAGGAAACAAATGATTAGTCAGTACAGAGTAAAATTATCTAATATTTTATTTTTACATGGGTATGAATAAATGTGTCAAATTATCTGCTTACAGGCGTGGGAACAAAATAAATATATATAAGCTTGCATTTACAAAGAGTGTCATTTTCTTTAATAAACTGAACTGTAAATTGTTTTATGTATTTGGAAATGAATCAAAAATACCCCAAACAGAGGAATTTAAAAAAATAACCTTAAATAAATTTGCATTTCAGGGAATACCATTAAAGTTGTAATTTAATTCAGTAAATCTCATTAGTTTCGAACTTCATCGTTTTTTACAGAATAAAAACAAAAAAGCCATTATATGATGATTAAACAGTAATTGTAATTAGACGCATCATTTTTAATTAGACAGTCTTAAAAAGCGATGATTGATCGTCCGTATTGGTGTCATAATTTATCTAGTTTTTAATTAAAACTAATTTCTTTGTTTCCCAGCTTTAAATTCTTAAATTTTTCCCAATTTATTCCTTTATTTTTGCTTCTCAGTGGTTTGTTAAGAGCTTTCTTTCTATTCACCTGTTATCTCGAGAGATGTTAGCAAAACAGACGGCGAGGGGGTTCATACAATATACAACGTCACCAGATATCATCTGGTTGAGGAGGTATAAAACTTTTGAGGGGTGTAGATAAGGAACTATGATAATTTTAAACCACTGGGATGATTGATGCTGATAAGTTGTTATCACTTACAGCACAATAGATGTACTTCCTCTTGAGCTCTGCTAAAGATAATAGATAGTACTACAATAGTCTCAATATATCTTCTGAGTTAAAATATTTCATAGATTATATTTTCCTCCTCATTATTATACCAAACTTTTCTTTCTGATGTTTTTAAGTTATTTCAGCTGCGTAATATTTTTCTTAGATAAAGCATTAGTTTTCGTCAGATTATTTGAGTCAAAACTTTTACAGGTTTTAATACGTTTTTAATTGTCAGATTTTTTTAGAACTTATATCTTCGAAAATGGTAGAAGTAATTCATGTTGTGAACTTAATATTATTTTAGTAAATATCTGATTAAATATTGTAATATAGATAAAGTATTAGTTTTCGTCCAATTATTAATTTACATTAAAAATTTTTTAATATATTTTATAATGTCAAACTTTTATAATATACGTGATCTCGACGATATTTAAAGAAATTTATGTTGGGACGTTGAACATTTTTAAAGTTTTTCAGATTACGTAAGGCAAAATAGATAAAATTTTTATTTTCATACGACTTTTGAAACACAAAATATAATCATTTAAAAAATTTTAAATTACCAATTTTTTTAATGTGTGAAACTTTGATAAGTTTAGAAACCAGTTAGAGATTAAATGATGTAGCAAAATTTACTCTTGAAGATGTAGCAAAATTTACTCTTTTAGATAAATGGCATTCCATATCAAGCCATATTTGTATTATGAATAACTTTAATATGTCAACTATAAATCAGTTTTAGAAAAGTCAAAAATATTTAGATTGACAAAATGTACTAATCTATATTTCTCTACATTTTTTGGTAAATTTGTCTTTCTAATAATCAAACAACTAAATAAAACGCTATTTTATCTTTAAATTAATTGCTGTAAGAGTATTATAATCAAACATGTTCTTCATGAAAACCAATTTAAATGTTATCTACTACTTAAAACATGTTCAAAACGTGAACATACATACATGTATGGTAGTATAGATTAAAAATCCATGGATCATGATACAGGATAAAATATACATTCAGACCTTATGTCTCAGGGAACTATTTACCTTATAACCAAATAAAATTGGGACCTCACTGCTCTTATAACTACATTGTAGCAACATATTTTATAGATAAAAGCAAATTTATAAAATTTTGATGATAAATTTTATTTCTTCCTTTATATTAATATTTTCTGTCATGATGATTACCATGAATTAAGGTATCATAATAAAAGTATATAACAAAATATAACAAAATAAGCATCTTTTGATATATACTGATACTGATTCGACATACACAGTTCAGAGATGTAATTATTTGAACAGTTTAAGTTTAATTTTTTTTTAATTTAGATCTTAAATGAGATTTTAGTTTACGATACATGGAGTAAGCATAAAAAAATGGAATCCTCATCTTGTTCAATTTTCCACCAAAATTTAGCTTATGTAAAAATACAGTGTAATATTAAATAAAAAAAATTCTGTGCAATATATTTCAAGATGTTTTTGTTAGATAAAGTATTATTATTAAAAGTCTTATGCAGTGAAATGGAAAAGCAACAGTTCCACTGCAATTTGATTTATTCTCTAAATTTAATACTATGCAGAAATCTATACTTTAAAATCAAAGATATTTTTTATAATATATTTATTTTTAATACAACTCAAAGCTTTAAAATCAAGTACTTAATAAAACTACCTAATTTTAAAATTCAAATCTGTAATATTTGTTTGGTTTGCAGAGTTACAGTCCACACTTTTGCTACACGAGGGATAATGAGACTGTTCTCTATAGCTTAATACGGCTACGAACACCCCTTCCAGCAACGAAATTCGAACCTGCGAACTTCTAAGAGCAGCTTTCTACCATTAGGCCAAAAGTATAATGAATTTAAAAAGTGCAGTAAACTTATTCGTTTAACTGTATAAACATCTGTATTACTCAAAATATATTTTTGAATAATGTTACAATTTATAACAAATATGACTATATAACACATAAATAACATCTTATATGAATAAATTAATGTAACAAATTTGGATTTAATTGGATTTCAGAATCAAATTAATCTGTGTCACATATGATCAAAGTAAAAAGAATCTGAAATTCCCGTTTGTATCAAAATAATATATTGCAAATGCTTTTATAATTGTGTAGCTTTCATATATTTAATTATTATTTCCAAATCCATTTCCATTTGAGACCAGAATCTATGATACGTCATTTGGGAGAAAGCATAATTTTGCTCAATGCTTAATATTTAGGATTTAACTCCAAAATGATTAAGAAAAAATAAGCGTCAATGTAGTAAAAATTGAGTTAAAGGTAAATGACGACTCGAGTGTAATAGATTAATTTCTTCTTTTTATAACAATGCACAGAAATATATATATCTATGTATGTGTTTATTAGCGACAATATTTATGAATATATCTGAACTTATATTACATTTTTGCAATCTTATAATTTGTATGCACAACATATATTTTCTTAGAACCATAAATAAGTAAAATTAAATATGTTATATAATAATAAAAAAAATAGCAAGTACAAATATTTTATGCCATTACTTCAAATGTATCACACATTTTAATAGGTGAAGAACATAACTTTACACATAGATCTAGAAATGTTTTTAATTGAGCTCGTGTATAATTCATAAGTTAATACTAGATACTAGAGCATCTTGTAAACTGAACCTTTTCGTTTTTACAGCTTTTTTTATTCTTTATTCAATTGCATATCTTAAATAAATTTCGGTACATAAATTTACTTTATATTTATTATGCTTATATTTTTAACTTATATTTACACTCATATTTTAACAACAACTATTTTAAAATAAAGTTATTTTAAAACAAGATATTTTAAGTCTTTAAAGATTTTTTAAATGTAGTCATTTAATTCATCACTATTAGATTTCAGCATATATATCATCTACAAAAAACTATTTTAATTACTTTTTTGTATATTTCGTACAAACTGATAACTATTGAGTCATCTTGTCGAAACAGCAACTGCATTTATAGCCAATTTCTT
Organism: Pardosa pseudoannulata; assembly: GCA_032207245.1. Lineage (NCBI taxonomy): Eukaryota > Metazoa > Arthropoda > Arachnida > Araneae > Lycosidae > Pardosa > Pardosa pseudoannulata. The sequence goes on from CM063503.1 coordinate 101,520,376, forward strand.
TTCAGAATCTGCTGAATAACTGAAAAAAGACGGTTTTCATCAGTTTCATTTCCTTTGATTTATAGCAGGAACAAGTATAACGAAAGATATTTTAGGACGATTTATTTAAAAATCAGTTCTTAATGAAATCCTTTTTATAACGTAGTCATTTAATATCAAAGTATTAGATCGGAACCTACTTTAACTTCGCCATAAGGGGCTACTGTCAACTCTGATCGACGATCCAATACCTAAGTCGCAAGAGCGAAAAATAACTGCAATCAAATGAATTTAAGTCATTCGCGACCTGATAAGAATAGAAAAAAGTTCCACTGGGGGATAATTACGGGAGAAGATAGGATTGCAAGAAAATCTATCCTCGATTCTATTTTGACAAAGAACTGCAAAAGGCTAAACCCTCCGCAGCCGTAATGGTAGTCTTCGAGAAGAAGAATCACCAAATTTCTGATCTTCAGTTACGATGGCAAGAGACGGGCATTGATTGTTCAAGTAATCAATAACAGTTTCGAAACCAAGCATTTACTAAGAAGGGAACGGAAAGGATTTTTAATTTTGGTAATAGCTGAACGCATTGTTTCCATTTCACTTGTTCTTCTTCAGTAACACATAAATAATGAGCGCGTTCAAGCGTGGAAATCATTCGTGCTTAGCAGGAATTAGTGGCTAATGATGTGTTAGCTGGTGACATTTTAGAATTGCGTACGCCTATAAATAACGACATAAGAGTCCCAACTTGGCCGAATAAATGAATATGTTTTTCTGACTCACAAGTCAAAGCAGGAAAAATCATAAGAACCATAAATAGAATAACGATCAG
>CM063503.1:101526192-101536192 GCA_032207245.1 Pardosa pseudoannulata
CATGATCATATGTTGTAAGAGTGATAAACGTATTTTTCACCGTTGAATATTTTTTAGCAAATGTATGTTATATTTTATGTCACTTTTTCTAGAGGAACCACTCTTGGCATAGGAAAAGTTTCTGAAATTCTGATAAATATCTTTCCTATCGATATGTAACTCTTACGAAGAAAAATGTTCATAATTTTTGAGCACATATTTTAGAGAAAAGATAAATGCATTTTATTCTGAGATTTATTCTGAGAAAACAAAAACCTTTTGCTGCTAAAATGCTCCTAAGATAAAACTGCATAGCACATGCATGCCATATTAAGATATAATAACTGATATGATATTTATATAGCAATAAGATTACAGTCACAAGGCTCTTTTCTGAACGAAATTGTAATTCTTGTGAATGGGTTGCAAATTATTCTGAAAATAAATTTATCAAAGTTCCCAATTTCCTTGCAATAATAGAATTGTAGCTAATAAAGTATTGCATTACAGGATTCGATTGTATATTGATCATAATATCTGAATAGTATATCTATTCTCCTAAACTGTTTCAACTAAATATCAATTTAATTATAAGCCATTTTAATAAACCAGGTAAAGTGTCTGTTTTGTTATAAAATAGTGCCCGTGTATAGCAAGATGTTAATGTAATATATATTTATCTCATAAAGAATGAAATGTTGCTCTAAAATATTTAAGAAATTGACTTATTTTTTTGACATTTTTTTTTTAAACTTTTAATGTTATATAAACATAATTCACTATATAATTTAGAAACATTCTATAGACGTTTTCATACATTAAAATTAAGTTTATGTGTTTAAGATTTGATAATATATATATTTCTTTCTTTAGGTCTAATTTTAATTTTAATTTTACATCAGAGAGGATGTAATAATATTCTTAGGAAATTGTCTAGTTGCTGGTTAAATACTTCTGATATTATGATCCAGAGTCTGAATGTCACATCTCACACAAACAAATATAGGCGTTTGGAATCAGCACTAAGCTTTAGATCCTAGTCTAATAAGACTGCGAGTAGCCAGATATTATCTGCAGCGTTCCCGACTAATCAGTCCTCATTTGAAATCACGACTTCTTTTAGTAGCAACATACCATAGACTATCAGGAAACGAAAATGAAAGTATGTAGCGTTATACAGTCAGTAATTTATATTATTTGTGCTTCAGGATTTTTTCTGCCTAAAATTAAGAAATTTAGGAGTGAATCGAAAAGAATGTTTCCTAAATTAAGAAGCTAAACTATTTGGAAACTCAAGGAGAGTCATTTGGGAAAGGCGTAGAGTAAATACAATTTTATCTATAAATACTGCATTCATCGAAAAGCGCTGGCAGTAAATATGAGCAATTGAGTACATATGAAGTAATTTTATTATATAATGTGGGGAAGTATCTCTAGAGGTACTAATAAAGCATCTATTTTTCAAAAGATAAATATATACTTTTAGCGTAATAATAGCATTAATTTTAGTAGTAATTAATGTAAATTAATTTCAGTTCAAAAATTACATAACCATAACTTTTAAAGTATATGACTCTTCACTTGAGTGGTAATATGTTAGGAATCCAAAGAATTGAGTAAATTCGATTGAATGAGGAAATTTGTAAATATGCTATAACTTTTTGAGATTGAATAATTTTAAAGGCTATCATCTATACATACTAGATACGTGAATTTGTAAGGAATAAAATAATTGACTTAATAAATAATAGAAGTGTTTTTAATTCATGGAAGTTTTAAATAAAATATGAAATTTAAATAAATAAGAAAATTGTATTTTGAAGAAAATTAACTATTTGTTGTCTGTTATCATAATCTATTGTATAAATTCTTAATTCTAATGGCTTGGATGTTTATGTAGTTTATATATAAAGTAAACGACTTACGTGAGTAAATTATAAATTTAAAAAAAGACCAGTAACTAGAATATTAGATAGTTAGTAGTGTTGTTTTATCATAAGGGCAAGAAATGATTCCCAAAGGGGTGTAAAAAACATTTTTCCTAAAAGAAATTTCTTTATTCTCCCTTTAAAAAAGATAATTATAACACCAAGTAAAATTTTAGAACGCATGCAAAACAGTGGAAATATGTATTTGACATCTTTGAGTCCTAAAAAACGACTGTACTCTATTTTTTAAAATTTGGGTTAATAATTTAACACAGTAAAAATTTCAACTATTATTTTATTTTTACATTTCCTATTTGTTATATATTAAATTAATTTAAAATAAGCTTATACTGACATATAAATATTCTACTTACCTTTTTTTTATATGAGGAAGAAATTAAATTTCCATCCTATTCCTAATACATCAAAAAAGCAAAATCGTGTAAGAATTTTTTTTTTAAATTTGGTTTCTTACTTTAACACCATGAAATTTTTAAGTCTTATTTTATTATTATATTTCCTTTTTGTTAGTAGAAAATATATGAAGGTAGTTTAAATAAAGTTCTACTGACATATGAAAATTCTGTTTAATTTTTTATACGTGAGAGACAAACAAATTTTAATTTTATTCCCTATTAATTTTGAATGTCTTAAATTTACAAGAAAATATGAAATATAAGAAACAAGGATAGAGTGAAAATAAATACAGATGAATAATTTACATGTTGAGAGATGGTAAAGTAATAGCTATCGTCTTTCCAGAATATACTCTGCGCTAACAACACGTGGCTGCAAAACCTCACTATTCCAAATAGTGGCCTTTGGCAGAGGAAAATCGTGACTTGAATGTTCATATATATGCCCTGAAATTCCAGAGAAATCTATATCTGATGAGGATTGATTTCTCTTTTTATACAGCTTTAGATCCTAAAAGCACTAAAATGCTATCTTTTAACAAGAGTTAAATGACTTATTTTACAGTACCATTTTATCAGCGAATATTGTGGTTACAATGACTGCCGATCAATTAAAACAGAGAAAACAATATAAATTTCTTGAAATATATAGGTGAATAGTTAAAAAAACAAAATAAATCCAATTAAATGTTAAATAAGATATTTAGTTTTAATTTAGAAGAGAAATTATGGATTCATAATACTAATCGTATACATTCATTTATAAAACATTATTCAGTATTTCATTGTTTTTTAAAAAATATTCTGATGGAAAAATTTAACGGGAGATTTTATCCTTGCATATGATATTTTACTTCGTCTAACACAATTACATCCTAAATTCTTATTATAGATATGGTAATAACATATGTAGTTGTGCTATGTTTATTGGTAACTTTTTACGTGGTGGTAGCTATGAACACTATACTACACCATTTCCTCAAAATTTCAAATGCTTACTGTTACATTGAAGGCTCTGAATAAGGAATGCTTTTGAAAATGGAATAATTATGCCCTATATAAATAAGTTCCTGATTTGAAAGTTTCAAACAAGCTGTTAAGAAAATATTTAATTTTATAAACAAGATTCTCTCTCCCTTTATATACGTACATGCATACGTACATATATATATATATATATATATATATATATATATATATATATATATATATATATATATATATATATATATATATATATATATATATATATATATATATATATATATATATATATATATATATATATATATATATATATATATATATATATATATATATATATATATATATATATATATATATATATATATATATATATATATATATATATATATATATATATATATATATATATATATATATATATATATATATATATATATATATTGTGTGTGTGTGTGTGTGTGTGTGTGTGTGTGTGTGTGTGTGTGTGTGATAATAATAATTATAAGAAGAAGAAGAATTTGCTGGATATCTTTTAAAAAGTCGAAACTACAAAGAGTGCCAAGGCAGTCGATCACTAGACTGACACAAATATTAGATTAAAGAAATATGTTTCACTTCCTGATGTATGGATATCAACTGCTGCGGCTTCATGACCTGTAGTTTGGGGTCTCACCAACTTTATTAAAATTATATTCTAAAATAAATTTTCGGTGATTCTATCCCCTACATTACAATCTTTTTCGAAATATCGTCCATTGTGTAATAGATATGTTATTATTTAATGACTTCGAAAACACTAAATTAGTTTCGGCTGTGATCCATTGTTCATATATTCATCCTTTAAGTAACTTAGTATTTTTTAAGCGTCATCATGTGATTAATCTTATTACTCTGACTGGCTGGCTCACTTGTGTCCTCACTGCTTAATATATAGGACTGTAAAATATTTTGTCCGGTACAGCACCAATGTTGGAATGCTTTAATAATCGCAATACTTATATTTCCAAATTTTCCCATTTCCTCTCATAGCCTTACAACTGTACTCTAAATTTAGAAGAAAGTAAAGGTTTCCTCTTTATAATTGCATAATACATTGATTTAGTATTATTAGGATTTAGAAACGTACTGTAGTACATATCTCAGAAACAATTGCCAAAATGTGGCATTTAATCAAGCCTAAAGCTGAAAAAAATATAGTCATTTGTACAGTCAGAAGAATATTTTCATAAACGATAAAAATTAGTTAACATTTGTTAGAAGAAACATACATTTTGTTAATGAAATGGCTATTTATAAAACATCTATTTATCTATCTCTTCCTATTTATCTCTACCTATCTATCTCTCCACATCTATCTATTTATCTATATCTATTTATCCGCACGTATCTATCTATCTATCTATCTATATTTATACATCTCTCTCTAAATATATATATATATATATATATATATATATATATATATATATATATATATATATATATATTTATCTATCTATTTATCTATCTACCTCTATTTATATGTTCATCTCTTTTATCTGTATATATATGTACATATATTAAAGGCAAAAGGAACTTAAATATCTACTGCAGGGAAGAAGACAAAATCTTTCTCTTTCTAATTGCAGGAAAGAATGCTTTCGATGGGTAGAGATCTTGAAAGCGTCTTAAAATAGATTTCCCCCACGAAATTATTAGAAAGCGCCATTGCTTGGTGTGTGACACGGGGGAAAAATAAGGGAGACGTGGTCATTTCTACGATCAGAAGAATTTCTTTATAGGCGATGGCAAAAAAGTGTTCTTGAGGGTGGTTCTACGAAACACAAACGCAAAAGGCCTCTAAAAAGTAGGGGCACGATCAAGTTGCCCAATGATTGATGTGGGGAGAGTCTTTTTTTCTCCTTTTTATTAATTTTTTTAGACTCCCCAGAGACCGATGCAAGGATTAATCTTTCTTTACGACAAAATTTTCATTTTAACGGGTTCTTTTATTAATGAAATACCGTCGCAGAAAACAAAGCTGCGGCCCTTGATTTCATTTTTTTTCGAATAAATTAGGTGTCTACGTTGCAGATAATGAGGTAAGTTAGCAGTAAATGTAGCAAATCATTAGTAAAAAAATCATAACTGACAGATTTTACAATAGACAACAATCGTAAAGATGAGAATAATAAGATGGGGGAAAATAAATGGTCAGAAATATGTCTTAGAAGTTATTAACAATTCAGAGGATACACCATTTGTTTACTCTCTGCAAATGAGACTCATGTAAAAAGGCAAATTGCTCTTTGCTTTCAAATAATTATTCTTTTTTTAGCTTTCATGGTACTGTTATGTTAGGGATCAATTCTTTTCTAGCATAAAAACGTTTAATCAATCTTCTTAAATAGAATAACACATACGTGCACACACACACACACACACACACATATATATATATATATATATATATATATATATATATATATATATATATTCATTAATAATAACATAATAGGAGAAAAACATACTCTCAAGAAGAATTATACAAAGTAAAAGAGCCGAAATGGTAGTAGACATAGGAATTTTGCTCAGGTAGCAACGCCAAAAAAGACAGTTCTGAGCCGGAACTCGGGCTGTTAACATCCTCCAAGCTTGAAGTGTCAAAATATGAGAGAATAAAGGATATCTAAATGGTATTGCCATGGACAGATGGATTACAATGAAAAAAAATTTTATATGATATCAAATGTGTCTTCCATGCCTTAACCCCTCGTCCATGTCATATATATATATATATATATATATATATATATATATATATATATATATATATATATATATGACATGTCGAGGTGCAGAGTTAAAGCGAATGGAAAACAGTCTTCTTGATAACAATAATTTTATTGAATTATCGTTTCTTCTAAAAGCAAAACCTGCTCCATATTCACTTTTTCGTCGAAGACATGCTTAAAGTGTTCATAGTTCCATGCCCACGCGCTGACTGAAACTTATCTGTTTGCAAGCTTATCAAATAGCTCAAAAATGCTTCCGTTTGAACGGATGATATTAAAAGCTTACGTGAGCTTGGGTCTTTTTCATTTATTTTATTACTATAAAAGAGTTCCCTTTTTAAAATCGTTTTTAACTCCCGTAATTTCCAACTACCCCCTTTTTAGATCTGACATCGTTCGATCTTTTGCTTTTACATCAAAATATCGACTGAGTAATAACTCCTAACCCAAAAACTAGTATCTTGAGGCACTGGTGAGTCCAACTACCACTGTATTCAGTATAACATCAACATGTAAAATAGTGGTATTAAACTCATATGGGTAGGAAAATTAATGTATGTTTATAGGACATTGAAAGACATACATTAATATAAAAAAATACACTACAATAAACATAACACTTACAAATTAACAGAAAAAATTATTGTGACCTGAAAAAGTCGAACAAACCGCATGCTTCTTCATTAGATCAAAACTTAATGTATATAAAATAATCTAAAAATGATCAACATTTTAATATATATTTTACTTTAATTAAACTTCCATTCTTCTTGCATATTTTTAATATATTGAAAAATAATATTTTTGGGCGCAATGTATTTTAGTTTGCAAATATTATATATGCATTGTTATTTTTAAAATTTGTGATAAATTTGTATACCTTGTTGATTAAACTTTTGTCATAAAATATATATTAAAATATTTTAAACCGTTAAGAATTTTGGCAATTTTCAGAATGTGTGAAAATTTGCACTAACAAAAAAAGAAACAATTCTGTGTAATATTACATTATTTATTAATAGGCTTTAAAAATTGAAATAATAATACTCTATCGTATATAAAGTCAGTAGAATTTAATAAATAGTTAAATTTGTATGTACTGTTTAGTAAATATTCAGAAAAGTTGCTGAGGGATTCAATTTTTATGAAAACGTCCTTCAAATTTTGTGAAAATGTGTTTAACCTTGTTTAGCAAAAATGTTTTTAGTAAAATATTCTCTATATTAATCAAAAATTCTCTTATTGTATACATTTGTTTCTCATATAATTTACGTGATAGCATTATCTATGAAACTACTAAGGGATTTTAGAATAAAAGTGTGATATTATAAAAATGGAGACTTAAATAAATAGGTAAAAAGCTTTCCTCCTAAATCATAAAATTTAGCTGAGGAAATACTATTTTATTAAAAGAAAGATCAATTTTGTAACTGAAATTGGTTTTCATTTTAAAGCTATGAAGTCATATTGGCACTTTAAAATCACGATTACTCTTAAATCTATTATAAGTCTATTCTGATTATAATAAATTAATATATACTTCCTGAAAAGTACAGTTAACTCCCATAATTAATTATACTATTCGCGAAACCGAAGGATCGCCCAGTAGCTAATATAAATAGCATAATGTATGGTGTTCCTCCGCAAGCATTTACAGCGAAAGGCTCAATCATGCATGCTCAACCCGTAAATGTATCCAATTAGCTAGCAAACAGGAAAATGCTGCGTTTTCATCCGACGAATATTATTAATATGATGTAGATAAATTTAGGAAATAATTTTTAATTGAATTAGAAAAGTATTATTAAATGAAACGAATGAATTTAGGAAAATTTTTAAGGTTTATATATATAATATAAAATTAAAAAATATTATAAAATATAAATATATGTTTAGAAAAAAATAAATTTTAACATTATAATTAGAGTAGGAGAAACGTGTGTTCAGATTGACTAGTTTGAGTAATAGCAAATGTATAATTAAAAAAAAATCGCATACATAGTTTATAATTTCTAAGAACCATAGTCTCAAAGAAAAAAATATTATAAATAAGTCTTTATTAAATCTGGAAGACATTTTTATTAAAAGGAGAAATTACTGTCACTCAAGAAATGTATTTTCTATAAGTTTTGTTTTAAATCCTATGGACAAACAACAGCATGGAAATGCTATTTTTTTCAAATCTAGGAGCTTTTTCTATATTAATTTTGCAATGGTAGCAAATTATACTTGATTGAATCGAAATCCATATTTTTTCTATCTTCTTCCTTTCTTTACTTCCAAATAAACTTCGGAATCACTGGTCCAATGGCCTCTGTAAGCAAACCTTTGTTTGTCTATGGTCTCAGAGACTTAATTTGTTTAAATTTGGTTTTAATTTTCACTTTCGAATCTCCATACCATTAAGCACTCTTTGCTCTAAGTTGAATTGACTTTGTAAAGGAGCATATGTTTACTGAGCAAATATTTGGAATGAAAAGACTAAGAGAAGGATTGTTAAAAGTACGTCACACATTTTTGTTCTTTAATCAATTCTTTCACCTTCATTTTTTGTTCTTTGTATTACTGGCTCTATACGAATTATTTGATCGTAAGGCAAACTCGCTTACTCAGCAAACACGTTTTTTTCTTTCTAAATACGAAACAAGAGAAATCTGTAAATTAGGTTTAAATCAATTGACTTTCGAAGAAGCACACAAAGCAATTGTGTCCTAATGTGGAACCGTTTTTCTAATTCAGTTTGCTGTCTACTCAAATCGCATTCCGATTTAACTTATATATTGCTCTTAAATGTATTCCTTTTCTCTCCACTTTATCGATTCGAGGTCCAGGAAAGAAGGATCCGAAACTATGGCTATTCTTGTATTTATTCGAAAGAAAACCTCTTCTATTGGAACTCCTGCTCATTTATCATTGGGGTAGGAAGCTAATTTTTTCTCGATTTTTTTTCTACTCCAGGCAAAATTATGCAAAGTAAATGTAGCTTGATTTATGACTGCAGATGAAGAAATTTTTCCGAGACACAGACTCTCAGATTAACAAACCTGAATGCATATCTGGGGATCTCGTGGAAGGTTTAATAATGGAGAGATAAGTAACTGTGGCACTAAGTAAGAACCTTGAACTTTATTCATTTAAATTTGTATGGTGTTAAATTGAGACAGAAATTGAAAACCATATCGAGCACAAATTTAAAATAATCTATACATAGATTTTCGGATCTTGTTAATTTTTAGATACATTTCTGAATCTTGTTTAGTACTCAGTAAAAGTTACACAGGGAAGCATAAAAAGCACAAACGTAAAGATTTTGTACTTATTCAGTGAAATAAATTGAATATAATAACTGAAAATAATGAAGAACCTTTTTCGTGAAATAAAAAACTAATACAATACACATACTCACATATGTAGCATAAAGAAACTTGGCTTGAGAGTTTCACACATGCATAATAGTCGATGTGTAACCGCCAAATCATCACTTTTTAAGAGTTTATACTCTGTGGGAAATCTGTTTCCCCTATAGTTGCTTGCACGCTGGGGTTTAATTCTAAGAGTGTAGTGCATCAGAAAGTAAAAACAAATACTATATTTTGTTGTCAGGAGGAATAAAAATTATTTTGGCAATGAATGTTCAGTTTTAATTACTCTTGTTCTCTCCGATTTTTCTGCCTTTTAATGGATCAATACAAGGGATACTCTAATGCAAACTCTAAACCTAATGTCCAGCATTTTTGACATTGAACAATAATTATTTTGCTTCGTTACACACACACACACGCATATATACATATATATATATATATATATATATATATATATATATATATATATATATATATATATATATATATATATATATATATATATATATATATATATATATATATATATATATATATATTATATATATATA
>CM063503.1:101538692-101553692 GCA_032207245.1 Pardosa pseudoannulata
GAGAAATAAAAATATTACGTCTTTTCAAACTATCATTTATTATATTTAGGTATTCTATTGTTTTTACATATTTTAGCGAGCTTTTCGAAAACAACGAAGCAACTCAGTAATTCAACTCAGATGACAATAAAATAAATCAGACGTCTTAGTTTATTTTATGAAATTTATTTCACAAAACTATCTACTTCACAAACGTGTAAAATGTTACTAGGTTCATATTTACTTCTTTATATAGCGAAGTCTAACACTCTTGATTCAGTTGTTTGGGCGCAAATAGTTTTTGATTATTTTTAATTTGGAAAAATTCGTTCTCAATGGAAGACCACGTAGTAAGTGTAAGTATTGTAAAGTAGAATGTAGTAATACGACACTTATTATAGAGTATATGTGGTATTATAGATGTGGTTAAAGTAGATTAGACTGATTTTTTTCATTTTGTAATGGCAGTTTCGGACACTTTTATTTTTTTATTTAGTACTAACATACTAAAATAGTTAACTCCCAGTCCTGCGTTACCGGCATGTGCAATTCTATCATTCGATGGCATGCTGATATGGGGAGATATCTCAGAAGCCAAATAATTCAGGTACTGTATATTAGTTTAACTGTCAGTAAATGTATTCAAATACTAAGTTTCACATTGGCAGCAGTCCGGAATCAGCTTAAAGCCTTTGATTTACATATTATATGAAAATTAGAAAAATATTCTGTTACGAAATGTTATACAGGAGATGTTTTTGTAACGATTTTAACTTTCTTCATGATATTCAAATTAAATGTTCATTTGATTTTGTTTATAATTATTGCAATCAGAATTTTAATATAGTTTTATCATATAATATAAAATGTTATCAATATTTAAACGTAAAATTATAGTCATTTTAATAGTTATGGTAGTAAAGAACTTTATTGAAATGATTACATATGCATTTTTTGCATGTAGTATGGCCAGTTTTATAAATAATATATTTAAACCTTAAAATTAAAACTAAATGCCGTCATAGGAATTCTCAGAACATATTGTGAAATACAGAACATCATTGAAAATATCTGTGTCTACTGTACAAAATGCCTCTAACAGTTCCTATAAATAAAGATTAGATGGAATGTTTGTTTCCAAACGTATTAATTTACTTTTTACGTGTGTACTAAATGTTTTTACGTGTTACTCAAAAGCAGGTGGAAACTTTTAGTTGTCTAACAGAGTTACAAATACGTAATCAGAATTTTGCATAGTCCTTAAATTTAAACGTTTCTCAAAATACGTTTAAACTGGGTTTTTAGTAATACTGGTATTATGAATTCAGGCAATATTTATGGCCATCATAAGATAATAATTATATTAAATATTATTTCTGTTCTCATTTCTGGGCATGCAAGTAAGTGTTACTAAATCAGAAGTTTGATCGGATATCTGGCCCAAGTTGTTGTATTCTTATCGGTTACTTTAAAAATAGAAAGTACATTATTTATGGAAAGGAATTAAAAACATAATTAGATTTACATATATGTAAAATTAGATTTACATATTGTAGATTTTTCAAAATATACCTTCTTTTCACACTGAAGTAAATACAGTTCATTTATAATCTTAAATTTACTTTTCTCGCCTATTCCTACAATAAAATAAATAAATAATCTTAAAAGGCCAACTGTATTTATTGACATTTTAAAAGTAATTCCCTCTATTTTGAAAAATACTTAATCTACCACCTCTTATCATAATTCAATTTTTCATCAGTTCCATTTTTTAAGAACAAGCTTAAGCACCAAAAATATATAAATGTAAATATTTCTTCTACTTTCACATTGTTAATATATCTTGTACGCAAAAAAAGAAAAATTCTACCGCAAACTTCAGTTATCAATCCTCTGAATAGCATTTCTGGTTTCTTTAATGTAGACTTTTCGGAGCTGAAAATGCTTGCTTCCAATAACAAGATCTTAGAGAATGTCACTTTTCTGTTTTAACCATTCAATTTCTTCCGCGTTCCAAAGAGTTAAAAAAGGTACATTGGAAATTTAGAACTTTTTCATTCTATGATTTCATTTTCTATTTTCACTTTTACAGGTAGGTTATGGGAGGCGAATGTCCTTTCTTATTCTTTAGCAACTGTACCAAGTTTTCTCTTTTTTGTGTATTTTTTCTATCTTTTTCATTCCTGTCGGGTGAAATGATATATTCTCAGCTTCTTAAAAAGCGCTTTAGAGTATTCGAATTGGAAAAATGTGAATGAGGAGGGCTGAATGAGCAAAAAAAATCAATACCCAAGCCATTTCAATTCTAAGTGGTAAAGAAAGAAAGAAAAAGCTAAATAAATCTATCAAGAAAAAAAATCTGCATCTGAGCTTTGCCACGGTTTTGTTAGAACCATTGAAAACTAGCTTCAAGAACACTTAGATTTTTTCCATCAAATTTCCTGTATGAGTCTATTTTCTCTTCACACATCTAAACGTTGACATTTCAAGGGAATCACAATATAGATCAAGAGACTATAATGCTAGAAAACTCTAAGAAGTTATAAACGTCATATTTTGCTCTGCATTTTATTTCACAGCTTCATAATGCTAGTTAACATGTTTAGGTACATGTTAGCTAGTTACATTAAGCTGTGAAAAGATTATACAAATGCTTATACAAATCTATTTTATGTAATAGTTTATATATTCGCTAATATTCTAGATAATTTAAAATTCTTTCAATAAAACTATGCCTTGCAGTTAAAACAAAATAAGTCTTTTTTCTTCAATAACAAATAGAAAAATTTAACACTTAGAATATTATTTTGTTGTTAGTGAAATACTGTAAATAATTTGATTAAGCTTAAGTTCTAGAAAAGAAATAACTTCATATTAAACTATGTATCTATTATTTAATAATTTACTACCTAACTATTGTTTACAAGTTTAAACAGTATAATGAATATATCAATACATTAAGTTCAAAAATGTTAGAAATTATAGAATATTATGAAAGTGTATTTAGAAAAAAAAATAGATATATATCTTCTAAATTTGAAATTGGGCTAATCGAAACGAAGAGATAATATTCATTTTGAACTATAAATAAGAATAAACAGTGAGATCAGATTTTCTAAAAAATGCATTCTCTCTTTGAACACTTTTTCCAAAGCATCGTAAAGATTGTTTTCTAAATTTTGAAAAATAATTGAGTGTATAGTTACAAAAATCTTTTAAAAGTTAAAATATAATTATATATAAATTCAAAATATAAAGAAATATAAAGAAAATATAAAATATCAGTAAAGATATTTAAAATTTTATCTTAGCTTTATGTTAAACTAGCCTAAATGATAAGATAATAATCTTACTAAACAATGCATTAGTAAAAATGTGATGTTCTGATGTTTCTCAAGCATATTATTATTTTGGTTATTTATCTTTTGGTTACTGCCATTTTCTCATTTAAAACATGTACTGTTTCCTTGAATAAAAAAACCTTTCACTGATTACTGAATCGTATCATGAAGTTGTTTAAAAATATCATATGTAAATACAGTAAACTTATAAGCCATATTTAACATCATATTGACTTAACAATTTTCTCAGAGGAAAATACGTGTTTTGAAATTTAATATTCAATAAAAATGGTCTGAGTTTAATGCAAATACATTTTACTGTAGAAATCGGATATCTTCCTTAAAAACAAAACACACACTGGCGGAAGCATATTAAAAACATTGTTCATTTTCTCTTTAAAATTTAACAAGGGTTTTGAAAGATTGATATGCGCTTATTGATATGCGCTTTGAATTATTTAACAACTGATTTGTTATACTGTATGTCACCATGGAAAGTGATTTGATCCATTAAATTTATTCAGAATTGTTTTATATTTTAATGGGTTTGTAATGATATTTTATTGCCAGGAGAAACACGCGTTGAAAATGTGATAGGAATGTTAACATTGCATTAACACCGAGAGTAAAAATTCCTTATAAAAAGAAATATGAATAAACGCATCATATTTCCCGATAAAGCATGTATAAAAAAAGAAATCCTCATGGTAGACCAAGATTCTGAACTATTTTGGAAGAATAAAAAATTTAATTTAATGCTCAGTGCATTTTAAAGTGTAGAAAACATGAGATAAATGAAGCAAGAGAATGAAATATTATTCTATTTTATTTTCTGAAATTTTGCACACTTGATATATTCAGGCATCACGTTAATTAGGCTTAAATGTAAGAAAATGTAAGTTTGGGGAAACTTTTCTTGAAAATTAAGTTTTCATGAGTTTTTCTCTTGAACAGGTTCATTTTTTGCATAAAATATTTCGAAGATGTAGTTATTTTCTTATTCTATTTCTGCAGTTTTCGTTCTTTTCAAGAGGGCTATTTCAAAAATGTTTGGAAGCATGCAGTGCGAACAGAGAATCTAGTGAATTGTGAATTGTTTCCTTCAAAATAAATTTGTGATTTTCGAGAAAGATATAAAGGGATTTATATAATAAATCTTCTTCAATTATCCCTTTTTTAATTGCGTTTTCCTTTTTTTGAATTTCTGCCTGTTAACTATTCCACTTCGCTTTATTGAATTGGTAAGTTATCTTTGTCCATAACCATGACAATTATATTTATTATTTTTTAAAACGCTTATTTTATAGAAAATATTATAATTTAATGTTTTGTAGTCATAGTGATTCTTAAAAGAATTTCGTGACATGAATAAACTCTTAAAATCAAATATTTAAATAATGTAATTGAAAAAGACAAGTTTCATTTTTATTTATTTTTTCTTTGAATGTGTTTTAAAAAAGGATGTTACCTGATGGGAACAATAAAAATATAAACTGAATAATTTCTGAAACATGTAAAACTACTCATGGAACAAAAGTAAAATTATACGTTTACTGCATCTTTTTCTCCAAGCATTATACCGTTTAGAAAATACTTCTTTTAAACCCTATAATAACATTCTCCCAGATAATTGCATTTGTATTGATTCTATAATTATAGTTTTGTTCAATTTTATACAATTCAGCATATGTATCTTTTCGGATATTATTTATAAAACAGGGATTTCACAATGTTTATTTCTTCTTTTGCAGTAATATTACAAACATTAACAAACAATATAACTTATTTTATTATCCTGCCTCTAAATAGATTATCTTACATATTTTCGAATATGTTAGTATTTTAATACGAAATAAGAATAATAAAAGCATCTTTAAAATAGATTAATGAAAAGAGATCTCATTAATTTGATATATCACTTCCTGAGTCAATGACTTCAACTCCTGGAAAAACATTTTCCTTTTCCAATCCATTGGACATATTAATCACATCTTACCTTTAGTCCAATAGTAACTTTAAGATGGATTTTGTCATCATTCCATATAATTGACTCCAGCAGGATTTTTTTCCTGAAATTCACATTTGAAAGTTGCTTTTGAACTAAAAGTCACCCATTACAAAATGAAGAAATGATGCTCTGTTCCATCCGTTATTTTAACATTTTTTTTTTTTTTTACTTTAGGCAAGACTTACAAAAATGATCCACTTTGTCATGGATCTTATGAAAGAAGAAAAAAGGACGTACGATAATAAAGAATGACACATAACTGGTCGAGAATTTTTTTTCCTGGATTCTAGAGCGTCTGAAATAGATACAGTAGCAACTAGATATTTTCTTCCTGTTATTACAAAATTCACTCCTGCAACATTTCTGGATAATGTTTGCCTCGTTTATTTCTCTGGTGTAAGAAGTGAATTATGTTTCATTTTAGTTCTCTATACTCTTTGTTGTTTAGATGCTTGGTCTGTTATGATAAACTTAGAGAACAATACTTAATAGGAAAATTATTTCTTAAATTAATATTATGACACTAGTACATACTTTTCTAAAGAGAAATAATTAAATTGACCACAGAGTTTTAAATTTATGTTATTGTCAAATCTTAATATTAATTCAATATTCCTGTGGAATTTTTAAAATATATTTACCAGGAAAATATGTTAATTTGCATTAATATGAACTCATCTTAAATGATTTTTACATTAACGAAAAAAAAAGAAATTCATGAAAGAAAATTTATTAGTAAGAAGACCCATTAAAATACTTGATTCAAATATTTTTTTTAAATATACGGAACTTTTAAAGAACTTTTTGAAATCTTATGTAGCAGAAGTGCATTTATAAAATACAACTGAGACTCCTTTGCATAAAGATTCCAGTTGTATACATTAGTTTTTGTATAAACGAGTTGAATAAATATAAACTTTACTAGAAAATGCCACGAGTTTATTTTTTCTCCATGTAAAAAATATTTAAAATAATAATTATGGTCTCCACTGCAGGGTGAAAAAAAGCAATAATGGTAGCACGTGCTCTGTGTAAGAAATTCAAGAGTAATTAGGGCTTACGTTCTAACAATCTTCTCTAAGCCTAGTCTCATGGTGATTTTAATTTATTACCCTTCTAAAATAAATAACTATTAACACTTCCATACAAACATAGATCTCTGGAAACACTACATACTTTATTATGCTAAACAGAATATGGAATAAAATAAATTTCTTCTTAAAAATATGTTTATTATGCTTAACTTTCTGTAAATAATATTGACGAACAACTACGTGTTATTCACTTTTATAATGTTTGCAGAATTCATCTCTTTAAGTTTATTTGCTAGTACTTTGAAAATAGGAGGTTATTTTACTGAAGACCAATTTTAAAAATAAAGGGGAATGAATTAGCTAAGTCTGTGATTATCAGGAAAAGAAAAACGGAAGAAATATTTTAAACGATCATATCACTTTGTCTCCTTTATATTACGTCGAAAAGTTCTCTTTTAATTTTCTTAGAGTTCAAATGAAAAATCGTCGCCCTTATACTCGAATGTTTCTCTCGTTTCAACAAAATCTTTACATATGCTGAAAAATTGGCTTAGTTTAATATATATATTTAAAAAAATAAAAATACCACTGTAACATTGTTTTATTTAAATACAATGAAACCTCAGATATTATTTATTTAATTAGACACACACACACACACACACACACACACATATATATATAATATATATATATATATATATATATATATATATATATATATATATATATATATATATATATATATATATATTTATATATATATATATATATATATATATATATATATATATATATATATATTATATATATATATATATATATATATACATATATATATATATACATATATATATATACATATATATATATATATATATATATATATATATATATATATATATATATATATATATATATATATATATATATATATATATATATATATATATATATATATATATATATATATATATTACTACACTTAAAATATCTCTCTAATATTCTCATCTTCTCAATCTCACACTTTCATATATATTTTCCAGCCAAATAATCTCAGAATTAAATGGAGTGTTCGTTGCTTAAATTCTTTCAAACCAATCCCCCAAAACTAACTCTGAAATAAATTCTATTTTTCTGTCTACTTGCAAAGAAAAATGGTTCCAATGGTTGTGCCAAGAAATATGGTTCATTTTTAAAATGATCTAATTTCTCTCTGATTGATAATAACTCTGACTCAGCTGCACTCTCTTGGGAAAGTATCCGTCTCATCTTTCGCTATGGGGACAAAACTTGTAATAGAAAAGAGATTTCATGTATCATTAGTTGCACTGCTCTTGTCGGAGAAAGAGATCTTTTCTTAGTCCAGAATACAATTAAATTTTCAACTCGGACTTTAGTGCCTCTTTGTAATGGAGTCACGGCTTCAACATAATTAAGTTCTTTCATTTCCTAATAAGACCGGGCAATTAAAATTGATGCAAGCTAAATTTGACAGCATTACACACACACACACACACACACACACACACACACATATATATATATATATATATATATATATATATATATATATATTTATTTATATGTATATATATATATATATATGCGCATTAAAGCACAAAACATTACTAACTTTTACAAAACGTATACTGAAAATGGTATTTTATATATTTGATTGGAATAATATTTCTGAATTTTATTATAACTTCCTAACATAAAATGTTGTTAAAACACAAAGAATTCGTTTCATTATTATAGGTGGTATCTTTACGCTAGATATAATTTTTTACTCTCTGTTATATAAGACATGCCTCTTTATGATTAAATTTTCTTTATTTAACTGTTTTTTCCTATTTTTTCCTACTTTTTGAACAGATTATTGAAAAAATGAAGATCTAGCAACTTTTATGTTAGTAATTTATGGTATTTACTGATTGTTTTTTATCAATTGCTATAAAGAGAAGTAATATTTTAAAATTTCTTCTTCTTGCACTTGTTGCATTTGTATTTAATTTTAGATATAGTATTAATTTAAAATCTATTAAGATATTAGACAGTTTTTCTTACTACTTCATTTGTTTCTATTATTGATATTATTAACAATATTTTTAAGGATTGAAGAAAATGACAATAGTAAATTAGATGTAAATACGAACACACATGCTTGTTTTTCAGTTAAGAAGATTATATTTTGAATTTGTCCTTACCTGTGAAATATTTTATTCTACAAATTATTCTTTATTAATTTTTATTCTAAAATATTCACTTTGCTTGTTGATATTAAAAGTGTATTTTTAAATGCTAAATAATATTAAAAATATCAGTTATTAATTTAATTATTAACTTTTGGTTATGCATACATTTACGCTTTACACGTTTTATTAAACTTATTACTGTATTCTAATGATGGATCTTAATAGACATTAATAATTTTAAGTAATTTTTTCCTAATTTATTAATAATTTAGACAGCTCTTTGTGTAACTTCTTTGAAAGATAATTGTTTTCATTACAATTTTTCTGGTAATATTCTTTGATACATCATAAAATATAACGGCACAATTTTTTAATACACGCTTTAAAAAATAAAATTTCAGTTTAATATTTTTCTTGTATAAATCGTTTGAAGACTTTAAGCTATTTAATATTTTTTTAATTGTTCTCAATTGAAAATTATGCATTGTATGATGGGGTAAAAACTTTGTGTCTGACTATAAAGTTAAATGAGAAGATAATGTGTGCCTAATAATTCTATAGCACGAAACAAACTATACTTTACCGTTATACTTAATAAATACAAGTGTTTCAATATTTCTTTATATACATGTAAAACGGTGATAATTACATAACTGAAATAAAAGACTAAAACGACTGTAGGCTTCAGAAGTATTGCATTTTATTTTTAAACAACATGATTCAAAATATAAATTACTTGAAGACCAAATATTCTTGAAAATATCATTCATGAATGTATTTTATTCTGCATATCAAGATAGTTTAAACTTTTCATGTTTATTTCTAAGACATTTATAAACTAAAACTAAACTCCACGGCGCAACAACTCCTAGGCAGCCAAGGCCTACGGTGCCAATCTCCTTTTATCGACCAGATGCCTTGGGGTGCGAAGCATATGTTCTGGGTAGGTGGTCAATCTTACGTGGAACCCCCAGTGTTTAGTTCCCAAGCACGCTTGGTCCTCAGGTCATCTACCCACTCACGGGATGAAAGGCTGAGTAAACCTTGCCCAGACCGGGGATCAAACCTCGGACCTGTGTCGTGAGAGCTCAAAGCTCTACCCCAAAGCCACTGGGCTTCTCACTTATAAATTACGTTATAAAAATAATTACTTTAATTAGAATAGTTATGTCTAAATTCCTTTTTAATTTTTAGAAAGATAATTATTAAGGTTTTTTAAAGCAGTTTTTCTATTAAAAGCTGAACGTTTTAACTATTTGCCTTCTCTATTTTATACTTATTGGTATGATTAATAGGTTATCGTTAGATAAAACTTATCAGATTTGGAAACTTTTTTGAACTTACTGTTTATATTGCAATTAAAACAATTGTATTGTTTATTAAAAAATAAACTATAACACACGTTCACGCTTACATATAGAGTGTAAATCAAGGAGAGAAAAGTTTAAAATATTCTTTAAAAAACATTAACTTTCCTGTATCCATATAGAATGTTTAAATGAAAGTTTATCTACATTTGTTAATAACAATTAATATATAAATGCTTGCCTTTTATGTTAAGATAAAGAAGGCTTTCATGATATAAATCTTTTATTTTCCTTAGATAATAAAATCTCTACGGCATTTCACACTATACCAAAAATGTGTTAAAGAGAGAATGTAACAAAGGCATTTTCTTTTTCAATAAATCAAATAAAAATTGAAACGCGTCTAGAAAACGAGTTGTATTGTTCAATTTAATATTCATATTTAGTTGATATCTGAAACAGAGTTATGCATTTTGTATTTCTATAATAAGGGAAATGTAGGTGTGACAGAGAAAGAAAAGAGATGTACCGTGAACCTTTCTGAATGGTATTCTTTAATACCGGTTCTATTCATATTCTAGTTTAGACGATGTATTTCAATTTCCTTTACTTTATTCTTCCATAAAAAGGGAAAATGAAGACGCGTTTGTGAACTACACCCGTCAAAAGTGACAATGCAGGGAATTTTCTACTTCTGTTAAACGCCAAGGGAATTTTATCTTTGACGGAAAAGCTGTAGCATTTAGTAATTGTTCCATTACATTTCAATTTATTTGTGTGTTAAAACTTTGGTCCATTTCGGTGGTTCAAATGAAATGTAATAAATCTTTATACGCTCTCTTGTGTAGTTATAAAGCCTAGGAAGTAAAATAAGATGTTTCATTTTTGGAATAAAATATTGATTTATATTATTTTATTCTCATATTTAGACTTTGGGTTAAAAATATTTTAATTTATACAATAAGTTTTAAAAACTTATTAAACTTTACAATCCTTTAAACAAAATGAAATTTTTAAAACAAGGAAATAAAATTAGATTATATTATTTTTTTCTTTTAAAAATCTTTAATTTTTGCTTCTTTAATATATATTTATCAATGTGCATTGCTATTTATAAATGTCTATAATGAAAAAATATTTTATAAAAAATAATTTTATGTACATTGCCTAACCTGGTATTATTTCAGATTTCACAAAATATTATTTGAATAACCTTAATTTTAAACCTTAATTGATGAAAACTATTATTCTACAACATTTTTACAGTAGTTACGAAAGTTTAGTTAAATTGTGATGTTTTAAATAAGATTTAAAATACAAAATTATAAATGTATTATAAAATCTGGAATATATCATGAAAATACAACATGTACCAATGAAGTCTCAAGTATCATATTTTATACATTCTTTGAAAAAAGGGTATTTTTTCTGCCTGTATTATATTTTTCTGAATAAAAATACAATAATGTTATAACTCTAATTAAAATGTATTCTCTTATCGATGATTTAAAACCACTTTTAGTACTTATCAAAATTACATGCACATTACCGGCTGTCTATGTAATGTAGTGTGTGGTATGCACGCATTCATGATGCCAGAAATGCGTACATTTTGCAAAAGGACTATATTTATTTCTAATATAAATATAAGAAATAAAAAAGGTATTTTTAATATACAGTATTTCTAATATATCTATTTAAAACATAAGCTTTTTAAAGAATAAATCCTCAATTTTATTGTTGCACTTATTAAAAGTATCGAATTGTAATAAAGCTTCTTTAATATAAACCTGGATATTTCAGCAAAATAGAAATCACAAATACTTATTAATGAATATATTAGCAGTACAGTACATTCAGATATTATATTAACTGTTGATTAACCAAGATGAAATCATAATTTAAAAAAAACCATATGAAGTCATTGAGTGACTCACATATTAATAAAACTATATTTCTTTCAAAGAAAACCCAAATTAAGTTTTTAAAATTCTTTAATATTATACAGTGTGTATCCAGAAAATATGTCTCCCATTTTGCGAAAAGAAAGATCTGTAAAAAGTGGAAAATACAACAGCACAAGCCGGGTAGATTGGGATTGTGCTAAATATTGAGCAGTTATGAATTTTTCGATCGCTCACATCATCGTCGTTGTATTGCACTAATATATTGACTTTCATTTTTTTCTAACGCTTTCAGTTTTTAAACTGGCAGACTGTTGCACCAATTACAATCTTTAGTGAATTGAGTTTAGTTATGGTCCGGAAGATATAAGTAAGCAAGTGGGTCGTCTTTTGTGTCTAGGTTTTATGAAGTTAGACAAAATATTCAGCTTTTCAGGTGGTCATTTATTATCAATCCAATAATCCCGATCTCGCTACTTACTACTTTTTAAACCGAAAATGTTCTTGATATACCAAGACAAATGAAAACTTAAAGACAACTCTGACAAACTGACTCCATTCCCAGGTAGTCGACATCTATGTCACAGGATCGCATGCTACCATACTGAATGCTGCAGTAGTTTACGAATCTACGGTATAACAAGTGTTTCCAGTTGTTATTATGTTGAGATAAAGGTGTAAAACTGATGCGTATCTTTTAATAAATTTTCCAATAATCATGTTTTGTATCTTAACACGGGCCTTGGGAAAATTACCTTTTGGATAACCCGCTTATATAAGATATACCACTTTAAAAAAATAGAAAATGCAATGTAGTTGTAATAAAGTAATTTTATTTCTCTCTTTAGAGAATACAGTAATACTTAAATGTATGACATGATTTTTAATTCGGAGTTTTTGGTTTTTTAGTAATTCTTTTTCAACTGCAGATAAAAACAGCTACCTGCTGTAATAAATTAACCCCTATACAAGTGATAATATATGAACATGAAAACAAAACATAGTGTACAAATAAGCTACAAAAATACTGTTAGCACTATATTAAAAAAAGTAAACATTGAGTTAAAAACTGGTGTTAAGGTCATGTATTGACCCTACTTCGTCACCTTAAGGTTAAAAACTGTCATCACTAATTTGCTAACTAAACACCAAATTACGATAAAAAATAGAAACGATAAAAAGTAAAAATAGACTGCAATTAAAAGAAAACTCTAGAGGTTATAGAACTCCAAGCAAAAATGATAAATGAATACTTTTTATCGATACCCGATAATGAAAAAATTTATTAAATCACAGTTTCATGGATAACGTATTTTTCATTTCTCTAATTTTATATATTATCAAAAGAGCATTATAATGTATAAAACAGAGCGTACACACTTTTTGTTTCCTTTCTTTCACAGAAAATGTACGGATTGTTCCTAAAAACAGCACGAGAAATTATCGTTTAATCACTAACGACAAAAATTTCACACCAAAAAAGTAGTTCTAGAAGAGTTGAAGGTACTGAAATTGACTGCGGCTATTAATTAGAAGGTTTCCTCTTATATTCTTTTGCAATTTAATCAAGAGCATGTTTTTATGTGTCATTAAAAGCGATAAATTTCTAAAAATAGAGTTTTACGGTAAGGAACACCACACAGTCGAGCACACTATGTTGACCAGTAATGCATTATAAATGAGATTTTTTTATGTATTGAAAAATTTATATGCAAGTAATTTGGACAACACATGTTCTGGAAATCAGCAGACACTGAGCAAGGCTGAAGAATTTTTAAAAGAAGTTTGAGTTATAGATTACAGTTTAATTTTCAGCCGTTACGTTCATAAGCATTTTTTTAGCATCTTTTGTAATCATACATAGTCAAATTTAATAGCTTGCTTATTTCGTCAGAAAACGAAAACTTCAAAATGATTATCAAATCGTTTTGAAAGTGTAATTAAACTTTATACGAAACTGGCTGATTAAAACTAAATTTTTGAGATCGTAAATGGCGAAAACTGATTTTAAAGAAACTGGAAGTAATTAAACATATTTTGTGACATTAACAAAGTATTTATATGTAAATGTGTGCATACACACACATACGTGCATATACATATATACATATATATATATATATATATATATATATATATATATATATATATATATATATATATATATATATATATATATATAGTGTGTGTGTGTGTGTGTGTGTGTGTGTTTAATCATCGTGTATCTAAATTTCAGTGAAGTTTAGATATAAACTTATATATCGAAACTTCACTGGCTTCCCAGTTTATATCATGTGGTAAAATAATGAAGAAAGTCAAAAAACAAATTAATTACGGGACGTAAAATCCCTAACTTTACGTAAGATTCTTCCAGTATCTGAATGAGGTCTAAATAGTAACATTTCTTGTTATTTTTTTCTTTTTTCCTTGATTTCAACGATGACAATAAATAATATTAGTATTGGTAATACTTATATATACCCATGCATATCTATAAACAGTATTTGTATACATTTTCCTTATTCATTCTTTATCTATTTGAATGATCATAAAATGTTGAATGGCAAATTGTTTTACGATATAAATAATTCCTAGAAGCTCAAATATCATTTTAAGCGTAGACTGGATTCTAAATGAAACCTAAACATAGCTAGGGATGATGGATTACAATAAATAATGAATATTTCATTTTATTGTTATTATACTTTTTCTTCAGTTTGTAAAAATAAATTTCAGTTTTTTTAGTGACAGCTAATCGTGATGAAACCACGTGAGACAGACACACCAGAGCCTTTTTCGTACCACCTGTGATTGCTCTTGTAGAAATATATGGCTTTGATAATGAGATGGTACACAAAAGATAAGTCATAAAACGATAGATAATTAGTATGAAAAATTGTTTATTTCAGGAACAATCTTTACAAGTAAAGGATTTCATTGCGCATCCTGTGGATGTTCTAATGATATGATATTTTGTTTGCTGACTGGATGTTGAAAAAAAACTGCTTAGAGTTAGTAATGATTGAAGACAAATATAGGGGCATTAGGTCGTATAAGGTACTATCTATTTGATTAAAAAATAGCCAAAGAGCATTTAAATGAGTAAAGTTA
This sequence comes from Pardosa pseudoannulata, assembly GCA_032207245.1. Classification (NCBI taxonomy): domain Eukaryota; kingdom Metazoa; phylum Arthropoda; class Arachnida; order Araneae; family Lycosidae; genus Pardosa; species Pardosa pseudoannulata. The sequence continues at coordinate 101,553,575 of CM063503.1, forward strand.
AAAAAAAGTTGTCTTTCGTGTACACCTTTGGTGTTTCCAGTAAAAAAACGGCATTTGAATTCACATTTGGAATGAAGTGAAGTATAGAAGTTAAAATACATAAAATTATGTTAAAACA
>CM063503.1:101556192-101608692 GCA_032207245.1 Pardosa pseudoannulata
GTAAAATATTTTGAACAATATGTATGTATTATTTATTATACTTATTTAACGCTTGCGTTTTATTTATTTATAAATTATGCATTTTAAACTAAATAATATTTTCCTCAAAAGTACGTAATATTGCGTCAAATTTATGTTTATATGCACATCAAGAAAATATTTATTCACTATTTCATATATTACATAATTTCAACACCAGATTTTCTCAATTCTAGTGTTTCATATTTCCATTACATTATTCATTTGGAATTACATAATTTTTTCTTCAAATAAATATAATTTTGTTTCATAATAATTACATTTCATGCAGACATTATAGAGAATATTTTATAGAGTTTATAAAATATATAAAATGCTTTTCTTTATGTGTAATGAATAAAATTCGCAATGCTGCAAAATATTTTTATCCAAATATGCAATAAATAAAATTTTAAAAATAATTATGTATCTATTGAAATTTATTTAGTGCTATTTGAAATTTTTTGTATAAATTAGAACTGAAAAAATAAAAGATATATTAATTAGATAATATTAATATCTCTCCTGTAATTATCTGTATAATTAAATTAGAGATGAATCTTATCCTTTTTTCCTTTAAATCTTTCCTTTAAATAAGAAAACTATTAATTAATTGGACGCTTAATTATAGCGTAAACATATTCATTTGCACAATACTTTTATTTATCATAAAATATTAAGTTCAGGTATTAAGTTAAAAATATAAATAATATTTGCGTATTTTATGTGTTTTTTTATTTATTATTGCCTTAAGCTAAACTGTAATTATACAGACACTGTTAAATACATAAGTAACCAAAACTGTATTGTTTTTGCACTGAATGCAGTTTTTGCATCAAGGACTCCTGACGTAAATCGGCTCTTATTTTGTAATGCGCAATTAATGCTTACATGTCTTAAGACTCCATTCAGAAAAAGAGAGAAATTTTTACATTTATCAGCTTTTTTATACTTAAAAAAACTACGTAATTACTGAAGAAATAATGGGCTTAACATGTATAAAGACTAACAATCTTTCGTAATACCTCGGATAAATTTCTTTTGTTTATAAACATAAGAAAAATAGAGGAAAATTGGCTGTAGCTTTATTCGCAATTAGTAAAGAACTCGCAACTGCTCCACAAAAATGTCTACTTCGAAGAAACACTACTTTGAATAAACATGCCTAACAATCAACAATTTATTCCCAGTTTTGCACATTTATGTATATTACAAAATAGTTTTTATAATGCTTATATCGAATAAATGATGTAAAATGCCACAAAATGCATAAAATACTTCAATAATTGCAAAAACAAATAGCAAGAAATTTACTAGAACTAAAGATTACCGCAATATCTAGACGGCAATTATATATTTTAAATTAGTCATAAAATTTTAACAGGCATTAAAAAAATTAGCAAAAACCATTCACGCTATGTGCAATACTAATTTAATACACAAAATCAGAGAAATGAAACTTTGAGGTTTTCTCGAGAAGCATTTCTAAAATTGTGGTTATTATTCAAGGGTAAGAACTTTCTGTAGTGTGAAAAAATATTTCAAAGAAGGTGGTTTTTTTTTCTAACGACTGGAGAAGAGATTTTCTGAAGTTTTCATCATTCTAAAAGATACAATATTGGTGACCACTTACTACCAGATTCATAGTAAGATATATTTTTCCCTTTTACTCGTTAGCGTTATTTGTAGTGACTGTAGAATACTTGTAGTTGGGGAAAATCTATATTATACTGAAGATGAAAAATCTTCATAAAGGTGTCTCTATCACTTGTTCCCTCTCTCAATATATATATATATATATATATATATATATATATATATATATATATATATATATATATATATATATATATATGTGTGTGTGTGTGTGTGTGTGTGTGTGTGTGTGTGTGTGTGTCTGTGTGTGTGTGTGTGTAAATAATATTTTTATCCTAAAAATTAACCAATATAATTGTGTCTATTTGAAAATAATTTTCTTGCTATTCTATAGTTTTCAGGCTTCATATTTTAGCAACCTTGTTGAATATGTTTCTTTACCCTGTTGATTTAGCGACTTCGCTCCTCCAAGCTACCGGTTTCGTAAGTACATTAAAATCTGAAGCTTAAACGTCAGGAGTTACAAGTCACCCACGTGACTTGTAGTTGTATTGGTTGACCCAGACAACTGTTCAACCGATTCGCACATGTTTTGCAAACGTTCAGAAAAGTTAACCTCCGTCAGTTTGATCTAAAATATTCTTTTGTGTTTATTCACGATATTTTAGGCCTGGTCACCATGACTGCATGAAATTCACAATTGGTTATCTTCCCTGTGTGATAGCAAAACAAAGTTATAGAAGGTTAAGGGCATAAGTGATAAAGAGAGCTGGGATCTTTTTTGAACTCCATCCGGGCTGGTGATTCTAAATTTTAGCGCTATTTTTTTACACTTGATATACGATAACGTGTTGACTTACCAAAACATTTAAGTGTAAAATATGCTTTATGAGAACATACATATTGAGGATTTTTATCCAGGATTAATTTAGGTATTTATATTTCCCATTTTAGCCTTCTTCTTTCCTTTATAATTGTAATTTACCATTTTGAGTCATTGAAATGAATAATTTGGTATTAGTAACAGAGTGATCGTCAGAGAGAGTGTTTAACGTGTTAATTATATCACGGTAATAATGCTTATATTTTTTGATTGATTAATCGATCTCAAAGAATCTTGTTTATCCAGATTATTTATTTGAACGTTAAGTTTCTAATAAAAAAATCAAATTAATAAGATAGGTAACTGCAGCTGCTTAAAGCGGATTCCAAGCAACCATTCTGTTAGCGGGATTTCAGCCTTAGATTTCCCGTACCGCACAGCTGCTTTCTACCATTCAGCCATGATTCGGTGTTTATTCTGTACAATCTTATATGTTCTGTTTTATTCGGTAAATGCTACTTCGGTTATGTATAATTTTACTTATAGATCTGTAATAAATCACTGATTACAGATGACTACATATATTCATGTTTACGGGTAAGCAGAAATACATGAAATATTATTACTGAAATTAGCAATATGGATCTCAATTTGGGATTAGCACTCCAAATAGCTGGCTATAATCAATCATCCTGAAAATAAGAAATAAAATTTTCAACAATGCTCTTTTAAATGAAAAATTGCTGAAGAGATAGTGGTTAATTCATAATCTTTTTTGCTATTTAATTACATGATACGTAACTTCATTCCTCTTTTTATCGTAGTACATTTGATCTCTTTCACAGAACAAAATTGTCAAATTCCAGATCTGCTGAAACAATATCTGTGAATTAATGACAATTAGGGCAGTATTTATGAAGACTTAGCGTATGATATTGGTTGATATACGGAGTCAGTATATATGTAAATTTGAACTAAGTGTCTCGAAGTTAAAAATAAGACATAGATGCATTTGTTTAGAAGTTTTAAGCCCAAGTGATGTTCTAAACTATATTGCCGTATAGTGTATCTCGAAATTTCCGACCTTAAGATATAGTAGTAATAATTGTATCACATAAAAGAGAAGAACAAAGCATATATGATTAAACACAATCTCAATTTTAAAAAAAATGTATATAGTGCCTTTTTCTGCCGATACACATATATATGTAAAATAGTCATTTCAAGTATACCTAATTTTTGTGCCGATATAAAAATCAATTATCAAATTTTCTATATAGTATTTTATTAAAAGTAAATCTAATAATCACTTTCTGAAAATAAGTTATTAATAAAATACATATTTATTACAAACTAAATTTTTTTTAGTTTTAAATCTAAAATATAAAGTTTTAGGCTTGTCAACAGAATTTAATACTATTTTCATCGTGCAGATTATTTCTAAATACTTTGTGATCTAGAGCTTGCTTATTTCTCAGCAAATAATTGAAACTGTGTTACAAACGTATAGAGTGAGACTCGCTAAATCGAAAATCGCCTTTAATTGGTAAGTCCAGCGTATTAGTTGCAACGTCAAAATCAGCGGCAGACAGTATGATTAAGAATATTCGCTATCTGAGTGAAATGAAATTTGAGAATGACAGTAGTAACTTGTTCACGAAGCAATTTATAATATGCTGTTTCGATAATTCGTTAAACTAATTCATTGGCATCAGTCATTAAAATGAGTAGTACGACCCTAAAGGCTTAAGATGAATAGATTTACGACTATGAATACATTTTGTTAGTTAAATAATATAAGATTAAATTAAACATTGTTTACAGATGTCTCTAAATTTATCACCTTTATCTCTCTACGGTTTCATAGAGTTTGTAGACAGTTATTTCTATCTATAAATTTTATTGAATATCTCTCTCTCTCTCTCTCTCTCTCTCTCTCTCTCTCTCTCTCTCTCTCTCTCTCTCTCTCTCTATATATATATATATATATATATATATATATATATATATATATATATATTATATATATATATATATATATATATATTATATATATATATATATATATATATATATATATATATATATATATATATATATATATATATATATATATATACATATATATATATATAATATATTATATATATATATATATATATATATATATATATATATATATATATATATATATACATATATATATATATATATATATATATATATATATATATATATATATATATATATATATATATATATATATATATATATATATATATATATATATATATATATATATGTGTGTGTGTGTGTGTGTGTGTGGGTATGTATATATGTATGTATGTATGTATACATGTATGTATGTGCTTATGTAAATATATAAACATAGAGTTGGATATATGTGTGTATACACACATTATGAAGTTTAAAGAGTGGGAGATATAAACTTGAAAAGTGAAGTTTCTAGTATAGAGAAATTGGATAGACAAGATTCATTGATTTTAAGTACCTAAAGAAAAATTTATTGCGTACGTATTTCGATTCTAAAGTTTATTTGCACATTTGTGCCCAAAAGGAATTTAAGTTTTATGGCTTTAGAAATATAAAACTACGTTAATTAAGCTTGCAATTTAACGATATTGCCTGATAAATCTAAAATATTGCATGGTATTATAATTCTGCCTTTTTTATTTTACGGTACAGCGCAGATCTTCTAAAAATACATTTTTTTACCAATTAAAAAGATATAGCTTTATGAGAACTTACGTGTTATCCCTGAATAAATATTTGATACTTGGCGAACAATAAATCTGCTTTTTCTAGGAAAGTGTATTCAGCACTTACTTTTCTGAAAGTACTATCCGGAGTATAGAATTAATGCGGCAAGAAACACTGTTATGTTTTAGAGTACCTTTGGGAAATGTCTTTATCGAAAATAAGTGCCTGTTCTTGCGTGCGTAAATCCGGACTTGAACTGATGGATATAAATACAGATCGATACATAGTTAAAAAGACATACTAAAAAAGTGTTATAGAATGAAAATCTAATGTGGATGGATTATGGATTTCGTACTTCCCATTAATAAATTACCAATAAAGAGAGAAAAAGGAAAAATTGAAGGTGACAGATTGATAATTTTTTGCGTTTTATATAGCCGACGTTTATGAAACTAACACTAGGAGTCTTTGTTTTTTTAAGTATTGTAAGTATACCCTATATAGTTTTAAAGTAAAAAAGAGTGGTAAAATTTACAAAATGTGTGAGCAATCTTTTGATTGCAGATTATTTTTATAAAATATTTGGTGGGAACTGACGAATGAACGGTTAAAAATATTAATGAATTCATTCTGGGATTTTTATAGTTAAATGTCAGTCAACAAGTTTAAAATTGAAAAGTTTTTCATTTTTAAGGGACAGATGACAAATTAATCTCAAAGCATATTTTTTTTTAATATTTATAATCATTGCGAAATTTTAAAATTAAATAAAGAGACCCGCATGTTCTACTGATTATAAAGTTGTTAGGTATTTATTTTTCACGTCGTATTGGGAGGGTATGGAACTATCTGGGATTGACAACGGCAGAAAAATAGGTTGCTACCTTACAATACCGGATGCCACGGATTCATAGCCTATAGCTTCAATGTATTTCCGTAAACATTTTAAAATTTTTTTTAGCAGTGGTACCGGGTTTATTGATCCTCGTGTATGTAAAAGTGAAGAGTATCAGCCTTAGCTAGTATCTCTACAAGAAGTTAAATTTCTTGTCGCTTTGTAATATTTTAAATGAACATTTTCAAACTCTTGTTAAAAATTATTTTTTCGTTTTTACTGCTTAAATTGAAATGAATAGATGTATGTTTATCAGTAGTTTCCAAAAATGTTTGGGGTTTTAAAATACAGTTTCAAGATTTTTAATGACAACAAAATATGTATCAAATTAATACATTTACTACTGTAAAATAAAACTCAATGCAAACTAAAAATAATAATATTTTATTTTTACTTATAAATTAAAAATGATTTAAATTGCATAACGTTACAAATATCAAATATACTGCACAAAATAAAAATAATTGATATGATATGTAAAAAAAATAATACCTAAAATATATAGAGCTCAGTGAATTGCTTCCAATTAAATCATTGTTTACGATAATTAAGATATTTTGTGTATTTTAAGAAGTAAACATAATTTGTTTTCTAGTCCTCAATTTCAATGAGAATTAATTTGAAATTAAGGAAAACATATCGGGCTCCCAATACTCAATAATATTTAATGTGCTGGCTCATGTATATACATTATTTCTGTAATACAAATGTTTCATAGGTTCATATATGTATATCTCTACTATCATTTTTTCTGCATTAATACACCAAACCTTAAGGAGTAAATATCTTTTTTTAACAATATGTTGACTATACATCCACCTGTCAATATTATTACATTATGAACTATCTACGAAATTAGTGGTCAATTGCACTGCCTCGACCAGGTGAAATAACCTAGAGTAGTGATTTATCTTTAACACGGGTTTCTTCAACATCTAAAGTAAAGTACGAAATTTTTCTTCAGGGTGGTCTCTAAACGGAGCAGTATTGTCATTTCTACACATCTTGTTAAATTACTATCTTCTAGTATGAAATTTATGTATATAAGAAATATTATATAAATAAATCAACTGACTAATGGTAGCTGCATTTCAATAACAGCTTCTACCAGCTCCAGAATTTAAATATCTTATTGATGACAAAAAAGTACTAATAAAGTAATAATGGTGCTTAAAGGGAATAATTCTGATTCAAAATTTGTACTTACCTATATAAATTATTCTTGAAGAAATTTCAATTGTTTTTCTTATGAACAGTTCAAATTATTTTTATTACATACGGTTTTATTACAATTGATTTCATATTTAATATCTATTTAGGTTTATAGGGTTAAAGTTGCTTAATATTTGATACAAACCTTATTTTTATCCTGATTTGTCTCAAGTTTCATGACCAACTCAGCTTCATAAGTTTGGCAATGACTGTGATATGTTATTAGTACTCTATTGTCCCCTTAAAACAATGTTAATTTGGAAACCATAACATTAACAGCTGTTAATAATTCATTTTATTCTAACAGAGTGAATGATATTTAAATATTTAGGAAGAGACATTTATTCTGATTTAAATGAAAGCATTACTCCGGAAAGTAGTAAATCACTAATAATTTATTTGGAGACAGATTATAAAAAGCAGAAATTATGCTTCAAAATATATTATGAAAGATGAAAATGTATGTACTATATTGCAAATGTTTTAGGGCTATGTCTAATTCTATACCGGTAATAAAATATAAAACTTATACAAAAAAATGTCAACATTTTCTTTTCTTTATATATTTTTATATCATTTTAATAAATTAAAGTTAAAAACTATTTCTAACAAATGCTAAATGGAATTTTTCTTGTAACAACTTAATTCATGAAAATTATCTTTAACACAAGGATGCGAATTACAAACATATTTATTTATTAATGTGTATTATCTAAGTTTGCATCTTTTGAGAAAAATGAGATATTTTTCAGGCGGTGAACAATAAGGTTATTATTTATTATACTTGACAACGTGTTAAATAAATCTGGGCTTGAAGTCTCCTTGAAAATAAAGTTATAGCAATTTTGTTTTGTTTATATATTGCTCTTATCATAAATTATCTCCCTTAAAGAATTTATGCTGAGGTATATTTAGTATAGTGCATTATATCACTCAGCATCTTTTGTGAAAGAGAGAGCACTTTATACTGTTAGTCTTTATTATAATTAAAGAGCTGAAGCTTACATAATCTTGTCCTAGATAAAGAGGTCCCCGTCATTGCGCAGTATTTAAAATACTAGATATGTTATTAAGAGAGGAAGTTAGAATTTGATTTGTTTATTACTTTACGTCTCTGGAGGTAATGAACTTCTAATTAGTTCCAAGTTGAGAGACAAAGGTTGGGGATATGCAAATGAGCAAAAATTCTTGAGGGAAATGAGGAGACAGCGAAATTTATGAAATTCCATGCTTGTGGTCGGCACTTTGGGGCCTCGGTGCAAGCTTGCAATTATGAATTTCCTGACATCCTGAAAGGGTACATGAATATCGCGTTCAATTGATGAATTGGCTCGCACTCAAAGATTTCATCAGCTTCTATAGAGAGAAATACCTGCAGTTAATTAAAAAATTGTGCTGGACCAAGTCCACCATAAGAGTCTTTCATATCGTAGAATGATCAATTATTACGGATGAGTTTTAGTGGAATTTATTAGATCTTCGAATTCCATTCTCATACGTAAGAAATAGATTTAAAAGAATTTAGTCAAAAATGCGTACTCATTTTAGAACAGGTATCTATTACTATTTTTAAGAAATTTTAATGAAGTGTCATGCTTGAATGAGCATAAAAAGATACATCAAATTTCTCTCATTACGCCTCGGGTTTTTTCAATCAATGAAAGTTAGGATCTGTATTTTACTTTATATTTTGTAATCACCACAAAATGCCATGAGTTTTAATTTACTATTTTTAAAATAAACACAAACTACATTAAAGAATGTATTTTTCACTTACATAGAATAAAATGTAAAATTCAGAGATATCTATTAAATTTTCAAAACCACTCTCTTATATAACCAATTAAAAAAAGAAATAATACTAGAAGCAAAATAATAATAATAATAATTATAGAATTAGTATTTTTTTTCTTCTCAAGTAATTCCTATAGCCCTGTTATGCATGTGTTTCTATAAGATACATTAAAAAGGGTCTATAAATTTATCTTGAGCCTATTTCATGTGATGGTAAATGGAATTTATATGGTTCTAAATATATATCGTGAAATATTAGAACAAATTTTAATTTATCTAAGCAAAATAAACATTAGCTACTTTAAAAAAGGGAATTTTGATTTACACTGTACAGATGGTAACATTCGAAATTCTTTTTTTGCTTTAAACATGATGAAATGGTAACTATGAGGTTTTTCATACATAAATCAATAAATTCCAACATTTTTAAAATCATTAATTGAACTGATATTTGGATGTGAATGCATAGCAGCAAAAACAGAATAATGAAATTAAATAAAATAACTCAATAATTAAGGACTAAAAATCTGCTTTTCATCTATGAAATTAAAAAAATAACGTATTGTAATTTGAAAAATATTTTTCCGTTCAGAGATTAACTGTGATGAAATATTTTAATCATATTTAAATACCACTTTAAGTGAAACTCTTCCTTATTTCAAAACATATAATATTGTAACTTTAATTAATCAGCAAATCATTAAAATTGTAGGTGAAACGACATTATTTTTTCTCCGTTTTTTAAAGATAATTAATATTAACATATAAAAAAGATAAAATTAAATAGTTAAAGTCTTTAAACTAAATTTAAAATCTAGTTATCACTAAAATATGTAATTACTGTCACTTATATTATTAAAATATATTAATAATAATGATTTAATGTATGGAAATGATAAATTTTGGTTAACTTTTTTTATTTTGATAGGAACATTAACTGAATAATATAATTTCCATTTTATACTTTCAAAAAATAACTTGAGATATAAGGACATTAATAAAATCACAATGGATTAACATGTCGGCACTTGGTAACAGATTTAAATATCCTATTCGTATATTAGTTACGTCTATAATTTCTGCGAATTGTGGTGAAAAAATTTTATACATTAATTAAATACTGGTTAGGGCGTGTTAATGGAATAATTTCTTACTGAAAAGATTAATGAGCGTAAATTAAATTCAAATCCCGTTTTCATTACTTGGATAGTTCGTAAAATCACTTAAATTATTAAAGGACCAATAAAAGAGAAAGTGGAATTCTTATAATGAAATATGCTTACTATTACGTAGAGTATATTAAAGCATTTGGAACATTTGTCATCATATCCCTATGAAAAGTGAAAGAGTAAATTACTTAAAATACCGATTTCCATCCTCTAATTTACTAATCCGATATTCGAATTTCAGACAGAAAAAAAGATATCTAGAGTGGAGTGCTACGAGAAACGTTTTCGCGCCATGTGATAAGGATGGGAGAGTTCCATTAAAACTGCGGCAATCAATATTTTTGGAGCAGTCAGCAAAGATTTATACCACATAATGTCTGCCGTTCGTTGCTAGAGAAGATCAAATTCAATCATCTACGTCACGAAAATTCCCAGATCATTTAATGGTTTTTATACAATCTTTAATAGTGTTTTAAAAGCTCAGTTTATTGATTATACAATTAGTGAAGTATAACTGTAAAACCCTCGTTGCAGCTATCCAGTGTAGCTTACAGAAATTTTGTTTCATTTCAATTTATCCCAGAATTTTTTATGCGTATCATTTAAAACTAGAGGCATCTAAAATGAGAATAAATAAATTTTGAAAAAAAAAAAATTACGGAGCACTAAAGTTTTTTACCCACTTCGTTGTTTTAAGAGACGGTAGAGCTACCTGAAAGTACAATTTTTGTATGAATATTTTATTTTTATCTCGAAAACCATTTATCACTGTCAAAGTTCAAAAAGGAAAAAAAATGTAATTTTTTCTTGGGTAAATTCAGAGGAACTTAGCTAGTGGTACGCTTTTTAGGATCGATTTTACCATTACTAAAGGATGAAACAAAAAAATTGGAATAAAACTCAACTATCTGAAGATTTTAAAATCTGGTGATTCTATGAAGATATATAATGTTTCCTGAAATTTTTATTCCCCGTTTCGTTCCACAGATGGAAATAAATTTATTTAAAGGAACTACTGCCTCCAATTTTTGTATTATTTTTTTGTAAAAATAATTTTATATTTAAAAATAGTAGGTGGAAATGACAGTCTTTCTATTCAAAAGAAATCAATTTGCATTTTATGTCGGTGTTTATTCGGGTCAACATATGTTTTCACATACAAAATGTTTCCTTTTTAAAAATATTTTAAAAAACTGATTTAAAACGCAATAGATAACGGGAAACAGTAAAAAATAAGGATCCCAGTTTTTTAATAGATTTGTTTATGCAACAATTCTTCCCCATTGTAAAAATGGCAAAGATTAATTCATATTCAAAAATATAATTAGTAGATTAGGTATAGTAATATGTTATCCGGTTTTTAAAAATATTTTCAAAAAAGGATTTAAAAAGCAATAAATAACGGAAGACAGTAAAAAAAAAGGATCCCAGTTTTTTAATAGATTTGTTTATGCATCAGTTCTTCCCCATAGTAAAAATGGAAAAAATTAACTCATATTCAAAAATAAAATTAGTAAATTACGTGTAGTAGTATGTTATCTGGTTTTTAAAAATATTTTCAAAAATGGATTTAAAAAGCAATAAATAACGAAAAACAGTAAAAAAAAAAGGATCCCCTTTATTTAATAGATTTGTTTATGCAACAGTTCTTCCCCATAGTAAAAATGGCAAAGATTAACTCATATTCAAAAATATAATTAGTAAATTAGGTATAGTAATATCTTATCAGTTTTTTAAAAATATTTTCTAAAAATAAATTAAAACGCAATAGATAACAGACAACAGTAAAAAATAAGGATCCCAGTTTTTTAATAGATTTGTGTATGCAACAGTTCTTCCCCATCGTAAAAATGGCAAAGATTAAATCATATTCAAAAATATAATTAGTAAATTAGGTATAATAATATGTTATCTGTTTTTTGTGAAATTTAAGTAAAATAAATTATTTGCTGTGTTATAAGATCAATGTAATGATCGCGATCTATTAGAAGTAAGAATTGTGAAGGCGATAAGAAATTAAAGGAGAGTTAGAATAAAAAATGACTTATCATCCAGGAATAACTAAGTAACAGCAGGTGACAATTTGAAACAAACTGGTGAATTTTATGAAAATACCTATCGGCTATTCTTCTATATTTCGTAGTATTTCTGATGTCATTTTATACTTTTATACAGTGTGTAGATTCCAAATGTTTGTTTTCTTTTTAAGAAACTTTTTACCCTTATGAAAAATAGCAATAGTAACATTATTTATTACATAATGTCGACATGTCTCGTGACATGCCCAGATTTCTAAAATATAAGCTAGATGCCTTTTGTTTTGGAAAGCGGTTACTATGTTTGTTTTATGGCGTTGTAGGCTATTTTATCTGCCTTTATTTTATTTTTTAATGTTATCTAACATATATCACTGAAAACATAGTGATTCAAAGTAGTATTCCCTTCTGTGTAATAATAACGGAGTACACGTAAGCTTAATCTATTATACACGAGTATTTTGTGCACCTGAAGTTAAATTTGAAGATTTGAACTATAAATAAAATGAAAATATCCTTTTTATTTTAGTTTGAATTGTAGCGGAAAATGCCTTGAACAATCGTAATGCAAAACAGAATATAAGGTATGTGATACAAATTTGCTATAACTTAATTTTAAAACTTTATAAGACTGCAGGCTACATATTAAAAGATCTTCATTTAAGCATTTACTATCATCGTGATTAAGAGCAGAATAATATTTATTTGTTTCAGTTCTAACTTTAAACATTTACCAACCCCTTCTATAAGCCTTATTAACGTTAACATATTTTCTTCTTTACGGCCTTAAAAAGAATAATGAGACTTGGTTGAAGTGTACGTTTTGACTACTTTAAAATAAAGTATTCTAGCATAACGGAAAAATGTGAGTGATAGAATCAGTCAATGCAATACTAATCAGTAGATCAATAAGCCAAAATGACAGAAAAAAAAACCATGAAAGTTAATTAGTCCCATGTTTTCTCGTGAAAATTTAACAAACATAATGATTCAAACTAGTATTCCCTTCTGTGTAATAATAACTGAGTACACGTAAGCTTAATATATTATACACGAGTATTTTGTGAACCTGGAGTTAAAACTGAAGATTTTAACTATAAATAAAAAGAAAATAACCTTTTTATTTTAGTTTGAATTGTAGATAGAATTGTTGTTAAAAGAATATACTGTATGTTGATATAAATTTGCTATAATTTAATTTTAAGACTATATGAGACTGCCGGCCACATATTAAAAGATCGTAATTTAAGCCTTTACTATCATCGTGATTAAGAGCAGAATATACGGTATGTTGATATAAATTTACTATAATTTAATTTTAATAATATATGAGACTGCAGGTCACATATTAAAAGATCTTCATTTAAGCATTTACTATCATCGTGATTAAGAGCAGAATATACGGTATGTTGATATAAATTTGCTGTAATTTAATTTTACAACTATATGAGACTGCAGGCCGCATATTAAAATATCTTCATTTAAGCATTTACTATCATCGTAATTAAGAGCAGAATAATATTAATTTCTTTCAGTTCTCCCTTTAAACATCTACCAAAATAAAACTTTCTCGCGAAAACAGCGCGACTGCTGTCAAATATTCATTACATTTAATTTAAAGCTCTCTGACTCGTCACTTACCGATGGGGGACTCTATAGAGGGTAAGGAAAATTCATTACTGAATCAAGGAGTTTGAACGCTGAAAATACGGCTTTTGTTGCTATGGTAACAAAGACAGACGTGACCCTCAGGCTCTTTCATTACTATAACGAAGTGCTAACGAGGAACACAAACTTCACATAAAACTTCTCTGGCCAATATGATCACTGAACGTTAGTAATGCTAGAGGTAGTGTATGTTTACTAGAAGTAAAACAGAGTACACTATCCCTGTTGTTACGCAACGTATTTCTTTTGACAAATAAAACTCTATTTGGCCGGTATTCTCGAGGTAACTGACCGTAAAACTGTGATACTACACACAAAGAATGCAGTGTTTAAGACTTTACCAATTCTAAGATAACATTTGTATGAATATAAAATATTGAAATGCATTAATATATTATTCCGATTTCCTTTAATAAGTGCAAAATTTTATTAGTTGCTGAGAGTAAATTAGCTAATACACAAAACAAATAAATTCTAAGATAACATTCTTTTGAATATAAAATTGTTTTAAATGCATAAAAAGCAAGTTATTTCATTTACACTTCTTCAATAAGAAATGTACACAGACTTATGTACTTCTTTTAATGCAGTTTCAGCAATTGATCATATAAAATTTTTGCTAAAGATAATATTTAGGGAACTTTTGAATATAAAATTGTTTTAAATGATAAAAAGCAAGTTTCGTTTATTAATTTGCAAATACTACAAATACCTATGTAAAAAAATATTTAACATTATGTTTTCATTTTTTTCTTTCCAAGAAATTGTTATAATTTACATAGATATGATTCCACATAAGAATATTTCTTATAATTGATCTAGGGAAATTTTTAAAGGGCAAATTATTGCACCACTTTTGACTACCTATTTCAAACAAAATTCCTATCTTATATAAATTTCCGATGAATGATTTATGGGTTTTAATATAAATATTTTATAAAGTATGAATTTATATTGCACTTAAACTTTATGGTTTAAAGTTTTTTTAAACTTCATATCCTTGTATAAAAGATAAGTTAAATGAGATAAATTACTAACTTTATTCTAAATTTAGAAAAAAACATAGAATTCATACATATGTCTTCCTTATACTTCTCTGAAAATAATAAAATACACTCTCAGATGCTGAAACGTTTACCTATAAAAATAATCAAGGTCAGATATACAATAAACTTTATCATCCTGTTATCTCGTTTTTAGGTTTCTCTCAAGGGCTCAATATCAGATAGCGAGGTACTTCATTTAGTTCTTGAAATGAACGGAAAAATATCTGGTCATATTTCTTCACAATGCTTTTTTATAGCGACGTCAGATTCATCTCCGTAAGTTACCAAACGGAAATATCGTGAAGTTTAAGCCATTTCCTTTATGTTACCCTTAGATGAAATGTACGCTTTTTGTAGACTATAATCTTTCATAAACCATTGTATTAATGTTTATAATGAATTACAGCAACAAATCTGGTCTTATAGTGCATTTACTTGTTTATCTTTGCTTGTATTGTATATTTCGTATGGTGTTGTTTGTTATACAAAGTTATGGTTTCTATGGTACAACAAAAAGTGGGTTATTTGGACTAGTACCTACATCCTAAAAATTATTCCAAATTATTACAACTTATAAATTTCAGTAGCGGTATTAAAACCTCTAAATTTCTCAACCTACATGCAGAGAGCCGTCATAAAAAATCTGCAAAACTGTTAATTCGCTTTAATAAAACAAGAATTTGCTGTAAAATTCTAAAGATATTGCCATTAATTTTTAATGTGATTGAAAATTAATAAATAGAATATATTATCGTTGTTATTTATGAGGTGTTTTCAAAGTTTCGCTTTTATGAGATATTTTGATTCCATTAAGAACCCCATTTAAAAAACAATTCAGAAATAAACTACTAATAAAAGGGCATTTTTATGGAAGCTGAACAAAGCCAGAACTAAAGTTATAACCTAGTTTCTTATGTCATGTTCAAGTCTACAATGGCCATTTTTAAACGTGTTCCATCTCTCACATCATATACATTTATTTAGTACCTGCAGATTTCAACAAAACTTCCACTCTCACGAGCGTGTGAAAGCTTTTGGAGGACACTCTTACGATATTAGTTAAAGTTGTGTGGCTTCATTCGGCCCATCACATAGCTATCTCCTCTTCTGACATCCATCTCAATGATTGCAATGGAAGTAATGGAAACACCCTTCTCTTCTTTTCATTGGTAAAAGAGGAGATCAAAGTTTCGTTTTATCTCCATTTCTTTACGATCCCAAACTTCTTTTCTCTTAGCTTTCGTGTTTGTGGCGTTAACAGTTTCTTTCATGAGTATCGTATCAGTTGATGATGATACTGTGGTAAGAAACAAGAATAAAAAATGACCCATTTTTTTCGTTATTTGTTGCTTTTTTGAATGGATTTATGTTACACTCTCGTTCAGTTTAATACGTGTACATGAATCGCCTGTCTATACTTAGATGATGAAAAATGTGTATTTTTTAAATTTAATGATGATCATGAAATAAGGATTTACATCTCTTAGACTTTAGCACCAAGAGAGTCTTGCCACATTAAGCTCTTTTATTAAAATAAGAGAGTTAAAATTTGAAGAGGTTTTATATGCTTTAATAGAGACTGTACGTAACTGATATGTAGCTGATAGTGTATATGACAGATAGTCCATAAAGTTGTAATTAATAAAAACAAACAAAATTTTGAGACACGCTTGAGACATTGCTCAACTTTTATAAAATCATTACATAATTCCCCTTAATTGAGTATAATGAAAAGTAAAGAAAAATCACTAAGAGGAATTCTGAAAGAAGATTGTGCTATACATTGTCGTACGCAAAGTAATTTAGTTTAGAATATAGATTAATTTAGAATTAATTTTCATTATATTGATCTACAGTTTAATTTACAATTTAAATCAATCTCTAAACTACGTTCTTTGAAGTAATTAATATTATCTTAAACATGTTGTTATACTTTATGTACTTTATGTACAATATACCACAAGTCAGCATTTAAAATTATACATTTAAAAGCGTTTCATGCTATCAATAGTTTTTAAAAAGAACCAAATCTCTTTAAAATAAAAGTAATGCTCTGATTATTTAGGTACTGTTTTCTATTAAGAAAACTATTTTTATTTTAAAGCTTTGTACCGACTATTAATCTTCACTTATAATATTCAACTATTATGGGTTTCAATGCTATTAATGATTGTAAATTAAATGTTTAAGCTTTAGTTCACTTTGTTATCATTTTATAAATTATAAAGCTAATGCTATATTGTTTATACTTCCCTAACTGAAGATTTTAAGTTAAAGAATTAAGAATAACGTTACATTTTGAAAAGGCTTTTAAAATCCTTTTCAAAATACAAATTTCTTTTAAGTGCTCATTTACAGCTTCAGAAACTAAAACACAGCATTGTTTGTAATTTGCTCAGTTCATCTGTAGTCTAATCATTTAAAGTAGATTTTATTACTGTTTACCACTTCAAATTGCTTCTAAAAGCTCTTTTGTGCCCTTTATTTGATTAATATTACTATTCACAAATGTAATTTGAAAACAAAATGGTGTATTTTGTTTAAACACCCCTTCTATAAGCCTTATTAACGTTAAAATATTTTCTTCTTTACGGCCTTAAAAGGAATAAAGAGATTTGGTGGAAGTGTACGTTTTGACTACTTTAGAATAAAATATTCTAGCATAACGGAAAAATGTGTGTGTTAGAATCAGTCCATGCCATACTAATCTGTAGATCAATATGCCAAAATGATGTAAAACATGAGAGTTTATTAGTCCCATGTTTTCTCGTTAAAGTTTAACAAATAGTTTCCTAGTTTACTGCTTGACATAAGTTATCAAATGAGAAAAAAATAAATTTTTTTGTAGTTTATTTTGAAAATCCTTTTTAAGGTATTTGATGTTTTAATATCTGTTATGAAAGTTTTCACATGAAATCTCATAAAGTGTCTATTAATATAACTACAAAATGTAGCACTCTGCAAAAATTTTAGTATTTGAGTAACTAGACTGAATTAAAATTCAAGTACATCCGTACAGTTAAAGTAATAAAATATAGTATGATTACAAATTAAACACATAAAAAAACTTCTATTTCACATACTAATTACATTAGAGTAAATAAGAAACTTGAAGTAACGTCATGCATCATATATTCTGTAGGAGACAAGATGATATAGAACTTAATCGTTTTTATGGCACTGTAGCCCTAGGATTGTAATGAATTTTAAAGTATGCATTCGCTATAAAGATTATTTAAAGGAGTAAAGAGTTATAAGAGGTGCGATCTTGAAGAAGGATTTGGAATTAAAATACCTAAAAAAATTAACATTTATATAGATAAAAAGGAAAAACTAGTGGTTTTAATCTAAAATGAATTTTACTATTTTGGTTTCACACTCCATGCTAAGTTACCTTTCAAAACTGTGAACTATAAAAAATTATTTTCTCAAAAGGCTTGCTGAAAATATATGCTAGTAGTAAAATGACAAATATAATATTTTATATCTAAGTCTACTCTATAACAAACTAATATCCTTAACATTACTGTGAAAATAAAATTTTAATTTAATAATAAATGATATTTGCCCCTAATCCATAAAGACGACTTTGTACTTCGGCCTTTAACATATCCAAATAAGAGGGGGTTAACAATGCTAAAACATAGATCATATTAACTGATGTCACTAGTAACTAACACAAGGGAAAAACTAGTGGTTTTAATCTAAAATGAATTTTACTATTTTGCTTTCACACTCCTTGCTAAGTTACCTTTCAAAACTGTGAACTATAAAAAATTATTTTCTCAAAAAGCTTGCTGAAAATATATGCTAGTAGTAAAATGACAAATATAATATTTTATATCTAAGTCTACTCTGTAATAAACTAATATCCATAACATTACTGTGAAAATAAAATCTTAATTTAATAATAAATGATATTTGCCCCTAATCCATAAAGACGACTTTGTACTTCGGCCTTTAACATATCCAAATAAGAGGGGGTTAACAATGCTAAAACATAGATCATATTAACTGATGTCACTAGTAACTAACACGATGTTTGGATTCCTCCTGTCATTAGCAGCCCTTGATTTAACTCTATATAGGTATCGGAAACCCTGGTGTGCCCATTTTAATATGCATCTCGTAACTTCCTGAAATCCCATTATGAGGCTCTAGCTTCAGGGGGTAGTATCGATTACGAACTCTGGACTGTCTACAAGGTTTAAAATGTATGAATTTCCAAAGAATGGAAATTTAAGTATTTGCAATCGGAAACTTATAACAAGCGGACATTTGCAGAGTTCTGTACGGATTTGTATTAATATTCGAACACATTGCGTTTAGGGCATATATACTTATTCAAGACCACAATTTAAGCATGCATATTAAATATGTGACCACTGATTTGAAACATAGACAAACTTTGGATAAATGTTTAATCATAAAAAAGGAGAAATTTAATTTCTCATTTTTTTTTCAGTGTCTCAGAGAACGAATAAACATTTCAAAGCAGATAAGGAGAATTCAGTTTGAAATCACGAATGCATAACATAAACCCACATTTCCAGTCAAGGTTATATAGTCATGTAATGTTGTTACGTATACATACTTGTTCAAGACCACATTTTAAGGATGCCTATTAAATATGTGACCAATGATTTGAAACATAGACAAACTTTGGATAAATGTTTAATCATAAAAAAGGAGAAATTTAATTTCTCATTTTTTTTTCAGTGTCTCAGAGAACGAATAAACATTTCAAAGCAGATAAGGAGAATTCAGTTTGAAATCACGAATGCATAACATAAACCCACATTTCCAGTCAAGGTTATATAGTCATGTAATGTTGTTACGTATATATACTTGTTCAAGACCACATTTTAAGGATGCCTATTAAATATGTGACCAATGATTTGAAACATAGACAAACTTTGGATAAATTTTTAATCATAAAAAAGGAGAAATTTAATTTCTCATTTTTTTCAGTGTCTGAGAGAACGAATAAACATTTCACATCAGATAAGGAGAATTCAGTTTGAAATCACGAATGCATAACATAAACCCACGTTTCCAGTCAAGTTTATATAGTTATGTAATGTTGCTACGTATATATACTTATTCAAGATCACATTTTAAGCATGCATATTAGATATGTGACCAATGATTTGAAACATAGATAAACTTTGAATGGATAAATTTTGAATCATAAAAAAGAAGAAATTTATTTTCTCATTTTTTTCAGTGTCTCAGAAAACGAATAAACATTTCACAGCTGTTAAGGAGAATTCAGTTTGAAATGAAGAACGCATAATATAAACCCACGTTTCTAGTCAAGTTTATATAGTTATGTAATGTTGCTACGTATATATACTTATTCAAGACCACATTTTAAGTATGCATATTAAATACGTGACCAATGATTTCAAACATAGATAAACTTTGAATGGATAAATTTTGAATCATAAAAAAGAAGAAATTTATTTTCTCATTTTTTCAGTGTCTCAGAAAACGAATAAACACTTCACAGCAGTTAAGGAGAATTCAGTTTGAAATGAAGAACGCATAATATAAACCCACTTTTCCAGTCAAGTTTATATAGTTATGTAATGTTACTACGTATATATACTTATTCAAGACCACATTTTAAGCTTGCATACTAGATATGTGACCAATGATTTGAAACATAGATAAACTTTGGATAAATTTTGAATCATAAAAAAGGAAAAATTTATTTTCTCATTTTTTTCAGTGTCTCAGAAAACGAATAAACATTTCACAGCAGTTAAGGATATTTTAGTTTGAAATCACCAATGCATAATATAAAGCCACGTTTCCAGTCAAGGTTTTATAATTTTGTAATATTCCTATGTATTTTAAATATATATAAAATTAAATTTGTAATTCTAATGTATATTAAGTATTTAATACTATGTTTCATTACAATAAAATATAATATTTTTAATTCTTTAAATACCTATATGCTATTCGTACTTTTATAAATTTTGGCATAATTCAGTCTCTTGCAAGTTTAAATATAAACGTATAGCGAAATTTTAAAAGAAAGATATGAACATTTCACTACAATAAAAAAAATCTCAATTTTGTCCTTTGTCATCAAGGTTCTATTCTTAAACAAATAGCTGCATGCCTAAATAAATTAGAAATACTTTTCTTCCTTGGTAATTGATGTCCAGTTTCGAACCTAGCAATTTTATAGCCATTATTTTATTCATTATCTGTTAGCTGATCGTTAGGA
Organism: Pardosa pseudoannulata; assembly: GCA_032207245.1. Lineage (NCBI taxonomy): Eukaryota > Metazoa > Arthropoda > Arachnida > Araneae > Lycosidae > Pardosa > Pardosa pseudoannulata. The sequence continues at coordinate 101,577,412 of CM063503.1, forward strand.
AAGATTTTAATGATAAGAATTACTGATGCTCAAAGTAATTTAAGTTGAAGTCGAAACTGTAATGGGCTGTCTAAGCAGAGGAAGTAAAAAAAAAAGTCTTACATCGAAAATTAAAAGAGTTGAATTATTTTTCTTACAGGTAAATGCTCTACTAAAGTGAAAATTATGCTAATGTATATCTTAAAAATTATACAAACGAAAGTATTTTATCTGAAAACCTTTTTTCATGCGTTTAATGCCATTATTTACATAGAAGCAACTTGTATAAAGTGTCAAGATTGTTTCACGTGGTATAAATCAGGTCTTCGAACCGGAACTGAACGGAAAACCGGAAAAATTATTATCTTGGTCAGTGGAAAAACCGGAACTGAACCGAAAATAATTATCGGTTTATAATGGTTCCATATATCTTCAGTCATTTTGTTACTCTAACCAACTTATCAATATTTTTAATTTAACGTCAACCATATCCTTACATGTGCATTGCTTCCCGATCTCCTGTTTTGATGTTAACTATTAATTTTTTGCTTCAGCTTCGCATAAAACCGGAAAAAATCATTATCTTGGTCAGTGGAAAAACCGGAACTGAACCGAAAATAATTATCGGTTTATAATGGTTCCATATATCTTCAGTTCATTTTGTTACTCTAATCAACTTATCAATATTTTTAATTTAACGTCAACCATATCCTTACATGTGCATTGCTTCCCGATTTCCTGTTTTGATGTTAACTATTAATTTTTTGCTTTAGCTTCGCATAAAACCGGAAAAAAATCATTATCTTGGTCAGTGGAAAAATCGGAACTGAACCGAAAATAATTATCGGTTTATAATGGTTCCATATATCTGCAGTCACTTTGTTACTGTAATAAACTTATCAATATTTTTAATTTAACGTCAACCATATCCTTACATGTGCATTGCTTCTCGATTTCCTGTTTTTATGTTAACTATTACTTTTTTGTCTCAGCTTCTCATAAAACTACCTGTAGAAGTCAGATTTAATTGAGTTGAATGTTCAGTTGTCAAATGCGATGTTAATTATAACAAAATAATTTATTCGGAACTGAAACGAAAATCAAAAACAGTTTTTTTTTTTTTTTTTTTTTTTTTTTTTTTTTGGCGAACAAAAATCGGAACCAAACAAATGTATTTTTTAGATGAAGCGAAACGAAAAACACAGTTCGAAATCCTGTTATAAATTAAAATTTCTTACTAAACATATTTAATGATAAATAGATTACTTACATAGGACATACTTTTTCAAAGACATTGAAATTGAATATAAAAACAAATATTTATTAATTTATATTTTCGTGTTTCACTGTTAAAAATAACAATAAACAAATATTTAACAGAAGTTAGTTATTTAACAGAACTAGTTATTTACCAGAAAAAGAATAAAATTTTAAACCAATTCTAACAAATATAGTATGCGTAAATTACGGTACAATATATTTTGTTACATACTTTCCCAAAGACATTGAAATTGAATATACAAATAAATATTTATTAACTAATATTTTCGTATTTCCCTGTTAAAAACAACAATAAACAACTAGTTATTTAACAGAAAAAGAATAAAATTTTAAGCCAATTCCAACAAATATAGTATGTGTAAAGTATGTACAATATATTTCGTTACTTATTCAGATAAATTTCAAACAAAAAAATCAAAAATATTCTACTCTTATATACTGACAGTTGAAGTTTTATCTTATACTGTTGTTGAAGTAATACTCTTCCTAAGTAAACTTTGAACTAGATTTATGTTTCTCAGAGTTATGTTTCTCAGTTAAATATTTTCTTCTGAGAATTATATAAAAAATTTTCAGTGTTTTAAATTCATTTTTAAGTAACTGTTATTAGAGTAAAGATGAAATTTTTACAATAATATTTGATAAATATTAATTATTAGTATGGAATAAACTCAGAAAATGTAATGCAATAAATGAAACAAGTTACTTGGGGAACTTGTTTTTAATGGAGATTGGATATTAATTCTTATTTATCAAAATCTTATTTATCAGAAGTGTAGGAAATATATTTATAATTTATTAAATTTTAATTTTTATATCAAGCAGGAAAATAGTACAACAAAATCTAGTGACAATATCTTTCATAAACCTTTTCTTTATGAAACAGTAAAATTATGAATATGTAAAATTATCTAAAGGATAAAACAGATGAACTGCAGTTTGTCAGTTTTAAAATAGAAATCAGTTAAGCGGCTTTTACAATATCAAGAAACTTTTATGAAACAGTTTAATTAAACAAACGAAATATATATTATCTAAAAACAATTATTTTTCTAATTATTATTTTCCGAAATTAAAATAATAGCGTACAAAAAAATTAAAATCTGGTAATTAATTTGTGATGACATTTATTAACATTGCAATCTATGACACTATCATTTACATTCATATATCTTACTTTAAATTACTTAGGCTGGATAAAAACAAATGTTAAAATAGCCTTTGCGTTCTTAAGTAAAAAAAAAACTAAAAATTTTCACAGTAACATTCATTTTTTAATGATAACATAATAAATCAAACGAAACAAAAAAACATGCGTTTTCTAAATAGCCTATACTTTCATTCAATTAGAATTAGGAATATATGTATTAAAATATATATATATATATATATATGTGTGTGTGTGTGTGTGTGTGTGTGCGTGTGTCTTTGTGTAATAGGAAACATATGGAAAAGGGCAGAAAGACCTAAAGAAGATAAACAAGTGATAACAAAAAAGCGATACTTTTTAATTTTTCTCTACACATCAGTACACAATTTATATCTTCTTTAAAAAGAACATAAAACTTTTTTAGATAAATTCTGTGACTTTATACATTTTGAACTTCTTTTCAGTTCTACTTCTTCGATATCATTAGCACTTGTATTATTCTTTCCTTTTTATGAAAAGAAGGATTAAAGATAAGAAAGCTTCGATGAGGTTTTAACTGTATACTAGTATTCTTCAAGAAATACTGAACAGAGGAGCTAAGCGGTATATGTCTCGAAGACGTAGAATCAAAATCCTTGTTCGCTCAACATATAAGTAAAAATAAAAAGAAGTGTATAAAAAAGGAAGTACAGAAAGGAATCTTGTGTTGGAGCGCAATGAAACTTTCTCTTCCATATAAAAATCGAACTGAAGAAAAGTAAAAATATAATAAAAAGGAAAAACTAAAAGTACTATTATCTACAGATAAAAAAAGAACTTCGGAAAACAGATAGAATAAGGGATCGTGAAGAAAAATCCGCAAAAAATATAAATAAATAAATAAAAATCTCAGTTTCGAAGCTATACAGCAAGACTTATGAGAAAATATCCAGGAAAAAAATTCACCTACATAAAGGATCAAGTACGTTTTGTCCCAATAGTGCTGCTAATGGAAAATAAACACGGTGCAAGGTTTTATTGGTTACTGGAATAACGTTGGTATCGCAAAATGTATTTATATGTGAGCACAGTAAAGAAATTTTTGATCTCGATTCGGCATTGTTGTTAAATATATCGGAATACCATGGCAGAATTCTCTCGGAATGGTCTGTGTTTAGCAGTTTACGGAATACTGAACTATTGTTATTTTTTTCGCACTCAGAGTAAGAATGGATTTTCAAGTTTAAAAAAATACGATGCCATCAAATCAAGAGGTGTTTTGTTTTGCTTATATTCAGAAAAATAAATTTACTTTCAGACACAGAGAATAAATGCTTCAGAACAAGAAAAAATTGAAACAGAAGCCTAAAAAACACACTATGGTAGGTAAAATAAATATTACAGTCAAATTTTGGGAAAAAGGTATGCCATATAAAGATAGCATTATGTTTTCTCGGACAATATAAAAATGTATTAAAGAAAATGCACTGAATAGAAATGTATATGTAATTTCCATATAAAACTTTAAGTGGGTTTATAAAAATATTAGTTAAAAAATTAAGCTATTACGTGTGGTAGGAAGAATTTAGGAACTTTTAGCCTAAACCATATTTTTGTATATCTTCAATTTGCTTTACATGTTTAACTAATCACTCATATCATTAAAAATATTTCTTCATCTTTAGATGTAAAAATCTAATTTATTTATTTATTTAACAATTTGGAGACCTCACGTTTTACACAAATTATATAACTTTCCTTGAAGTTTAATTTTAGACATAGTGATTTTATAACGATTTTCATTGGCACGAGTATTCAACAACATTTAACGAAATACTAAAAGTATCATATTAAGTCACAAATATTTTTATCAAAAGAAAGAATTATCAAGGTATATCAAGGAATTAATTACTAAATAAACATACATTAATTGATTGCGATGGACTAGTTAGGTTTTTTAATAATTTACTTTATTTCAGCAAGGTGATTGTAGTCTAAACAAAAAAATATTTTTAAAATACCAGCAAAACGAATAAAATTCAAAGAATAACAGTCAATGTTTAGAATTTATAATAAAATAAATTAATAATTAAATAAATTACAACAAAAATTTATCATCTTCACCAATCTTTATAATTAATAAATTTACTTATTTTACAACTGAATTGTAATGGTCTGTGATGATACATATCGTTAAATATACATTAAACCCTTCCCAATTCATATTTTGTATGTATGAGAGTTTACTAAAATGTCTTTAGTTATGAATATAGATGAGATTTTATTTAATAAGTAAAGTAACATTCTTAACGATACAGTTTTAGAAACAATGCTATTTTCCAAATGCTTACATGTAACAATTATTTTTATAAAATAATATTCATGTTTATAATGGTCAAGACGGATAGTCTTTTAGCGAAACTGGTGGAAAATGCTATGAAGACAGCGCTCGCAGTTCTTGACATTCTATATCACAACCTCAATTTCATTACCAAATCATAACAGTATAGAGCTAGTATTAGAGTAGATACCATTGATTGCTTGGATATGTTGAGCTGAAGCAGCTTTATACGGGATTTCCTAATGGTTAAAATGCATATATATGCAAACCCCTCTGGTTATCTATCTAATATATAGTTTAAGTAATGCAAGTAAATAGATATTTTATTCCAATTATAATATGTAATTGAATGAGGGTTTGTGTAACAATTTTGGAATTAAATTTAGCTTTCTGGTAATAAAATAAATGTTCTAAAATTTAGTGCTTCAAACTATGTGTATATTAAAAACTGTAAAATAATATTTTTTGAGAATTCTGGAAATATTTAAGAAAGTATAAAATAGTTTAAAAGCAAAAATGAGATGCTTTAAATATTTTATAACTATGTGTAATAAATACTAAGCAACACGATACTCTATGCAAACTTAATTAAATTTTTCTTGGTGTATCGTGTTGCTGAATAATTTATAAATTTCTGTTACGTGTTAAGAAATAAACATTAGCTCAATAAATTGAAAGTTTTTCAAATGTGGTGTAATTAAAAAGGAACTATCTAGATTTTTACTAAATTTTCTTAGACAGATTTATTTGTGTGTTATGCAAGAAAAGAACTAGTACGTTCAATGAACAGAAAAAATTCTATACATAAATAATACATAATGAATTCTAAATTTTCATCCATGCCATGAGTTTGTTATAGTTTTTTTATATCATTAAAATTTAATACAGTAATAATAAAGATAGTAAAATTAAATTTAGTAAATTTAGGATGCATTTTTAAAACCTCCATAAGTAAATTATATATATATATATATATATATATATATATATATATATATATATATATATATATATATATATATATATATATATATATATATATATATATATATATATATATATATATATATATATATATATATATATATATATACATATTATATATATATATATATATATATATATATACATTATATATATATATACATACATACATACATTATATATATATATATATGTGTGTGTGTGTGTGTGTGTGTGTGTGTGAGTATATATACATAATACGTAAAGACCTTTATATTTTTGCAAAATAATCTTTTTTTACTCTCCATTTTAATGCATTTCTGGTTCCATATACTTATAGTCCTCAAATAATTTCAAAAGAATTTTGCCCTATATTCTTACATACCATTGAGCGATGACATTCATTATGGAATTAAGGATGAAATAACTTCATATTAATTTCTCTAATATATTTAATTTTGATTTTAGTTTTCTCTCTTCAATAAGAAAAATTCATTAATAATTTTTTTAAATTTAAATAAAGATCTTAGATTATCAGTTTTTAATGAAGTATTTATTTAAAGTGTCATATAAAAAATTTTACACACAATATAGTATAGCAAAGAAGTTACAAAATTATCTACTTTATAATCAACAATTGAGAAATTTAAAGAAAAAAGTAACATTTTTTGTAATGTTTTCATGTTCTCTTGCCTAGCAACTTCAAAATTCATCCAGGAAAAATTATATTAATTTCCAAAGATTAACATATATTGCACTGAAATAATTTATTTTACAAGAATAATTAAATATAATAAAACATAAATATTTTTCTGTACTAAATCCACAGTGCCGAATAAAAACAAATAACTCATTTAACCATGGGAATAACTGAATCCATTAAATAGTATTTTACAGCAAGATAAAAATTTAGCTTAAAGCCTTTCTTCGAAATAACGTATTTCATAAATTTACTTACTATTAAAATTTTGAAGCTATATTTCTGAATGTTAAATTTAATAATGTATGTGTTTATTTTGACAGAAAAAAACTCAATTTTCCTTTAAGGGATGTGAGAAAACAGATAAAAATATACTTTTTTCTATTTATATTCATTCCATGTATTTATTTTAAAGTAATGCAGAAGTTTCCATACTTAATTATTCATGTAAATAAGTAAGTGTATTAACAGGATCTTTAGTAGCTAAATACTAAGGAAAAAATACTCCACTAAGTAAATAATCACTAATTTCTGTTCTTAATTTGATTTAGTAATTCATTATTAAGGTGTATTTCATTTCTGCTTAAAATAATATTTTTCTTCTTTTAAATTTTAAGATTAATTATTTATTTAAATATTCTTTAAATTCTTTCAATTTTTAATAATTATGAATTATTGACATTAAATAGTTCATGTTTTGCATTCAATTGTTGAAATGAAAACTCATTATTATAATTAATCCTGATTTTACTTGTATTTTGTTTTATAATAATGAATATGAAACTCCAAATACACTTCAGATTTCTTAAATTATTAATATTTTTATAAAATTGTATTTGAAAAGGTGCTTTAAAATTACAAGTTAAATTAAATGTATAAAAGTTACATAAACTGATTTACATTATTTTGAAAATTTTAAACTTGATTGTGTATTATTTATATTAAACAAAATTGCTTTAAAATACCCCAAAGAAATTAAAGTTTTTTTATAAATATTATTCTACACATAAATAAGTTTTTTAGTATTTTTTAGTTTTCATGTACTAAATATTTCTGAATTTTTTTAACAATTCATTACAAAAGAAGGATTCAATAATAATAAGCAGTATATATATATATATATATATATATATATATATATATACATATATATATATATATATATATATATATATATATATATATATATATATATATATATATATATATATATATATATATATATATATATATATGTATATATATATATATATATATATATATATATATATGTATACATATATATATATATATATATATATATATATATATATATATATGTATATATATATATATATATGTATATATATATATATATATATATATATATATGTATATATATATATATATATATATATATATATATATATATATATATATATATATATATGTATATATATATATATATATAATATATATATATATATATATATATATATATATATATATGTATATATATACATATATATATATATATATATATATATATGTATATATATGTATATATGTATATATATGTATATATGTCTATATATATATATATATATATATATATACATACATAATTTATTTTATGGTTACAACTTATTTAGATATATTTTAACCTGCGAGGAGCATTACAAAAACATTCTACAAAAAATCACCCTAAAGAAATAAACTCCTTTATTTTTCAGTAGTAATTTTTTTTATGTTTTCTAGTCCCCAATAACATATATTTTCTAAATTTCTTTGAACGTTTTTCTCTGAAAGAAATACTTTTAATTTATTTCTGTTCCAGAGAAACGGTGCAGGCATACACTTTTGCACTTAGTGTTTGTTATCAGAGAAGAGATGTTCTCAATATCACATCGTTATTTCATTAAAATGATGCAATATAAATGTGATTTAATTTTTTAACTTGTGTCTGTCTTATGTTTATGCTTTTGGAATAATCATAATAAAAATCTACAATCCCCAATGCATTTAAAAAATTGATATTTCAAAAATTCCGAAATATATCTTATACTTTTAATAAAGTGTATTTGGCAATACAAATTTTCTATTCATCACCCGAAACAATTTTGTTGGTGTTTTTCTCAGAAAAGTCACACCGGGAACCGAGGCCCAGCTCGTGTTCTTGCCTAACTCGGATAAGCGCGCGTCCTCGTGGGTTAATAATATATTCTAATGCTAAGGTAAACCCTGCAGTAAGTAAGAATATATTACATCCGTATGCATTAACAAACAAAATCTGAAATTTTAACAATATGTTCTTCACATAATTATTTAAGTAAGATAAATTATTGAATATTAATCTCTGTACTTTCTAATGTAGTCACGACTGCAAGAAATATTTCTCGAGATTATCATCCACAAAATATTTGCAATTTAAGACTATTTTAAATAAATCTCTGTTTATAATTACCAGACTATTTTACAAATCTAATTGTCTAAACTTGTAATAATTTATAATTTTTCTAAATGTTAGTGTCCCCGATTTAATGATAGGCGGTTTAAAATTTCTCTTTTAATATTCATTTAATGATCATTTACAGACATTAAAATCCTAATATCTGTTAGTATCACTGGAATTAAATCACATAAAACAAAAGGCATTTAAAAATAGTTCTACAGCTTATTTTAAAAACAGATTGTTTAATTTGTTGCGAGGTTAATCGTGTGATCTATATCTTGACTCTTTAATTAATTTATCTGCCAACTTAGATTTTCCCTCGAGATTAACGTATTTAATATTCTTTCATTTCTCATGATTTTTCAGCAATGAATTCATTACGAGATTTGTATGGAAATATCTATTTTAATATTTATACTAATGGCTGTCTTATTACTTATTAATAATTCTCTTTAGCTTTCTGCATGTTCAGGTGATTTTTAAATAAAAAATATCTGAGTGACATTTTTCGGTTATCAATTCAGATATCAGTATTATCTTCGGTGAGTGCTACATGTGTTTTCGAATTTGATATTATTACTTCTCTCTGGAAATAAAAAAAAATAATTAAAAATTGATTCAATACGTTTTTATTACTAAAGTTTGAAAATAATTTTCGTTAATATCTTCAGTATAACACATTAAATAACCATTACATATAATAGTACCTTCTAATTTTATTAGTTTCTCAGTTTTTACGGTTTTAATGAGATTATTAAGATAAACAAAATGCAAAATGTGAATTGTATTTGAAGATAGGTTCATCCTTTTTACACATCACAAGTGATATTTTATTTTTTTTTGTTTTGTACACAAGAAGAATATATTAAGCTGTGAAATAATTATGTTCTTACATTTTAATTGTACATTTCATACGTTAGCTACAATGCTTGTCCTAAGACATACTTTTCATCTTTAAGTATAATGATAAAGATATGAATATATATCTTTATATGATTTCAATAAAGAAACAATTGTTATAAATATCTGTAAAATCCCCTCAACTATTACATTAAATATGAAAAGAACCTATCACTTTAAAGATACCAATAATTAACTTGGGAAATTTAGATCATAATCTTATTAAACAAATATGATGTACTATTAATATCAAGTTAAACAAATATTTAAAGAAAAATAAATTTCTTGAAATATATTCACCATTTCTGTTTTTACCGATACTGAGAGAAAGGTTTTCTGTCTTTATTAATATGTTTTATATTAAAAAAATCAGTATTAAGTAAAAGTGATAATTCCTGATAATGCCGACTTAAAAATTATTTCAGTTCTTTTACACGTTTCTTTGATAATGCTTTTAATAATTCTATTTTCAATATTACGAAAAAGGAAATTAATTCTAAATGGTAACAGATAATTAATTTTTAATCTGCAAATTACAATATACTTATTATATTTCTTTTTATAATTTCAGCTATAACTATGGCTATCACATTTGTAAGTTCTTCATGGAATACTTATCTTATTATTTTTTAGTATAAATAACAAAAAGAATGTTTTTGATTCAGTCTTCATGAAGAATAATTTTTGTCAGTAAAATGGCTTGTTAAATTACAAGTTTTATTGTTATGTTTTTATTACATGTTTAATTAATAAGTCACAGGAGAACATATTCCCACACTAAATTCTTCTAAAAAAACACATTATAATTTTTTTCAAAATATTTTCTTACGGTCAGAGTACATAAATATTGTAATGAGAAGACCACTTCTGTGAGGGAAAATGATAAAATTTATCTTACACAAAAAATACCTTCATTTTTATCTATTAGTTATGAATTAAAATCCAAAATAATTTCTACACTAATAAAGTTAATACCTTCGTATTTAATTGAAAGGATTTTTGCGAAGATTCATAATAAATAATTATAGAATTTTGTTTTACTTTATTACTTGAAAAATCAGTAAATAAATAAAAAATCCAAGTTTGACATTTTATATACTTGATACCAAGTTTGACATTTTATATACTTGAATTTTTGTGAAGATTCATAATAAATAATTATAGAATTTTGTTTCACTTGAAAAATCAGTAAATAAATAAAAAATCCAAGTTTGACATTTTATATACTTGATATCTTTCATAAAGTTTCTTTAAGTTTAGGTAAAAATAAAAAAAAGTAAAAAAAAGGCTCATATAAATATTTTATTTTTTAACACTTAAGAATTTTAGAAAAATATTGTAAACATTTAAAAATCAAATTGTGTGATTATTAATGCTGTTAAACGATATCTTTTGAAGCTTGTAATATAAATAAAATGTACTAAACCTTTCTTTAATTAGAAGTGAAAAAAACTTAAATTCATCTCATTATTCTATTTACAATCCCCGGTGTTAAGAAAACAATTCTCGTAAATCTGTAATGTGTTTATTCTACAAATAGATAGTTCGGTAATATTTTCTTTTTAAATTTATTTTTATTTAAAATAGAAAAATTGAATATGTTTGTTTAGCCTTGAAGCATAAATGTTTCCATTATTAACGGGCAATACCCGTAAGAATGAGCATTTTAGCTTTTAAAGCTAAAATGCTTTTCAGCTTTCAGATTGAGTTGAAACGAGATACAGAAAAAAAACTTGAAACCTATAAATTGTGGCTCTAGAGTTAAAGAGAAGCTTTTAGCTCAAAATATGATCCTTTGTTAAAAAAAATAATAAAAGCAGCTGTTGATACAATGCAATTACAACGCTAATACTATTGTTAAAAGAGAAAGCACATTATGCTATAAAAACACTTTACGTATCCTCTTTTTTTAACTTTTTCTTAAACTTTCCTTCTCAATCGTTATTTCTAAATCAACGTTAGAAAAAAACTTATATTTTAATGCACACCAAGAGCCTTTTGCAACGTTATTAAGGCTATTAGTGATATTGATTTTTTTGGCCTTTTGGGTAAGTGTAACCCCAGAAACGCCTTCTAAAAATTCAATAATTCATCTGCTTTCTCGAAACTGGATAAGTGTTTAAATATGTTAAACTTCGTTTTGAAGCCAGTGTTCCGTTAAAAAAGGGGAGAAAACTTTTATGATGATGCTTTAAAAAGCGTTAAAAAAGTGAATCCTCCTCGAAACTGCAGTTTTAGTGCAAGCAGAGGTAATTATTGATAATGTAATGCAAACTTATACCATGAGGGAGTTATGAATGTGAAACGAAAACTTTAATGATCATATAGATTTAGAAGTCATCTAGTAAATTCAATCTAGTCACCAAATAGAAAGAAAATTCCTCCATATTTTTCAATGTTTTTATAAATAAACACATGAAATGTGTTTTCCTCTAATCTTTTATAACAAGTTGTATCCACAAGCTTTTTGAAAAATTAGGAGTATACTTTATGGGAGAAACATATTTTGAGTTATCACGAATCATTGAAGTTGCATGTTATACACCAAAATTACAATTATTCTGTCTTCACACCCCATATTAAGACATTTACATTAATCAACTTTCTTTATTTCATTAATAAATCAGAAAAATAATGTTTGTCATTACTGTAAAATAATTTCATCAAATATAATATGCGCTAAATATATATGTTTTGGAATATGTTTATTTTAACTACATTTATATGAATAAATTTAATATAAATTTTTTTTCAATTTTTTTAAAACCGCTAGATTTAGATTGTTTATACAGCAGCCTCATAATTCCATATAATAATAAGTGTACCTATGCTTTTGATATATTTATTAATGTATTATGTTTGAACAGCTTTTTCGATTGATGTAATTTGATTTATGATTTATTACCATTTTAAGACATAAATACTTCAAAATGTCAATCCGATATTTAAAATATTTTTATTTCTAAATGAATAATTTGAAATACCCTGTTCTATTTACAAAGATGGAGGTAAAATAAAGTAAATTTCTGATGTTGTCTTTACTATTTTGAAGATTTTAGTTCTAAAGCCAATTGCCTATCTAGTTTCACAATTGCATAAAAGCTTTAAAAATCAATGATTCATTGTAAAATAGTATATTTGTTTTATCATAAACTATTAAGAAGAATTTTTAGGGAGGCATATAAGATTTTCCTAGTTACACATATGTGAGAATTTTAAACAAGACAAAAAATTACATGGAAAGGCATTGATTCCACCTAACTGTTCTAAAAATCATAAGGTCCATAGTACACAGAGTAACGCAAAGTACTTTAAAAGTACTGAATACGATGGCTTCTATAGGGTAAAATATGTGTAGTTTCAGTCATCCTGAAACAGTTACAGAAAACAATTACTCTCTGAAATGTCATGTTTAGTTTTCAAATTAAGTAATGATTTTATTGAACTAATTAAAACTGCTTAATCAGAAATTATAAAAAAAATTACATTTATGTATTAAATTCATCTTCATAGTAAACATATCGATTTCAGAATCAAATTTTCCCCGTAAATTATTAGCTAAAGCAACTTTTCCGGTTCTCACTGTGGTATATTCTTTCGCTACATTGGAAGTTAATAGCAGTTTAACCGATTGGAAGAATTTCGGAGGAGTTTTATGTGATATTTAATGAGATATACAAATATGAACATTTTGAAGAAGTCGAAATGTTTCGGAAGAAGACATCGTTTCCCATAATGGCTCTAAAGTTGAAACAACCCAAGATACACAGGGTAACAGCAGGTACTGAAAAATAGCCAATAATGATGCCTTGTTTAGGGAAAATGCACAAATTTCTGCACTTACTGGGAGTGTTAAGGTAATTTCACACATTTTGCAATATTAGGATTAGTTTTCAAAGTTATTAATGGTACCGTTTATCTGATGAAATGGGATTTATCAGAAATTATAGCAGATTATATTTAGTATATATTAAGCTTACAACATCATATAAAATTATATTTATTAACTTTAAGACTAATTGGACTACATTCCAACGAAAATAGTTGAGTAAAAAAATTATGCTACAAATGAAAAAAAATCTCCTTGTTCTTTAGAAAGTTAATCCCAATTCATTTCGTTAAATCTGGAAAATATTTGAACTAAAGGTACTTAATACAAACATTAATTTTATAAAATTTTATATGCACAAAATCTTCATCCAAGTAATAAAAAATGCGTATTATTGATTCACACAAAGTATTATTGATTCACACGATCGTAGTATTTTTAACCTTATTATCGAACACATATTAATGAAATATCACTTTTCAATTTTAAAATTGGCTCTTAAATGGTTAAATAATATGAACATGTAGAAGACAATTGTTGCAACAAAAATGAAACAGTTGTTACAATATCATCAGAAAAAGTCACTAATAAAAATAATAGATTAATGGAATTTTAGATGACTCTCACACTAATATAGGCAGTGACTATACACACACACGTGTGTGTGTATACATCTATTTTATGCATCAAAATTATTTTCCCTAAAATATCCATAGAAAATTCTCTTTTTTTCCTTTTCAATTTCAATACCCAATTTCCCAGGCATAAAATATCAGATAAAGGAGTGTCATCCAACATAAATTCTCTTTACATTTCTCCAAAAATTAACGTTAGAAAAAAAGCTAAATTTCTATCCACTAAACATATTTTTCAGCTGTCCCAGGAAAACAGCTCCGCTTATTTAAAAATTAATATACATAACTCGGTTTTTTCCGATTATATTAAATGGTACAGGTTCAATTTTGTCTCTCTAAATTGAAGAATCTTGTCTCACGGAAATAAAATCAACTGATTCTTTCAATAGGGTCCAACTTCATTAAAAGATGTATTCATGAGATATTAAATGCAAATCCGTTCTCCTATACTGACGGTAGGATGGACATGACTTTTAAACAGCAATAAATGTGAAGTACCATATCGTTGGACTTCCCTCACTGATGATGTCAAGAAATTAATTAGTACTCCTACACACACACATACACACACACACACACACACACACACACATATATATATATATATATATATGTATATATATACATATATATACATATATATATATAATATATATATATATATATATATATATATATATATATATTATATATATATATATATATATATATATATCTATATAATATATATATAAATATATACTATATGTATGTATATATATATATATATATATATATTAGATATATATATATATTAATATATATATTGTATATATAAAAATATATGTATGTATATATATACATATATTATATATATATATATATAAGTATATAAAATTGCTTGTATTATATCATATCTTTTAGTACATAAATGATATCAGTATTAATTTTGAAATATAATTATTCAGCAGCTATTCATTTGAAATCTTATTAATCACTACGAAAATGTATTTATCAGAAGACCGAATTCTAGTGAAATGGAAGACTAAGCATTATATGGTTGTTTATGCAAGGGAGGATAATGGAAAAAGGAAATACTGTCACTGATATCGTTTAAATAATAACCTTTCATGGGAAGTAATGAGGAAGTAAACAATTAGAACTGACAAATTAAACTAAATTAAACTTTTATTTTTGGAGAAATCTACTTAAGTTTGATTTACTACAAACATTAAGGTTACATTAATTAATCTTTACATCTATAGCAAATGTGGAAAGAAAAGACTCACGTGAAGATATTAAGTTTTTTATTTATTTTGAAAAGTGATTGGAGGTCATCTTTTAAATTTCTTTATTTATTTTGTTTGTTTCTATTTCTTCCAATCTATTCTAGTATTTAAATGATTATAAATGCATGTTTTTTTATTCTATTTCGCTGGCAGAGCAAAAGCATTAGCACGTTCTAAATAATAATGGAAGCCGCATGAAAAGTTAATTAACTTAAAGTAGCGAGTCATATTTTGTGCCCCGAAATTTGTCTGCAAATACAGGTTTGAAAAGAATTATTAAAATAAATGCATAAATATAGAAACTCTACTGGAATAATGAGACAGCAGAGTTTCTTAATTGATACGAACACGCGAGATATATTTTTATCAGTTTTTGAAAGAAAACTTCACTAAATATATCTGCTGAATTATTAATGAGTTCACGAAATATAAGCATGAAAAGTGAAGTATTACCACTTCGGATTCCATTAAAGAGATTTATAACAATTAAAATTTATTTGCAATTTTTATTAATGCCTTTTTTCATAAATATATATAAATATATAAACTTGACAGCTTAATTTGCAAATAATGCAAAAGAAAATTCTATTTTATTTTCCTGATTTTAATAGGATGAGTTTGTTATTTTGGAATTTATTCCCTCCCACTTCTATTCGTTCTATTTTATTTTGAATTCTCGCTCACGCATAGCGTAGAGTGATTCAATTAATCAGAGATCAGCACTCGATTAATCGGGATATAAATGGTTTTTCCAAGTACAACTTAATGGCTCTTAAGAGGAGACACTTCTGAGCGTTTCTTCTTCTAATACAGTCAGCACTGTTAAAAGATATTCCATGTCATTAAGGGGTCAACTAGTTACCCTCAGCCTTTCATGAATGTCTGTGAGTACGTAAATATGTTCCAGAATGAGGTAATGCCGAATATTTAAGTTCAACCATGGAAAGAATTTTTACAGTGTAATATCACATAGAGGAAACCTTACTTCACTTTTATTTCCTATTATAGAAATTTTAAACAATTTTTCTAAGCAGATTAGGCAGTGTATAAGTATTTTTCTATCATCTAAACGAGATTGAGGATAAAAACATTTATAGATTTAAACCTTTTAGCTTGTAAAAAATCCCTTCTCTATTGTTTTTAATTTCTGACACTATTAGAGAGTTGCAATAAGTATATACAGAATGTGTACTAGCCTAATATATTGTATTAAAGTTTTCACGTACATCCATACAAGTTTATACCTCTATAGGTAAAACTATTAAAATTTCATTTGCTAGGTGAACATATTTTAAAAAGATACTATGGCTAAATCAGTGAGTTTGTTTTATAAGCTGTACAATAAAACTGAAATGTACATGGTTCATGTTAAAGATGTAATTCTTTCAACCTCTGACCGTAAATAGTAATGACTGTGACATAAAATGAAAAATTCTTATAGCCATAACATTGTTCTGTATTGTAAGAGGAATGTTCAATAAGTAATAATTATATATTTATATATTCTTTCCATATAGCAGTCAGGTTAAAGTACTTGTTACGAAAAGTATTTGAAAACCACCTCTATATTAGTCATACATGCCTTGTTGCTTTTGAATGCAGGCCATATAGCTGAGAAAATAGATGAAAATCGCACTGTGATCAGGATTATTAGGAGGTTTTATATCATCTTCTATAAAACGACCAGTATCAATAAGCGGTTTTGCTTTACTGTGATAAGAAGCCATTCTTAGCAATAGACTCCTTTGATGTGTTTGTAGTTCTACCATCTGTTTCCCTTATTGTCTACAAATGTTTATAATAACGATACACACTTGCACTCATCCTAACTTCACTGTGGAAATGTTTAGATATCATTTAAAAGTGTTTAATGCCGTTTTTTGTAAACATAATAAAATTAAATTATAGCATTTCTCAAAGGGCACTTCCATTTCCAAGATTGTTCGCTGCTGTCAGATGCCACAAAATATGCTTTTCTTTTCCATATTAGCCTGTATGCTTTGATTTATATTAGCTTGCATATATCAACCTTTGGATTTTTTAAAACAAATACCAATATTTATTTTATTCCTTGATTGTTATTATATTGATGATTAGTTTTTAAACAATAAATTAAGTTATGTTACCTATTAAACAGCCTGTGAGTTAACTAAAATAATTTTTATTTAATTGCTATAATGAGAGATTTATGATGTATTGGAATGTTTGTTTAAAATTATTATTGAAACATTTTGAAGATGTGCTTTCAAATGCTTTATTTTAGAGTGTCTTTCTAAATTTTTTAAACTAATAAGTAGATATGGGGAAATAGGGAAAATAAGGTGCGAAATTGAGATAAAATAATAATATATAGAAATAACAAACAAGACATATTTTCAACTTTAAAGTTTATTTCGTATAACTGACTTATATTTTCTGCTATCAATAAAGTAAACTTTGTGTCAATGTGATTTACAGGCACATTTTATTTAGTTATAATCAAATCAAAAGGAAACTTTTAACTATATTTTCAATAGAACAAACAAACTCATTACTAAAACTAATGCAAAAAATATATTCAAACGCATACGAACGTGATCTAATGAAAATGTGACGAAAACATGATATTTTATATTAATTAAAAAAGAAAAAATGTAAATTCTGTTCATAATTTAAATTACTTTAGAGCAAAATTGAAATGTTTCAACGACTGTGATCTCTTGCTTTACGACGAACAGAAGGATTTGAAAATGCCTTAGTTTAAGTGTAGGCTAGGAAGAAATAAAATAAGGTACATTTTGATGATATAAATGCAAGTGAAAAAAAAGTCGTAACTAAATAATTTTAAAATACTTACGGTCTTAAAATATCACTGAAATTGAATAACACGTAAAAAGTCTTTTTTCATTAAGGAATATTGGAAAAAAATACTTTAAAATTTCAAACTATCTATTGCAAAATAGTCTTTCTTTTATAAATAGATTGATAAAAAGGAAAACAGATTACATGGATTGTGGAGCATTCATTGTAATACTTGGCTTTTACTTTCAAGATTTTTCGAAGAATTTTCTAAGGTTAAAGCATTATCGGGCAATAGAAGGGAAAGTATCATTGCTTTGTTTGAGTTTTACTACACATGAACGGTTAAATAGTGTTCAAGCTTTGTTCAAATTTTTCTCTTCTATTACTGCTGCAACTGCGAACGACAGGTTAATTACCTTTTGAGGGAAAAGAGCAGTTCTTTCCTTATTTTGCTCGAGGCTCACTTTATTGTTAGGTATCTGGGCACTTTTCATAACACAGTGATACAGCAGGCATATGAAAAAAGGCCTTTTATCCATATCGGTTGAAATCAAGAATAAAGATTTTTAATGAAATCATGATTAAAATATTTCTTCACAAAGAAGTAATTTTCAAGTTTTTAAATTGAATTTTTTTCGTAAATGTGGTAATACATATTACTCAAAGTATTATAGATTACATCAACATGGATAACTTTATTCATAATCGTATTTGTGTAAAAAATTTATCATAAAACTTCAAATTGTTTTTATATGATGATCTATATCGGATATACTGTATAATAAGAAATCATAATCTAATGCAAATGGTTTGTATTATTTCCTAGCAAATGATAGTACCATCGCTTGATTTATTGAACTTTTACATTTTATTTATATTGTAAATTAACCCTTAATTTGACAAGATGTTTTTTTTCAAATAATTTTTTTTCTGTTATTTTCCCATGTCTGTATAAGCCGAACGATGGCCGAATGGTTAGAGTGCTGGCATTCGAAACCGGAGTTCGCGGGTTCAAATCCCACTATGGCATGGATGTTCATAGCCGTTCGAATCGGCATTAAGCAGTAGGTCCCGGTCTCATTAACCCTCGTGTTGCAAAAAGTAGACCGTATCACTGCAAAACCTAACCTAACCTAACCCATGTCTGTATAGGGATTAGGATATCTCTAAAATAAACAAAAAAAAAATATATCATTTTCCATTTTTGAGATAATTAATGTCCGCTGTGGCAAACACAGACAATTATGTTATATAGTAGTTATAAATATACAGGTCCGGTGTAGCGGCCAGACTTAGCCAAATTAAGGGTTAAGGGCAAAGCTTATTAAACTTTTAATTTTTACCAGCTAATAAACCACAAAGTTTTATTACTTTGAGTTTTAGGACTCATTAACTAATTAGTATTGTTCAATCATTGTATAAATGTTTACATTTTAAGGGCGAAATTTAATCCCTATTTTATATATCACCTTTTAATAAATAACTAGCAGGTTTGCCCGTGCTTCGCTACGGTGAACTTAATATATTACTTTTAAACAAAGATTTATTTTTCGTGAATAACTCTCTAAATTTGTCACAGTTCAGTTCGAGTCATTGGCATGTTTATATATTTCTATTATAAGCGTATTATAACATTATTCAGTTTTTATAATCGAATTTGTCTTATATTAAATTTGCTCAAACTTTTTTTATTATAAAATATAAGCTTAACCCTAAATTGCATTACTGTATTACTACTGTACGTTGATTAGCAAAGTTAACAGATCTTGCCATATTACGTGATAGAATAGGAAGCACAGGTTTTGACAGCAACAGTGCTAATTTTGTTGGTAGTAATAAATGTTTTCCAAAATTAAGGAAATTTATGACAAACCACATAGTTTTGTATGAAACAGAAACACACATTCACATCGACAACCACATGAATATGACGATAACTATATAAAATGATAGGTTTTATTTGGCCATGAGAGTGACTGAAATTTGTACTTTTTGTACTTAGAATATTGTTGATATGCATTTCATTGTAACATAAAAATGAACCAAGAATTAAATTTAAAATTAGTTCTCATATAAAAATTCTATAATTTGAGTCACATAGAAATGAAAGTGAATCACTTTATATCTCAAATTTCAGTTCAAATCGAATAGATACTAAGCAGACGATTTTAAATAATATAAAATAAGAAATGAATAAATGAAATATTTAAATGAATGACGTCATAATGATAGAAAAATATCATTTTCGCCTATTTATTATGTGATGAATTGAACATTTTAATCTCCTGCTTTTAACCGTGGAAAACTGCGTTTAAAACAATTACTTGGGATGACGTCACATTGCTAGAAAGATTGCATCTTTCCCTTAGATATGATGCGATAAATTAAAAACTTAATCGTTTGCGTTTAACCGGGGAAAATAATGCTTGGAATAATGACATGAAATGCTCGAAAAAGGGGGAAGGAATGAATTTCGAACGTTGAAAATTTACAAAAACCTTCCCAGGGATATACCTAAACATTTCCCAAATTTTCACGGCGATTGGATGCATAGTTTTTGAGTCTATTGAGTACAGACAGACAGACACACACAAATTCATTTTTATATATATAGATGAGAAATCTCGGGTAAAGAATAAGAAATAACGTGACACGTCTCTCAGTGACCTAAATATAAGCAAGTCTACGGAAAAGTCCTTTTAAACATATCGGTTAAAACCAAGAATATTAAAGAAAACTTGGTTAAAATATATCTTCGTAGAGAAGATATGTTCATGTTTTTAAATGTATATATTTTTGTCAACTGTGATACACATTTCTCAAATCGTTGTAGACGGCAACAACAAGCATAACTTTATTTATAATCATATAATTCTAAAATAATATGTAATAGTATAATAACGATTAATCACAAACATTTTAAATTGTTTTTTTAATATGTAAAAGGGACTTATTTTACTATTTCTAAAACAATGCTATATCTAAACAAATTTTGAAAATAATTTATTACTCCATAAATTTTTCAGTCTTTTAATATCAACATTTATATTATCAGTATAAAAATTCTACGTTTGAATTTGTTATAAATCAGAGTGAATAGACTAGTACGGTATAATGACACTACAATAATTCATTAGGAGGCACATTACTATAAAACACAATACAGTAAATTGATGAGTGTATTTTGTAATAATTTAAATATTTATCTACTTTTAGAAAATGTTTAACACAAATTACTTTTTGTATAAAAAAAACTTTTGAATGCATTAAATAATTAATTTTCAAATTTGAATAATTAAAAAAATAATTCAATAATTTCCAAAATCTGTATTTTATTCAAATTCAGTTGTTTATTTCGTAAAATTGACATTAAACTATTATTTATACTTTTAGCGTCCAGCTAAAATCGGATTAAAAATTATATACATAATTATACAAAATAAACTAGATTTTTAGTTAGTAAAATTTTGGTTTAAGAATTTCATTCTTATGTATTTCCTTGCATAAGTAATTTAATTAACGTCAGTAAACATTTTCTTATTATTTAATTTATAGTAATATACCCGGAATTGTTATACACATTTTCATTGGGAATGAAATATGTATGGAGTGTAATTATATCTAAATATGTCTAGCATTATTACTTAAACCTTAGTGTTTCAAACTTTCTTAATTTTTTCAAAATTTTATTATTTAGAAATGTTAGAAAATGTGTTACCTTATATGTAAGAATATTCGTATTCAAAACTAATAAGAAATAAAAGTGTATAGTCATAGTAAACAATCTTTCAAAAATATTGTTTGAATATTACAGCTAAAATATATGGTGTTTTATTTTCATAAGAATTAGACAATATACAAAAAAATTTTATTTGATGAGTAGTTTTAAAATTATTTAAATTTTTTTGCAGGATGTTAACTCCTTCATTAAATTTTAAGAAATATATTTGTATATAATATTCATCTATCTATTAGGATAAAATCATTTTATTCTAATCGATATTTATCACATATTCTATTTTTATAAACAAATGTGAAGTGCATTAAATAATTAATTTCTTTATGCAATTGTTTTTATTTAAATCTTATAATATGATGACTGTTAGACTTCTTAAATTTATTGATTGTAAATTACTACGCCTGTTTTTTAAATTTTAACTTTTGAAAAACGTATTTTAAATATGTATATATATATATATATATATGTATATATATATATATATATATATATATATATATATATATATATATATATATATAAATATATATATATTATATATATATATATATATAATATATATATATATATATATATATATATATATATATATATATATATATATATATATATATATACATATATATATATATATACATATATATATATATATATATATATATATATATATATATATATATATATATATATATATATATATATATATATATATATATATATATATATATATATATATATATATATATATATATATATATATATATATATATATATATATATATATATATATATATATATATATATATATATATATATATATATATATATATATATTATATATATATATATATACATATATATATATATACTATATATATATATATATATATATATATATATATATATATATATATATATATATATATATATATATATATATATATATATATATATATATATATATATATATATATATATATATATATATATATATATATATATATATATATATATATATATATATATATATATATATATATATATATATATATATATATATATATATATATATATATATATATATATATATATATATATATATATATATATATATATATATAATATATATATATAT
Source organism: Pardosa pseudoannulata (assembly GCA_032207245.1). Lineage (NCBI taxonomy): Eukaryota > Metazoa > Arthropoda > Arachnida > Araneae > Lycosidae > Pardosa > Pardosa pseudoannulata. The sequence goes on from CM063503.1 coordinate 101,600,523, forward strand.
ATATATATATATATATATACATATATATATATATATATATATATATATATATATATATATATATATATATATATATATATATATATATAATATATATATATATATATATATATATATATATATATATATATATATATATATATATATATATATATATATATATATATATATATATACATATATATATATATATATATATATATATATATATATATATATATATATATATATATATATATATATATATATATATGTATTCAACACAACAAAGATTTAATCTTACATTTTATTATTACCGACAGAAAAGTTGCATATTCGCACCAAATTATATGGAGCATAAGAAAATCTACATTAAAAATAATTTGCTGCTTAATAGAACTTATAAATGCAGATATATTTTTATCAAATTTTAATCATAAACTTTTTAATGAAAAAGTTTTTTTCTTAACTCATTAACACATTGGTAATTAAATTTTCAACATTAAATGAATGTAGGTCACTAAATATTTCCGCATTCTTCGCTTTTTATTTAAGAAATTTAACCGTGTAGAAAGGGTCCATAAAATAAGAATTTGAGATCGACATAATTTGCATACAAATGACATCGTTCGGAAGAAAGAAATAGATCGTAAAAATTCACACTACATCTCAAACATAACCCCTTTTCAAGTAGCTATTTCCCCTTTACTTCTAAGTGAACACCCCCACCTTAATTTCGCTTTCAAAGCCATCTGTTATTGATCCGAAGAATTGATGAGAGGTGAAATACAATTTTGAGGCGGGTGGTCCAAAACTAAGGGACCACGTAGGGATTAAGGGAAGGTCCACGTATCATCAAAAATCAAGTGGTCTTTTCAAAATATTTTACGAAAACATTCGGGAAGAATTTCCGTCATCAGTCAAGCGTTTCTTCAGCTATCAACTTCGAATGTTTGTAAAATAGTTTATTAACCTATAGGCAGTATATTATCTTACATTCTTCATCTTTTAAAACAACATGTTTCCTGACTCTTTTGTCAACTATAAAAAATTGATATAAATAAATTTTAATGACTTAAGGATACAAATAAAAGTATTTTTCTACTAAAATACTAATTAAATTGAAGATCATTTCAGACTCATTCTAGGTAATTTAGGCAAAAAACATTTTATTATCCTAAAATAATACTGGATATTAATAGTATGTAAATAATATTCATCTATTTAAACAAAAGACTGGATGTAATGTTATTTTAAACAGTAATTATTAAAATTATATTAGTCTATTCTTTTCCGAAAAGGAAATTCAATGGTAGAAAAATGTAGTTATTGTATATTAGAGAAATATTATATACATCTATTAATTTAGTAACTATAAATATTTTAAGAGGTGGTTTAATCAGAAATGTGTATTATCTTTTTAATTAAAAAATCAGTTTCTCTTAGAATGCATTCTTTTCTGTCTCTCTCTACACACACACACACATATATAATACACATATCTATATATATATATCATTATATATAATATATATATATATATATATATATATATATATATATATATATATATATATAATATATATATAATATCTATATATATATATATATATTATATATTTGTGTAATATATATATATATATATATGTATTATATTATATATAATAATATATATATATATATTATATATATATATATATATATATTATATATATATATATATATAATATAAATATATAAATATATAAATATATATATATTATATATATATAATATATATATATTATATATATATATATATATATATATATATATAATATATATATATATATATATATATATATATATATATATATATGTATATATATATATATATATATATATATATATATATATATATATATATATATATATATATATATATATATATATATATATATATATATATATATATATATATATATATATATATATATATATATATATATATATATATATATATATATATATATATATATATATATATATATATATATATATATATATATATATATATATATATATATATATATATATATATATATATATATATATATATATATATATATATATATATATATATATATATATATATATATATATAATATATATATATATATATATATATATATATATATATATATATATATATATATATATATATATATATATATATATATATATATATATATATATATATATATATATAATATATATATATATATATATATATATATATATATATATATATATATATATATATATATATATATATATAATATAAATATATATATAATATAATATAATATATATATATATATATATATATATATATATATATATATATATATATATATATATATATATATAAAACATATAAAAATAAATATGTAATATAATATATAAAAAAAAAAAAAAAAAAATATAATAAATAAAAAAAAATATTTTATATTAATTATATATATATATATTATAAAAAATAGTGAAATATAAAAAAAAGAATTAAAATTGTAAGAATATAAAAAAAGTGTCACTATGAGAAAGGAAAAGTCTAAAAATTTTTAGATCAAATGACATTTACATAGACAGACAAAAAAACAAAAATTCTCGTACAGAGGTGCACCCAAAGAGAAGGCATAATAATATGTCAAGGGACAAGAAACTATTAGCGAATTTAAGTTATAATCAGCAAACATTTCAGCTGGAAATATTATAGATAAAAATTATATATATATATAGAAAGGTTTGGAAAATGCATAGAAAGAATTTTAAGTCGAGGACGCTCTTTTAAGACATTTAGAGGCTAGGAAAAAGATTGTAAGAAATGGGAGAGAAGAGGTTTTTAAGGAAATATTAAAGCTTAATAATTTTGATATAAAAACTAAATTATATAAATATAAATATAAATATAATATATAAATATATATATATATATATATATATATATACAGTAGGGCTTCCATCCATTGAGTTTCAAGAATATAGAGATGGACGTGAATGAATGCGGGAAAAGGAAAAATGTGGATTTTTCTAAGCATGTAGACATCCGATTATATGTGTTGCTCTGAATAAACTACTTATTTCTAATATTAATTGTAAGTAATAAAAATTTTATAAAATATAATCTGCATTTGTAAAAAACAGCATTTTATAAAATATAACTCTTAGAATGATACTCATCATTTAAAATATATTTTGTAATTGTTATCTGATTTATCCGTTGATTATCTGATTAGAAGAAAGATAATTCTACTGGTCATATATAAAGGATTAATGTTTAACAAATCTTCATTTGCTTTAGAAACAACCAGTAATTGTTCATGTTCCGTTTCTACTGGTATATATACTTAGGTCAAGATTGCTGTGACTCCACATGTTAGGCTACTAATATGTGGCCTTTTTCGGTTGGAAATCAAGGAAATCTCCTGGTACGGCAAAGATATCTTGCAATCTGCATAATTTTATAACATTTGTATTAACTTTATATTTAAGTATTAAAAGTTAACAAATGAAATATTGCAAAAGTACTGTTATAAAAGTAGAGAGAAATGCAATTTATGTGATGTAATGTAATTTTGAAAATCGAATAGTCCTGGGAACTTTAAGTGAATATCCTCCAGGCAGAAAACGTTGAATATTTATTAATCAAAAATATTTTGCAATGAAGTGGAAAGCTTAAAGGTAGTCTTAAATTGTGTGTACATAAATATGTGGGATGAATAGAATAACTTGTTTAAATACATATGTTATAACTTGGTTTAGAACACTCTATTTAATTTTACGAACCAAGACTACTAATTACACTTGAACCAACTGTTTACAACAGAATCCAAACCACCAAAATATGAACCAGCATAACAATAATTCTATAATAGTTAGTAATTACACCAGAACGCACTGTTTAAATTGAAATCCGTAAGATACACACCTCTAAACCGACAACAGAATTTGTAACTACAGATTTAATTTCTAAAGACATCTATTTACCTGCTCAACTATTATACAAACAATGCCTAAAAATGAAGATCCTCCCAAGAAACTAGTTCTACTAGCTCTCAATTAATATAGTAGAAATATATTACATATATTCCAATGAAGTGCAAAAATAACAATTATACATATTTACATTTCCTTCAATCCTGGTTTGAAAATGATAATTTTAATAAAATGCGATTGTTATATTTTGTCTCGACTACTCCGTTAAAATTTTTTGTAATAAGAATTGCAAACTATACTAGGACCTACTGTTTAATTTCAATTACGTACGACGCACACACACACGCATATATATATATATATATATATATATATATATATATATATATATATATATATATATATATATATATATATATATATATATATATATATATATATATATATATATATATATATATATATATATATATATATATATATATATATATATATATATATATATATATATATATATATATATATATATATATATATATATATATATATATATATATATATATATATATATATATATATATATATATATATATATATAAATATATATATATATATATATATATATATATATATATATATATATATATATATATATATATATAATATATATATATATATATATATATATATATATATATATATATATATATATATATATATATATATATATATATATATAAATATGTATATATATATATACAAATATATATATATGTATATGTATATGTATATATATATATGTATATGTATATGTATATATATATATGTATATGTATATGTATATGTATATGTATATATATATATATATATATATATATATATTATATATATATATATATATATATATATATATATATATACATATAAATATATATATATATATATATATATATATATATATATATATATATATATATATATATATATATATATATATATATATATATATATATATATATATATATATATATATATATATATATATATATATATATATATATATATATATATATATATATATATATATATATATATATATAAACAAGCTTGAAATTACGGATTAAATTTGTGAAAGACATCTAATTTCCTCCTCGGCTATCTTCCAATATTGCCTAAATGGAGAGTCATCGAAAGAAACTTGTTCTCATTAAAGATATGAAATGTTAATATTTTTATTAATATGTAACATTAATCTTAAAAACATTTATTTTATTTTTTAAAAGATTACTGCTCCATTTCTGCATGCCGTCGATCTACCTCTTTGCCTAACACCTTCATAGAAAGTGATCGAAAGAAACTAATTCACGCCAGATGAAAAACATCCAAATATTAGCATACTATTTTGTTTATATATAACCGTCACATTAATGATGTATATTTTATTTTTGAAATGACTACTGAGAATCGAATGAAATAAATTTTAGAGATATAGTAACTCATCGATTTATGCTCTCAATTACTGCCTTAGAAAGAAAATATTTTTATTGATTCTAGCTTAATTCTCTTTTTTTATGCATTTTTAGATTATCACTAAATCAAAGCTTTAAATAAATAAGCACGAAGCATTTATTGATTATACATCAAAGAAAGGGAAAAAATAATAGGAAGAATACGAAAAATCCCTTCTTATCGGATATTATGATCAACTGAAATTCCACAAAAATCTTTGCATAAAAAAAATTGCCTTTTATTTTTTTCCAATTTTTTCTTTCGAATCGGATGAATCTGGCAGGAAATGAAAAAGAAAACTTTATAAGCATGATAATTAAGGTTGTAAGCAAATAAATATTTCGCTGCTGGAAATCTTTGTATTACTGTTTAAAATGACTTTCACGAAAGAATTTGCAGAATGGCTGTTCTAAAGGTGAGGAATTGTACACATACTTTGATTACATTTCTAATGTTGGCTTCAATTTTGCGAAATTAAATAGAATTTTGGGGATGTTGCTTAGAAGATAGTTCTGCTAAGTCATTATTTGTTTTTTTCTTGAAATATCATAATAAAAATGTTATAAAAAATTTAAGCATTTTTTATGAAGCATGCTATTTTAATTTCAAAATACCATTGACATATCTTTACTTTTAACACGTGTTTTTAACACTTATGTAATAATCTTACATTAATCCTACTATTAGTGAAAAGTTTATATAAAATGTTTAAAAATGGAAATAGCGGAACTAGACAGAAATAAATGGAATAACTTAATTCATTCTTCAGAATGTATTAGTAAATGTGTGTGTGTATATGTGACATGTCATGGTGCAGAGTTAATGCGAATGGACAGCAGTCTTCTTGATAATAATAAGTTTATTAAACCTTCATTAAAGTAAAACTTGCGCCATTTTCACTTTTTCCTCGAAGACACGAGTAGAGTGTTCTTGATAGCTCTATGTCCACGCGCTGATTGAAACTAATCTGTTTGCAAGCTCATCAAATAGCTCAAAAATGCTTCCGCCTGACCGGATGATCTCAAAAGCTTACGCGAGTGTGAGTCTTTTTCATTTTTTTTTTTATTATAAAAGAGTTCTCTTTCTGAAATCGCTTTTTAACTCACATAATTTCCAACTTCCCCTTTTTTAGACCTGACATTATATATATATATATATATATATATATATATATATATATATATATATATATATATATATGTAATATATCAAAATTATTTAACTTTAATATTTCTTCAAAAACCTCCTCTCTCCTATTTTAATTCATCCAAATCTCTTTCCCAGCCTCTAAATGGTTTAATCAGTGAAGTATTTTCCACTTAACATTCATTCTGTCATAAAACTATAAACTTTCTGTCTATACAGCAGTTTCCCAGGTGTTCGCGGAACATGTGTTCATGTTTTGCTGATATTGCAGTCAATTCACTTATTAAGCTGTTGTTGTTGTGGGAAAATTCTTGTTGTCAGCGTTCTTGGGTGTACTTGTGTCTGAACAGAGTGAACTCTGTGGCTTTTGATTTTGTATGGTCCAGAAGGACAGATGTCCGTGTTGCTGCTCTGAAATAAAGTTTTAAATTAGACTTCTGAGTTCTCTTGAATATGAGACCCGACTGCATCTTTGTACTTTATGAATGCTAGCTGTTGAACTTTCTCCTTGTGAAGGAGTTTTATAAAAAATGGATTACATATATATATATATATATATATATATATATATATATATATATATATATATATACATATATATATATATATATATATATATAATTGTGTGAGCGTATGTATGTGTCTGAATTTATGTTTGAGCTTATAATGAGCTCAAAAGAAAGCTTGAATATTTTTACCATGCCTGATAAACTTTAAGTTTTCAACATACTACAAGCGCTAGAAAAAAGACATTTTACTCAGAATTGCAGTATCCATTTCTAATGGCATTTTATATTTCTAATATATGTTAAATCACATGGTATAATTCTCATTTTATAAACTTTCATTATAAGGCTAAAATTTTTTTATCTCAAGAATCCCGAGTTTAAATATATTGGAATATATGATTTTCACCATGTAAAAATTATTAAAAAAATTTGAAATATAAAATTCGAAATTTATTTTTAAAAAAGAGTTTCTTCTACATCCAAAAATAATATATATTTTAAACATTCTAAATTATTTTGCATTAATCATATCCTATTATAACGAATTTGAGACTATATATTTCTATAATTTCAAGAATCCTGAATTTAAATATATTGGATTATATGATTTTCACACTGTAAAAATTATATAAAAAATTTAAAATATAAAAATGTAAATTTATTTCTAAAAAACGGTATTTTTTACATCCAAAAATAATATATATTTTAAACATTCTAAATTATTTTGCATGAATTATATCCTAGTATAATGAATTTGAGACTATATATTTCTGTAATTTCAAGAATCCTGAATTTAAAGGCATTGGATATATGATTTTCACACTGTAAAAATTATATAAAAAATTTTAAATATAAAAATGAAAATTTATTCCTAAAAATTGGTATTTGTACATCCAAAAATAATATATATTTTAAGCATTCTAAATTATTTTGCATGAATCATATCTTAGTATAACGAATTTAGGATTATATATTTGTGTAATTATTCCCGTAAAAATCCTATGCATCAATGAATCAATGAATTTGATAATACGAAAAAACTCATACTAAAA
>CM063503.1:101613692-101621192 GCA_032207245.1 Pardosa pseudoannulata
TTAAAGTTACGGAAATATATTATTGCAAACGTCAGTCTACTCTGAAACACTTATTGGACTAAAAGTTTGATTTATTTTTGAAACATCCTGGCTCCTATCCATGGGAAAACAACATATGCTACAAGAACTTGCTACGTGACTATACATAAACAATAATATTGGAGATAATTTTTTCAACTCGCACCTAGTTTTCTGAATATAAAACATGTTCAATACCCCTAAAATAGCCTTCTGAAGGGACCCACGACATTGATGCATTTAGATTGGAAAAATGGAATACATGATGAGACAGTCGATGTTTGAGGGAAAAATTTCCGAGTTTTTATTTCTAGTAAATGTAAGCTCTAAAGTTTGTAACAAAATAGAATTTCTTTCTTACCTACTGAAAAAGTAAGTTTCTGTTTGTTCTGTTTATTTCTGTTATTTTTCTTTACTTTTTTCCTGTTTTAGAATTCAATAAGAACCGTATAGTTCTTTTCCCCTCCTTCTAAATATACTTCTGTTTGATAAGGTTTAAAGCCGCAATCACTGCCAATTTTATTCTAGATAGGGATTCTAGATTTCAAAATAGTACGCTTATGTAGATTTTTGAATACACTATGTATATCCACTCAAATCGGCGAATTCACACGCACACACACATATATATTTAATATATATTGTTTCTGGGTATGTGTTTTTATCTATGTATATCTAAATGTATTGCTATGTATGTGACCCATAAAATTAATAACACTAACAATTTTTATAACCATGATTAATGTAGCTGATAAAAAAATTATTTGAGAAATACAATAAGCTTTAAGTATAATTTTATATTATTTTATATAATAATTTTATATTTATTCTGTTTTAATTCCCTTTTTAGAAAAGAAAAATATAATAAACTATTCAAATTCATGCATAAAAAGTTATTAAAAATTATGTAAATTTTATTCCAACTCATATAATATCTGTTTTTATATTTGATTTAATTATTTATTTTCCTGCTAAAGTACACATAAAAGTGCGTTTTCATATAAATCATACATTACTAGTATTTTCAAAAAATGAATTATTCCCATTTATAATGATTTTATCATGTTTAGGATCATAAATACTAAAAATAAAGAAGTCTGCATTGAATAAAAAAGATAATTTAACAACAAAGATATGAAAATTTCAAATTGCTTTCAAAAGTAAATTTTCTCTGTCAAATATAATTAGGTATTCAAATTGGAAATACTTTGTACAAAATGTATAAAGAAGTTATTTACGAGTTAAATTTATTCGCGATAATGGCACAAAGAAAACAAAGGACTTGACAAAAAATCAATAGAGGAATTTTAGCCTGCTTAGGCAATTGCTACCATTTATCGCAGAGGGAAAAGGAAAATTATCTTCAGAACTCCCTTATGGGGTGGGAAACTTACACATAAAAGAATGCAGTAGAAATTTGAAGATATAAACTCTTCATTAAACACTGATGAAAACAACATGCAAAATCCTCTTTGGGATCATAAATTCAATGTTATAAGCAACATGAGAATAGCTTAGGGACTGTTAAATGGTAAAAGTATTTTAATGAAAAACGTAAACATTTCCTGGTTTGAAAATTTACTTTAAAAACAAAATTTGTATATGTATTGATTTCTCTCTAGTCTTTTAATTAAATTCCACATCATTTGTGCGATAAAATTACTAAACAGAAATTAAAAATGTAAATTCAAAATGTTAAAAGCTTATTTTATGAAAATTTTCATACTGGCTCTGTTTATAGAATTAGGTTGGCATTTATGGTAGATTATATATAAAAAACATTTTTTGTCGATTTCAGCTGAGCAAAAATTAGCATTTAAATATTTCATTTGAACACTCTCCTTATATCAATATGCTTATATACAATAACTAAATCATTGGATCATAAATATTTTAGTTTTTTATGTTAAAATTTTGAGTCACGAAAAATCCTATATCATTGAAACAGTCATTCTACGAAACCAGTTAAGACTTACTTTTGATTTTTGCCTAAAATTATTTTTTATTGTCTAAAAGCTGAATTAGCAGGCATAGTACGAGTACAGATACATACATATATTGTGATATATTTATATATATATATATATATATATATATATATATATATATATATATATATATATATATATATATATATATGTATATATATATATATGTATATATATATATATATATATATATATATGTATATATATATATGTATATATATATATATATATATATGTATATATATATATATATGTATATATATATATATTATATATATATATATATATATATATATATATATATATATATATATATATATATATATATATATATATATATATATATATATATATATATATATATATATATATATATATATATATATATATATATATATGTATATATATATATATATATATATATATATATATATATATATATATATATATATATATATATATATATATATATATATATATATATATATATGTATTATATATATATATATATGTGTGTATATATATATATATATATATATATATATATATATATATATATATATATATATATATATGACATGTCGTGATCCAGAGTTAAGGCGAATGGAAAACAGTATTTTGATAATAATAAGTTTATTAAACCATCGGTAAAGTAAAACTTGCGCCATTTTCACTTTTTTGTCAAAAACACGCGTAGAGTATTGTTGAAAGCTCCATGCCCACGCGCTGATTGAAAACTTATCTGTTTGCAAGCTCATCAAATTGTTTCAAAATGCTTCCGCCTGACCGGATTATCCTAAAAACTTACGCGAGTGTGGGTCTATTTCATTTATTTTACAATTATAAAAGAGTTCCCTTTTAAAAATCGTTTTTAACTCACGTAATCTCCAACTACCCCTTTTATAGACCTGAAATATATATATATATATATATATATATATATATGGGTGGGTGGGATATTAAAATGCTATCCAAGACATTAACTAATATATTTTATTTTGTGATGTAAACAGAAACTCAATACAAAGACCTAATTTATTAATTCTTAAAATCCTTCATAAGACTAAATACACTGTAGTTGCCATGATATCTTGGAGATTTATTGAGACTTTAACGCTATAGGGTTTACTTTTGACGGGCTATTTTCACGCATTTTTTAGACTTTTAAATGCTATGAACTAAGATAATTAAAATTACGAGTTTCCAATCGAGCATGACATTACATAACACCAGTTAACCTGGTGTTGTAAAGACTAAAAGTGTATACTGTCTGAGTCTTTCTGACAGTATAAAATGCTATTTTAATGTAATTTGGCTACGTCTGTTTGATTTTCAGTTTTTGTGTGGGTTTAATAAAGATCTGCGACTGCATTTATTTGCCAATTTAAGCTCTGTCATATCAAATTACGGCTGTTTTTTCTCAAATATTTAGGCATTTGATGTCATAAAAGTATATTAAAATAACCTTCAATAAATAATGCCTAAATAATTTCTTATTCATTACTTTAAATAAAAAATGTTAAGTATAAGATGTGTTCAATTTATTAAATATGGTGTAACCTCTACTAAACGAGTCTCTACTTGGCAAATTTGTGTGTTTTTAAACATTTCCTTACAATGAAGAATATTTAGAATAGTTTTTCCTAATACAACCTCCAAATAATGAAGCACATTCTTTATTTAATTAATATTTTCCTAAGATCTAACACTTTTTTTCTCACTTCATCTTAAAATATTTTTCGATGTTTCAAATCTGTATTTTTTAATCTGTTCATTTTTAAAAGACACTTAATGATAATGATTGACTTCCATTTCCGAAAAAGGGTTTTCTAGATTGTTATTTTCTCATGACTTTCATTTTATTGCATAAAATTAATAATAATAATATATATATATATATATATATATATATATATATATATAATATATATATATATATATATATATATATATATATCATTCTTTACGTAAACGTGCAATATTTTTTTAATAATATTAAATGTTTATTAATTTAAGTTCTGTTTTACATATATATGTATCTATATTTACAGAATTTTCTATGTAGTAAACTATTTTAGTGACTCAACTACTTAAGATTTTTCACTGAAATAAGATCAGTTTACAGTTATACCTATGGAAAAAAGGTAATATTGCAAAGCAGTTTCTTGACATTATCATGTAGCCATAGGGCTAAGTATATTTTGACATTTGTTTTTTCCTTGACTAATAGATTTCTGTTTTCAAGATTTTTTTCTAATCAGAATATATATTCATGAAGTTATCAAATATTTTTTAAGCCATGGTAAATATCTGAGAATGGGTAAACTTATATTTATAATTGAGTAAAGTAAATCTGAATATAACATAAAATATCATTCTGCACATTTTAGGAAAGTTTAATTAAACGCTTGAATAAATTGATGCTAGAGAAAGGTTTTCTGAGCTTAATCAATAAATTTCATTTACTGTTTTATCTTAGTAAGAAAAAACAGTAAAATTTAATAAAGCACATACTGTCTTCATAAATGTTTAAAATATTTTTCTAAAGTGCAGCTCTTCAAACATTTTTCGAAAATCTTTTCTTCAGTAATCGTGTTTCAGGAGTATAACTCTTCAAATAGTCTTAAAGATTAAACACAATTTTCTTTATAAGCTGTACTTTATTTAAAGTATTCGCCTTCAATTTTTATGTGTATCGCTAATGGAACTTAATTTTTCTTTCCTCTAGTTTATCATTCCAAAACTGCTAGTTGAAAACATAAATATGTTACTCATAATTGGTTTCAGTTCTCACTTAACTTCTCAATATTTAACGTTCTCCTAATTTATGTTTCAATTTTTAAGTTTGATGTTAGATCAAAATATGTAAGAATGAAAGAAACCTTTTTATGCGTTAATGAATAGCTCTAAAATATATATGTTCCTAACAAATATTTCAGATAAAGTAGACTTTTAATAATTTCCATTGCAAATATTTTATATTTATTTCATTTTGTTACATATTTGCATTCAATTTTCATATTTTAATAAAAATATTACCATTACAAAAAAAACACACACATTCTCTAGTGTATTTATTTTTCTTCTATCATTTAATATAATTAAGGCGACATATTTAAAAAAAATAATTTTAAATGTTAAGTTTACATGATAGTTAAAGTTTGATTTTATCTTATACCGCAAACCAGAAAAAAAAATATTTCTAAATCTAAAATTTTTATAAATTAAAAACTGCATAAAATGGTGTGCCATTATGCTTTTAATAGAAGTTTAAAACAAATTTTATTCAAAACATATTTTTCAGAACAGATATTAAAAATTTATTGTATTCATGAATTTGAAATTGGTGCACATGTTTCTGTTAAGTGATCATTTACAAGGACGAAAATCTTAGAAAAAAGTCAATATTTACTTTAAAAACTTGGTTTTATAGAACATTTTTGAATTTTAGACACAAAATATTAAAATATTAAATATTTAAAAATAATGTATTCATAATTATATTTATAATTATATTCATAATTATATTTATAATTATATTCATAGTTATATTTAGCAGTTATTTTTAAATTTATTTAAAAATATTTATTGTTTAATTTAAGAATTTTTATTCTTTGTTTTTGACCTAATATTTTTAGTTAAAAAAAATCTGATATTATAAGTTTCATTTTCATACTATAAATTATTATTTTGTATGCAGTTAAATCATATATATTTTATGCATATTTAAATTGATAGAAAAAGTAGAATTATATATATATATATATATATATATATTTAATTATATATATACATATATATATATATATACATATATATATACATACATATATATACATATACATACATATATATATATATATATATATATATATATATATATATATATATATATATATATATATATACTTATATATACCTATATATATATATATATATATATATATATATACATACAAATATATACATACATACATATACATACATATACACATATATATATATATATATATATATATATATATATATATATATATATATATATATATATATATATATATATTTATATATATATATACATATATATATATATATATATATATATATATATATATATATATATATATATATAATATATATATATATATATATATATATATATATATATATATATATATATATATATATATATATATATATATATATATATATATATATATATATATATATATATATACTCGATTTGTTAGAGTTTACGGCTTCCTTTCAATGAGATTTCATCGGTTAAAATTATTGAAAGTTGTATATATTCTCCTAGAAAAAGTCATTTTTACATACATGAGTAAATGTTAATTAATATATGTTGTTTGAAAGCTCATTAAAATGCTGAATATTTTTTATATTTTCTATTTTTAGAAGAAATGAACAAAATAAATTATATCGGAATAATTTAGGTACATTAACTGGGTATTCATGCAGAAATTTTAATCTTTAAAAATGCTCTCACTATTTAAAGATGTTTGTAAAATATATTGTATAGATGCACTTTCAGAATTCTACTTAGAAAGAAAAACACATCTTTATAAATAGTTAAATATTTTTGGGGAATCTGAGTCAAATCCGTGAACACAATTTTTCATCTTTTTCACATGCATTTAAAGAAACATTTAAATCCTTACGGCTCGCTAGAGTTATGTTGGGAGATTTCTTATCGTTATAAATATTGTGGCAGCCAGGACTATATCAACATTCAATATAAATGAGATACAGGGTTTTTTAGGAGCATGTTTACTTTGGGTTGAAATATTTTCATGGTCGATGATAAAAATGATTCATAACTGTTACAGAAACGACTAATCTATCTCTATATAAATATTTTTCTTTGGAAAGTAAGTATATATCATAATATTTTTAGTAATGTCAGACAATTCATTGAAAAATATGTGCTATGTGACAAATTTAAATGATTATAAACGCATTATAATCTAAAAGTTACACAGCAAGCAGGTTAGCATTTTCCAGTAGATGTATACATATATGCAATCCAAAAATATACACATATGTATGTATCTGCTCTTGTTTGTCTGTATTTTTTTCATGTTAGCAGTTATAATACATTTTAATTGTTTAGGAATCTATTTTAACTGTGTTTATTAAAAGTTTAATATTTACAGCCCACAATTAGCAACTATTTTTGTGAACTATTACGTGATAGCAACTATTTTCGCATTAGATAATTATGGTATACAATGACTAAAAAATATCTTAGTTACCGATTGTTTATCATTATATAAGTTATGGTTATACACAAATACCGATGTATAAACACACACACACAAGCATATATATGTGTGTGTGTAACTAGATTATAAATACAGATGTAAAACTTGGGTAAGACAGTACCGGAAAACGATGTACCTAGAATTATATTTTTATACACAAGTTATCAATATAAATAGTAAAATCATTTAAATATTAAATGTTTACGTACGTA
>CM063503.1:101626192-101661192 GCA_032207245.1 Pardosa pseudoannulata
TACCAACATATGACTTTTAATAAGTACATTTAAATCAGTATTATAAAAAATATATTTTAATTTTTAAAATTAAATTTAGTATTGTTTTTTAATACACCTAATTTTAAGTATAACATTTCTTTTTCTTCACTCTCTTAGAGATATTCATATTTATATTTTATTTTGTGTATGTACGCATTCACTATTTGACGCTAAATTTTAATAAATGTGCAACCCAAAAAAGTAAAAGTCAGTAATTTTCAACTGATGGTAAATTATAATAAATAAAAAGCATTATTTAAATTTTTCAGTTTGCATTTCTTATATACTCATTGAACTCTCGAAGATGAAATTTTTCCAATTATTAGAATATTGCCGTTACAAGGTGTAATTTTTCCTGCTAAATGACACTTCGATAATAAAATGGATCCAAAATATGTGGTATATGTTCAAGAGTAAATGACGAACGTAATAAAGACTACCTTTACATTTGTAAAATACATTTGTAGCTAATGGAATTGGAACAGATGCCACCTTACTTTGAAGGTTTTACTTTAATAATTAGAGCAATTCAAAAACATAACTTAATCAAAATTTTAAACTACCATCATTTTTTACTCTAATACCTTTTGTGTTCTAAGAGCGAGATTCTGAATAGCTGCTAAAAAGTAAAAATTTATTCAAAGGGTGTTTTTCACTAATGGGTTTTTTGGTAAGCTTTTTTCGTTACTAATAGCTTTTTTAATATCCTAATGTTACCCGATTTTTTATGTAGTAAGAAATTGTACTGATCTATAATTCTGGTGCCTTGACAACGAGGCTCCTTTAGAGTGGTAAGTTGTACTTTACAAATAATTTCTCAGGCTCATTTAATAGAAAGTAACTAAATTTAGTAGTGAGGAATGTATAATTTAAATAATTAAAATGTTATTCGTTTTTGTATTATTTTTACATTCTTATAATTTTTTAAACAGCAGTAAATTTTTCTCATGTTTCTTTAAGTAGTCTGCAAAAGCAATAAAAGCAACCATATTTTTAATCCCGTTTGATTAATAAGTTTATTCACGAAAATAAAATGTTTACTTAATGTTAAGCTGTATTTATTCTTCTAATATTATTAATTTTTATTTTTAATAAAAAGTCGAAACTTTAAACTTTGAATGATTCGTTTGCTACCAATTTTAGCGCAATGTTCAATTAACACAATAAATGTTTTCACAATTATTAATTTTAAAATAAGTAGTTCTTTATAGACAACTGTTTGAATATTCTTACAGAGCTATAAAGTATAAATGGTATATTTGGCATTAATTAAATCTGTAATCAGTGTAGTACGAATACTTATCCTTAGAAAGGTGCCATATATTGCTTCTATTTCATCTAATTTATTATATGAACAAATGTGCAAGGTTGTATGGAATCAAATAACTGTTAAATATAATCCATTTTCATTTATTCAGTATTCATCTATACAATGTTATGGATATTTTAACCATGAATCAACAGAATAGTGGTCAACGTTACTCTTTATAATTAGACAGCGGAATTAATCTATGACTTACTTGGGATACGAACACATGTCCTACAAGAGGAAGCATAACACTCTAGTCATTATACAAAATTGACGGATATTTATATGAGCAATTATTAGATCAAGAATTTATTCTCAAACGTGTACATCAAACATAATCTTCAAATAATATGCGAAATAAAAAACTTCTATTTTAAAGGGTGTATCTGTTTTGAAATATATAAATTTTTAATTACAGAGGATTCTTTTTCTTGATTTATATAGCTTTTAAACGGTAAGAGGCCGTTAAAGACAGATTTCAATATCACTTACCTGTCTCAAAAAATTTTCAGCATAAATTGCATATAAGTTTGAATCGCGGAGGAGGCAGAATAAATAAATAACGACATAATTGTTTTCTAGAAATTACTAATGAATCACACTCTTCAAATTATATGCGAAAGAGAAATCATTGTATTTAAACGGTACATATGTTTCTTAATATATACATTTGTCAGTTGTATAAAACAAAAATAAGGAATATTTTCTAGATATTATTAGAAGTTAAATGTTAAATATGGATTTGAATGTCACTATCAAAAGGAAAATTTTAAATATAAATTATTTGAATCCTACAGGGAGAATAAATAATTTATTCTCGAATGAAATAATGAATTATTATATTCAATTATTATGCGAGATATAATGCTATGTAGAGGGACTATTAAGATTACAGATTATTTTTTTAAAATATTTTTGTCACTTACAACAAAATAACGCATGATATATATAATCAAGTAAAACTTAGTTTCGTCAAATAAATGATTTAAGTATACTTAAATATAAATTTCATTCTTAAATTTTGATATTAAATTATACTTACTTTATTCCTAAAAACAGAAAAAAGAATTAAGGAAATACAAAGATCTGCATACTTCTCAAATAGTATCTAGTAATTCTTTGTTTGTAAACCCATCACTTATAGACTGAAGAGAACTTTATGCTACATTAGTGTCATGAGTAATTATTACACGCACACATATATATCTATATCTATACCTATCTATCTATCGATCTCTCTCTCTCTCTCTCTCTCTCTCTCTCTCTCTCTATATATATATATATATATATATATATATATATATATATATATATATATATATATATATATATATTATATATATATATATATATATATATATATATATATATATATATATATATATATATATATATATATATATATATACATATATATATATATATATATATATATATATAATATATATATATATATATATATATATATATATATAATATATATATATATATATATATATATTTATATTATATGTATATATATATATATACATATATAAAAATATATATAGAAATAGACAAAAAATACAATGAACTATATATATCTAAGATAACAATATCAGAAAATGCCATCTTCAATGTCTTTATTTCAAATACAATAACGCTCATCTAGAAGAAAACCTGATTTCAATTTTATTTCCCTGGCAAAAGTGAGCATTTCAACGTCTTTTGAATCTACGCGACAGCAACTTTTAAAATGTCATTTTTATCTTAAAAAAATCCTTCTCATGCTATTGAAATTTTAAAAAAACACAAAAGCGCATTATATTTTCAAGTTGTACTTGAAAATATATATATTAACATATAGATAGTTATTATCGATGGAATCCGCATAGAGAGTTTCTCGCCGTCAAATTCTTCGGAGATGGGACAAAAAATACAATGAACTATATATATCTGCAGTTATATGGAGACCTTCACTTTACCTTTATAAAAGTACCCTATAGAGAGTACACACTTTGAAAGCAATAAAGATAGAGAGTTCGTAAGGAGAGAGGAGTATCAGCGGTTACAAGCATTTATCTCCACTTGCCTCAGAATTTCTATTTTATATACCTTCAACAAAGCATGAGAAATGTTTAGATGATAAAGTGATAATATTCTGTGACATTTAAAGAGCTCCCAATCCGTGATATTTGAATGAAAAGAAGCTGGTTTGAAGTACGGATAAATGCGGATCGTTATGTTTGTTTCAGACTTTAGACTTTCTAAAAGTATTTGAAGTATTGCTAGGAAAGAATGAAATAACTATTTAATCCATGCCTGTAGCATACCGTTTCAAAAGAGTTGAGGGCTTTTTCAAAGTTTGAGAGAACTACTTTTAAATTATATAATTTAAGCACCGCGTCGATATAAACGTACATATTAAATTAAAGTTCAGATGTTTCGAAAATCCATTTACCATAAAAAACTAAAGTATGATCTCTATCAGATGCATAAGTACGAATTTAGCAATTTATATACTTAAATAAAAGACTGAACTAATACAAAAGTTGTAAATTATTAAATACTTTTATTGGAAATTTCGTTTGCCCAGGTGCCTCAGAGACCCAAACATTATAATAAGATCAGAAAAGAAAAAAATATTATATATATATATATATATATATATATATATATATATATATATATATATATATATATATATATATATATATGTATATATATATATGTATATCTATATATATATCTATATGTATATCTATATGTATATATAAATATATATATATATATATATATATATATATATATATATATATATATATATATATATATATATATATATGTATATATATGTATATATATATATCTATATGTATATATATATGTATATATATAATATATATATATATATATATATATATATATATATATATATATATGTATATATATATGTATATATATATGTATATATATATGTATATCTATATGTATATGTATATATGTATATATATATATATATATATATATATATATATATATATATATATATATATATATAATATATACACATATAACTTCAATTGTACTTATAACACAATGTAAATTAGATGGTTTCAGTGTCACGCTTATAAGGTGTGTCAATGGTGGTTCTTAATTAAACTTATTATACAAAATTCCAAGAGCAAAATATTTAGTGAAAACGTTTTGATCCGTGTATTATGTTAGATTACAATGCAATATGAAGGTGTGTGTTATAATGATAATGTTAACATGTGCTATTACGATATACAGATTCAATGTAAATAAGCTATATCAGAACCTATTTACTTTACCCGCATGCTGCATAGTAGCGAGGCTCGGAGAGAATATATAAAGGGGCATTATATGCACTATTCACTGAGACCTAAACTCAATGTCTTAAAAACTGCATATTTGTGTGTCTTAATACAATTCGATACTGTTAGATATGATGTCCCAGCACCATAAAATCATTATCAGTTTAAAAAAGAGGATGTTCACTGCATCCTGTTTGAAATTAGCAAATTTCGCCAATTACCAAATTTCGCTGCAATTTTGTTTCAGTTAAAAATGTTTTTTAATTTATTAGTAGCTTACATCTAACTACGTTATACTTTGAAATTAGATTTAATTCTAACTATCTATAACACTCTACTGTATACGTTAACAAAACTGAGATAACGCTATTATTTTCACTTAACTTAGACCTTATTCAAATGGTTAATATGTACACCATTCAAATAATTATAGGAATAAAACTGTTAGTGACATCCTTCATAATTTACTGTCTACTATTTCTTACATTTTTTCACTTTAAATTTATCTTTATTAGAATTATTCAAGCAATGATTATTAGTATCACCTATTAAAATACTACCTAAGGAACATTCAGAGGGTATTTTTCCTTTTTAAATTATGACAGTTTATGTGTGTATATATATATATATATATATATATATATATATATATATATATATATATATATATATATATATATATATATATATATATATATATATATATATATATATATATATATATATATATATATATATATATATACATATATATACATATATATATATATATACATATATATACATATATATATATATATATATATATATATATATATATATATATATATATATATATATATATATATACATATATACATATATATATATATATATATATATATATATATATATATATATATATATATATATATATATACATATATATATACATATATATATATATATATATATATATATATATATATATATATATATATATATATATATATATATATATATATATATTTACAAATAGCATTTTCTTCTATTCCTATAAATTATTGGCTATCGGTAAAAAATTTGTAAAATTTTCTGAATGTCTGTTAAAAAAACTTCTTTAGTCTTTCAAAGGTTTATTGACATTTTGAGTTTTCTTTTCTTAATTCTTTCTCTTTTTTCTCAAGTGGGGGAGAAACTGTCATAGTCTCACCTTATCATATATCTAAAAAGTAAAGAAAAATTGCTTTAAAAATAACAAAAAGTTATCCTTTCTTCGCACTTTAAAACTCTTTTCTGTGGGAAATGTCTTTGTTTTAACTTGAAATCGATCCATTGAGTTTATTCTCTTTATATCATTCTCTCCCTGGATAAAACTTTCCTCGCTTTCTTTTGTCACTAGGAAATGAGTCTGATGTCTTAGAGTCGTAGTAGTACCACGTTCCTTATTTCAATAGTTGATGTACCGTTCATTCTCAAAGAGGATTAATCCAACATTCGCGCGACTCCAGAAATAAATGTACGATCTTTACGAATGTTTATGTTTGAAAGAATACAAGGTGAAATGAAAATTCTTCAATACTTTTTATATTTTATTCTGCAAGTGAAATTTCAAATGGATTTTCAAGTTATTAAACTCTTAAAGCATTATCTTTTAAACATCGTAGTAGATCAAATTTTTGAGTGAAACATAAAAAAATCAGTTTGTTTTTTTGGAATAGAGACGTAGAAAAATTAAATGCACAAGAAAACCCTTGTTATTATAATACGGATATAAACTTTCATAAAAGAAAAATTATAAAAGGCATATGTCAATATAAAATCATAAAGAATAGATGTTATATCAAAAATGCTTCATATTTCATAAACTTTTTAGAATTTTTCCTTTCGAAACATTTCAGAACGTTTTGATATCCTAAGATAAAGCGTAAAAGAAATTTGGAGGGGAATTTGCCGTAAAAATTTAATATGCATTATAAAAAAGAGTTTTTAATTCCAAAAAGTAAGGGAAGGTTTATGAGATATATGCTAATTCGTGATGTGATTCATAGACTCAATATGCATCTTTGTTAAGAAATTCATTTAAGCAGATGACTCGAAATATATGAGTCCTAATGAAGCTGACAGTTATCCAAAACAAATCAATCAACTGTGTATATTATTATGCTACCATATGTTAAAACTGTAATGCGCACACACACACACACACACACACACACACACACACACACATGTATATATATATATATATATATATATATATATATATATATATATATTATTATTATTATTATTAAATCAGGATGTTTGCCTATGTTAAAGAATTCATTAATTATTTATGTTTATTATTAATTAATTTTTTGTGCTTAGATCTTATTTTTTCAAAATGTACGGAGTCATGGATTTCGAAATACTTTATCTATGATGGGATACTTGCTCGTAAATAATAGAACACACACACACACACACATGTATGCATGTGAACTATGAATAATAAGATAAATTTAGAAGGATTTAACTATGAAGAAAAATATCAATAATTTAAATATTAATATACTCATAACATATTATTAAGTGTTATTTCTTTATACAATTTAATATGAACAATTGTCACCATGTAAAAATATCTTACAAAACATAATATAAATGCACTATAAATAAATGCGCTTTCTGTGGATAATAATACATAATTTTTTTTTACTAGCAATCGCCAATTAATGAAAAAATTCGTCTTCTTATGACGCGAACTAGTGTTATTCATTTTTTCCTTTCTAAGATAAATTACCATCTATGTGTGGATACGTTATAAGAATTTTTGTGTCTGTTGAAACATTCATTAATTTCTTTGGTTAATTAATTCTTAGTGCTTAGCTCTATTTTTCAAAATGAATAGAGTCACGGATTTGAAAATACTTTATCCATAGGGAGATTTTATTTTGGTACATAATAGACCGATGCGAAATTGAGTGGGTAGTGAAGCCTCAAAGAAAAAAAAATGTGATATTAGCAATGTAATCGAAAAAAAATGGAGTACGAATTCTTGTGGTGAGTTTTATTAAATGTTTTTTTTAATAAAGTAATAAGATATGAAAACCGACAGTTGCAAATACACTGGGATTACTAGGTTTGAAGAAAGACAAAACGGATTACAGGACCGTTGTAAAATATCTTGTTTATTATATATATGTAAGTAACATGGTAAAAACAGTGTCGTTTGATTCTCCATTTATTACTTAATATTTAATTGTATGTTATTAGATTTTGGAGACAAAGCGGATTATAGGAAATATGTGTCTTATTTTGTAACTATATAAAGTATTCTAAAAATAGCACTCTATTCCTATGAAGGTCTTAATTTGTAATCGTATGGGATTGAGTAATGGAAAAACGTAATAAAATATCTTTTACTCTGTTAGACGTATGTAATATAATCAAGATAATGGTATTTTATGCTCTATGCAGGTTTTTATTCGTAATTTTATATTATGAGAAAAAGTATATTAACATTCTGCTATTTTCTCAAATGTCAACGTTGTATTTTGCCTATCTATCTATCACTATTTTCTCTCTCTATCTTTATATATATATGTATATATATATATATATATATATATATATATATATATATATATATATATATATATATATATATATATATATATATATATATATATATATATATATATATATATATATATATATATATATATATATATATATATGTATATATACATATACATATATATATATATATATATATATATATATATATATACACACACACACACACATATATATATATGTGTGTGTGTGTGCGTCCGTGTCTGTGTGTAATTTAAAATTGTTTACACTGCAAGATAATTATCTACATTTGTTTAATAATAATTGATTTATGAAATAATTTTTAATAAATATAGAAAATCCTCATAAATAAGTGTTTAGGAATGAAAAAAAAGAGGACGTGTTAAAAAAAAGTTGATTAAGAAAGCCTTTTTTAGGAAAATATCTGTATGAGATGCATTTTACTATAAATCATTAAGTTTGCATTAAAAAGTACACCTAGTTAGGACTAAAAATTCAGGTTTAAAAAATCCACATTTTCTCAGATCGGAGAAAAGACTCAGTATGTAGTGTAATTAGATGTGTTGTATGAATTACGGAAAAACATTATGTATAATTATTATGAATATATTTTCTTGTGCAGAATAACACTTCTTCAGACTCATTATTTTTTCAATTATACAGTCTAAAGTGTTTCATTAGACAGACTGCAAACGATGAGTAATGTTTTGAAATACATAACAAACTTTATATGTAAATGTTTGTAAATATGTATCTTTATATGTAATATCAACAGAAATAACTCTGGATACTTAAAATTAATTAACGATTCAACAGGTCTTTCTTCTTTTTTACTATTCTTATCTTTTTAACAGTCACATCACTAAAATGTATTTTTACCGTCATAATAATTGAAGAGAATATTTTATTCAGGTTTAAATGGAAAATTATGAGTAAAAAATTATTATTATACGGTTTTCAGAAGACATATTAAAATTAATTTTAAAATCTTAACATTACATAAAAATATCAGACCTTTTAAAATGTTTTATAATAGACTTTTAAACATGTTTATTCTTTGTTATATTTGTTTAATCAATAACTCTATTTAATAAGAAAACTTCAGTAAATTTGATCTTTAATAATTCTAAGCAACAAATTCTATCAAGATTGTTTAAGTCTGGAAAAACAAATACTTGCATTTGGTTTAATTTTTACTTTTTATATTAATCAAATATTTGAAAATTTAAATGATGATAGTCTGATATTTAATTACAATATTTAAAATGTTACAGATAAAATTATTTTAAGGCAGATTAAATGTTATATGCTTATCTTATCTACAATATATATATATATATATATATATATATATATATATATATATATATATATATATATATATATATATATAATTTTGCATCCATTTTAACTGATTTAATAACGAAAATAATCATATACAATATTACGTTTTTTTAACCTTTTAATACTATCAAAAGCTTTATATAACCATCCCGATTTTTGTTTTTTTAATTTGTTATTGTTTTAAAGAACTTTATAATGAAATCTTAAAATTACATTGCATTAAAATTACATTGCATTCAAGATTAATTAATATTTATAACATTTTATGAAATTGAAGATAGAATTTTCTGAGTAACTTAAGGCCATCATTTTTAATCTTATTAATAATAAATAAAGAGTTTTATCAATAAAAACATATAATTGAATTAACATTTTTTGATTCATTTTACAGAATATATTTTATATATAAGTTAACTGATTCCCGTAAAGGAGAAAGCTAGCAAATAATTTATCTGAAATGAGATATAATTGGAGAAACCGTAATTGTTACACGTGATTTTTTACTTTTATCTTAAAATCCTATACTTATAAAAAAGAGTGAATTTGTACGTGTATATATATATATATATATATATATATATATATATATATATATATATATATATATATATATATATATATATATATATATATATATTAAATATTTTTAATCCTAGGGGTTTTTACCTATAGCAAAATTTTTTTTCCTAAATTTTACTGAATTTAGCAATTTTAATAAGCAATTTTACACAAATTCAAAGAAATATAATAATGATATTTTGTTAAACATGTTGATTTAATCACAGATATTTGTGGGAAACATTTTCCATAACTTCTAATTATGTTTAAAGCAAAATTCACCGAAGACTACAATTCTTAAATTTCATCATTTGCTTTTACTTTTTATTAACCAAGATCATACTTTACAAAAAGGACGAATATCTATGATGAACAGTGTGTAAGATATTTTTCTTTCTATTTCAGTGAATACTAATCATATGGAATTAAAAACATTTGTTGCAACTAGATTATAGTTTACTTCTTACCACTCACTTCATTTAGTCAAAATAAACTAAAAAAACTATTACTACAGAATTCACATGATTGTAATTAACGTTTTTTAGGTATGTGTATATTTATATATGTGTGTGGGGGGCTACAAACTGATAATATAACTCCCGTGGTATTAAAGAAGCCTAATTTTGAAGAGTACTTAATTTGTCTCAAGTAAATAATAACAATCTAACAATGTAAGTATTTATGATTACTCTTGCTATTATGTTAAAAATATAAGGCTATATTGCATTTAATATTTAATTAAAATTGTTTATTTCAACAGTGAAATATTCTATTATTAATTGGCGATCTAAACTAGTGCATTTGTAATTTCCTTTGATAATTAAAATCACATTAACTCTACTCTACATTAAAAGTGAAATACTGTACTTATATTAAATATTCTATTTTAAATCTTTTATTATTCCTATTCCGCTAGTATGTTAATTAATAAAGATCTTAAAATTTAAAACTGTAGCTTAAATTTTAAAATGATGCTTAATTTAAATTTGCTATAATAAAAGTCTTTCAAAAAGGTATTATAATATTAATTTAAAACATCCAACATATTACATGTCAAATTTATATTTTATATTCCAAGAAGAAAGATTGGTTCTTTCTATTAATACAGTAAAAGATCAAGGGGTAGCGCATACATTTGGAGAAATAATAGATCTGAAACTAAAAATAAAACTCTTTATTTATTTTTCAAGGAAATGTTTAGTATACCATATGTTGGTAAATGGGAATCATTCTTATGTAATACCAGCATTACTATTTATTAAAACTGAACTTAGTGGCATGCATTTTGTAATCCACTGTATACAGTCTTCCTAATTTATTGTATTGGAAAAAAAGTACATATATATACATAAATACTCTCATGTACACACAACAAAATGCCACACCATAATACACCACATGTATAAATAAATAAATAAATAGCAAATAAATGTGTAAATATATGTCAGGTTTAGAAATGGGAGTTAAGAATTAGCCAAGTTATAAAGGAAAATGGTTAGAACTCATTAAGATAACGTAACAGGAGAAAGACACAGCCTCGAGCGGAACTATACAGAGTAAAGAAACTGACGCTGAAGTAGACAGAGGAATTTGCTTAGGTTGCAAAGTTAAAAAAATTCTGAGTGGGAACTCGTGCTGATAACATCCCTCACGCTCATCGTGGCAAATTATGAGAACAAAGGGTATCTAAATAGCATAGCTATCAACAGAAGGATTACAATAAAGAAGTTTTTTTATATGAAATGAAAAGTGCTTTCTATGTCTTAACCACTCGTCCGTATTAGTAATATATATATATATATATATATATATATATATATATATATATATATATATATATATATATATATATATATATATATATATATATATATATATATATATATATATATATATATATATATATATATATATATATATATATATATATATATATATATATATATATATATATATATATATATATATATATATATATATATATATATATATATATATTATATATATATATATATATATATATATATATATATATATATATATATATATATATATATATATATATATATATATATATATATATATATATATATATATATATATATATATATATATATATATATATATATATATATATATATATATATATATATATATATATATACATATATATATATATATATATATATATATATATATATATATATATATATGTATATATATATATATATATATATATATATATATATATATATATATATATGTATATATATATGTATATATATATATGTATATATATATATGTATATATATATATATATATATATATATATGTATATATATATATATATATATGTATATATATATATATATATATATATATATATATGTATATATATATATATATATATATATATATATATATATATTATATATATATATATATATATATATATATATATATATATATATATATATATATATATGATTTATTCATCGATAGACGTAATCTAATTTCGAAAAATCCCAGATATATAATAAGTATAAATCAAATTTAGATACAATAGCCGTTTAATTTAAAGTTACAAAACAAATAAACAAATTACTTAAGTGAAGCGTTGGGAATGAAAACTGTAAAACAAAGGCTTGCATAACATTGGTCGACCAAATTCTACGTGATTCAGGGATATTGAACTCCGATCCCCTCATAAGCGGTGGGATTCTGTGTAACCAAACGGACCCTTAAAGTCTGATATATTGTGTTTGAAAGCTCTTCGTGCTAACTCCGCTTATCTATTAAGCGGATGAACCAAAAGCTGAGTCATCCAACGCTATTTTCGAATTCAGAAACAGGGAAATTGGGCATGATAGGGAATGAAATAGAATCGACAGGTGTTATCTTCCAGAGATTTATTACGGCTAAGCATTTACAGAGTGGGATAAAAAATATCACACACACACACACACACACACACACACATATATATATATATATATATATATATATATATATATGTATATATATATATATATGTACATATATATATATATATTACATATATATATATATATAAATATATATATATATATATATATATATATATATATATATATGTACATATATACACACACACATATATATATATATATATATATATATATATATATATATATATATATATATATATATATATATATATATATATATATATATGTACATGTGGGAAATTAATTTTGATTAAATAATTATTTTTTAAATACTATTTTTTCTAGGCTCAGGGGCTTTGCTTGTAAAATTATATTGTAAAGAAGTTAATTTTTATTAATAATATTGTACTACTATTTATAATAATATTGTAAATATCTTAAGGGAAAAAGGAAGTTGATTCAGAGCTCAATGTCTTTTTTTAATAATACCAGTGTAAATTAGTTGAATAAGCAGGAATTAAATATTTTCAAATTTACTTCAGAATTAAATAAGGATTAAGAGATTTGCAATTATATGTAAGTTATTTAGAGGTATACTATCTTTTCATCATATACAAATAAATTTTTATTATTTATCAAAAGTGTTATATACATTAAATTCTTCTAAGATAAATAGCTTTTTAAAATGTAAAATAAATGACTAAATAAGTGTTTATCAAATAATTTTTATACAAATGGTAATTCCTATAAGAGAGCGGCGATTTTAGAAATTTTATAAATTATTGAGGATCAGTGAAATTAATTCCATTTTTAATTATAATTTTTTAATAACTACTTTTGAATTAAGTACGGATTAATAGATTTAAAACGATTTGTATTTTATTTACAGATAGATTTAATTTTATTTTTCTTTTGTTTAACGTATAGAAGTTCATAATGTATTTTAAAACTAAATTTGTTAAATACACACAAAAAATAATTTAGCTACTTCGAGTTATAAACTGTTATAATTACCGAAAGATAGAAAAAAGAGCTTATCATGAAAAATTAACAATTTTCAAGAGTAGTTTTATAGCTAGTAAATCACTCGTAGTACGTGTTTTAGAAAAAAAATTAAAATATAAATTTATATTATACAATATACTTTCAGAATTTAATTCGAGTATTACAATTATTAATATTTTTATTACTTTCACATAAATTGTGTTTGTTTAATGAGATAAAAAGGATAGTCTAACATATAATATTTATTGAATTTCTTTGAATCTAACACACACACACACACATACAACACACACACACACACACACACACACATATATATATATATATATATATATATATATATATATATATATGTGTGTGTGTGTGTGTGTGTGTGTGTGTGTGCGTGTGTGTGTTGGAAAAAAATTAACCATCTACGCAGTTGAGTAATGCTAAATTAAATTTTTAGTCAAATTAAAAGAATCCACTAATGCTTGGATATGATCAAATAAACTTTAATATATGTTTGAAATGCTAAACCGAACATTTGCATGACAAATGGAAGTGTCTAAAGCGCTTAAAAATGCCTATTTTTCACTCGTAAAACGAATCTCATTTAACGAATTCCTTAATTAAAATTCATGTTTCCCAAAATATAATTAGACTTTTATTTCTAATTTATTAAGCGTCACATTATTTTGAAAGTGTAAATATAAAATCTAAAAACATTGCATTCGTTTTAGAAAATTGGACTGTCTCGTAAATCATAATTATAATTCTGATTGAAACTTTAAAATAGTAACAAATATATTAAATATGAAAAACAGCAGAAATGGAACTTTAAATATTTAAATGCTGCATAAATTCAACTTATTTTAGAATTGGGATTGAAAATATAGAGA
Organism: Pardosa pseudoannulata; assembly: GCA_032207245.1. Taxonomy (NCBI): domain Eukaryota; kingdom Metazoa; phylum Arthropoda; class Arachnida; order Araneae; family Lycosidae; genus Pardosa; species Pardosa pseudoannulata. The sequence goes on from CM063503.1 coordinate 101,641,117, forward strand.
GTATAAGGAGATATTTCATTAAAATTCATAACATGTTCTTGCGGAAACTGGAATATAAAGGTCTTATAAATGTTGCAAAATATAATTTCAACTGACTATTTTACTTCTATCTCAATACCATAGTGATAAATTTCCTAAATTCTTTCCATAATCTCAGTAAGAAAAAACCCTTAATAAAAGTAAACACGTAGGTATATAAAAGCGATAAATCAAATTAGTTTTGAAACACTGTACAATTAAACATAGATGGGAAAGAGGTTTTTTTTTTAAATTAATTATGTATATGGTTAATTATTATGTATAATATTTCTCAGTATATTTAAGGAGCTTAAAATTCTGATTATATTTCATTAATATGTGTTGGTTTTGCTACAAATGCATAACGATGCTAAATTTTCACATTAATTAAGTACAATTCAATAAGCGCGGAATGTGTACTAGAAAATTATATTAACAGTTTAATAATTTTATTTTCTCGATACTTTAAAAGGGAAGATACTGACATACAGAAATATTTAAATATTAAAGATTATTTATTATATTTATTTATATACTTCTTTATATCACACTTAAACTTAATATATAATTAAGATATATTCATTTTTTTAATTTAATATTTTCTTAACAAATATTAACTATGCATATACACTAAAATAAACTAATGTCAATCGTTTTAACAGATTCAAAATTAATACCACTAAAAAACGATTTTGTTGTATAATTCTTGTTTCAAAATAGCACACTTTCTTTTTTCCCATTTATATTCTTTTACATGAGAAATGTCAGTGTTTTAAAATTATAAATTTTAAGCTTTTAAGAATATGAAACAGTTCTAGTTTGAGGTAAATAAAGCTGTAAAATTGCATTAAAAGAGTGAGAGAAATATAAATACTCACCAGCGAAGGGCAGAGTCCAAAATAAAGTTATAATTAGAATGCGATACACATTTCTACAAAATCCATGGTACCACAAAGTTTTCTTTTGAGCTGAACACTTGCACTCGCTTACTGATAACATGATTGCAGATCAGTTCAATCTAATATGAAGTTAAAAGTATTTAGTCATAATGAAATATATTTTGTAAAAATGATATTGATTTGCAGTCCACACGAAATTTCACAGGATGTCCAGCTTGAGTATACACTTTAGTTGTTCTCTAAGAACACATGTATAAATAATAGCATTTGATGCAAATGCTTTACGTAAAATGTTCTTTATACAGTCAATGTTTGGAGTATACACGAGAAAAAATCCTTTCAGTTTCCAGATTTAATGCAAAATATGTTCATTCCTAACGCACTACAATCTCAGTGTTTGGCACTTTCTAAAGTATTCAGATTTCATCACTATTCAGGATGTAAGAAATTACATAAATCTCCGTAAAAGAGTTAGGAAAATAAATCATCCTTTATATGTCCTTATTGCCCATAAATTTCATCGACTCCTTCAAATAGTAATTACAGATATTTTAGTTATTCAATATTATCAAACAGTTATAGAAGAATGCGCGTAAAACAAGCGCTAGAGAATTTTTTACTATTAGTAATTAGAAAAAATGTTATTTTTGTTGTTTACACTAATGTACATACATATATACATACATACATATATTTACATCTACATATATATACATACATATATACATATATACATAAAAACTTTCATGTTATTCAGTATTACATCTAGACTACGAGATTTACTCATTTCAATACTTTGTGCTTTTTCAGCATTTATATTTCTTCATACCGTATTAAGAATAGAAAATGTTAAAAAAATTACTAATCCACATTTATCTGCTACATTAAGTACAATATCGGTCACTTAAGTTTGAAACGTTTTGCATAGCCGCAAGTGACCTTCCACTCTTTTGCATACAAACTCTAAAAAAAGTAAGCGCACGAGAATACTTAAGTACTCCTCGAGTGTCTTAATCCGAAACTTCGGCGGGGCAACTTATCAGGTCCGTCGGAAAAGTTTGCAAACTTTTTCACCGGCCAGTGGGAAAGGGAATAACATCCTCCATTTCATTTACACACAATAGATACACATGGAATGTCCCACTAGAGAGCGGCAGAAGGAGAGGACATGGAGCTGTTGAAGTAACCCAAGACCATCAATGCCAGTTTGTAATATCTCACAGATGTAATGCGCTTACTGCGAGAGATCACCCAGCTCTGGACTACTCAGCTCTCTCAGTTCGCGAATGGGGTTTTTATAGGAGAGTGCTGTGTGTGAGGCAAACAACACTCCCCCTCTGCGCAAGTCCCTTATCGATCGCTTCGCCAGCAGCCGATTCTTCTGTGGGCACTCGAGGGGAGCCCCTATTCACTTAGACCTCGGTCCCTGTGCTAGCCGGTACCCTTCGGCTGCCCAGGCGCAACTCGCCTCCGTAATCCAGGACTCAAACATTAAACACACGTATTCATTTATTAAAAAGAGCATTATTTTTGATTGCTGGAAAACATAAAAATATTTCACTATCACTAAATATTACACTTTGCATTCAAAAAATATTTCTTATTCTAATTCATATAATAAGACAATCATATAAATGTGTAAAATATGTATAATTTTGGGGTGAAACAGCGTGCAATGAGCCACAATTGACATTTTACTATGACTGAAATTGTGTCAGTAGGAAGCGTATTTAATGTTTACACACACACACACACGCGCATATGCATTACGGTCATACCTTTAGTATTGGAAAATATGTTTTCAAGGCTCCCATTAGTCTGTGTTTAATGAATGTACATCCTTTTAACAATGATTATACTTCTTGAAACTAGTAAAATATTTATTGTAGTAGGAAATAAAAATTTTAACTATATCTTTAAATATATAATAATAAATGGGGAATTAAATCAGTACGTAAAAAGACACTGATATATTTTTCTCTAATATAATTCACATTCTTTAAAATTACATTTTGGTGAAATGAGCCAGAAAGTGCATTTTACTATGACTGAAATTGTGTCATTATGATGCGTATTTAATGTTTACACCCACACACACACATATATTTTAAACGTATGCATTACGGCCATACCTTTAGTATTGGAAAATATGTTTTCACGGCTCCCATTAGGCTGTGTTTAATGAACATACATCATTTTAACACTGATTATACATGTGGAAACGACTAAAATATTTATTGTAGTATGAAATAAAAATTTTAACTATATCTTTAATTATATAATAATAAATGGAGAATTAAATCAGTACGTAAAAAGACACATAAATTTTTCTCTAATATAATACACATTCTCCGAATTACATTTTGGTGAAATGAGCCACAAAGTGCATTTTATTATGACTTAAACTGTGTCAGTAGGATGCGTATTTAACGTTTACACACACATACACACGCGCATATGCATTACGGTCATACCTTTAGTATTGGAAAATATGTTTTCAAGGCTCCCATTAGTCTGTGTTTAATGAATGTACATCCTTTTAACAATGATTATACTTCTTGAAACTAGTAAAATATTTATTGTAGTAGGAAATAAAAATTTTAACTATATCTTTAAATATATAATAATAAATGGGGAATTAAATCAGTACGTAAAAAACACAGATAAATTTTTCTCTAATATAATAAACATTTTTCGATATACATTTCGGAATGATATTTAATTAGAAAAATATTGCTTTTCATTCTGGCCGTCCTATATATGCGTTTTTGAGAGCTACAAATTAATAACTAAGAGAGGATAAAGCTTTAACATTCTATGCATTTATATTTATAAACTAATTATAAGTAAAAAATATATGCATGAAGAATTATTGTTTCATGCATGAAAATTAGGTTTAGCATCGTAATAATCTTTTTGTAAGTATATAAATTTTGATTACATGGTAATTTCAACTTCAGAGTTTAGCACGAACACAATTCCAGTGTTTAGAAAAGGCTGTTCTGGATATGCTCTTTTGTCACTAGAGAAGCTTATTTAACTACATAAATCCATGTGTTTGGCATAATTTTCATCTTTTTTTTTTAATTTGCAGAGTCTCTCGCACACGACTGTGGTAAACAATGCAAACTATTATTTAGTTTCTTTTCAATTTTACTACAGGGTTATTATAAAAGATTTATTTATTTTTAAAACTCTATATATTCAAAAGTATAATTCATACAAACATTTAAAAATAACTACAAAATTGTCAAATTTTCTGCTCACAGTGAAAATGCTCTCAGCACTCGTTTGTCTTGCTTTACGTTCTGCGGTACCTGAACGATGAATTTCCACATTTCTGGATTTTGTGTATTGGTGTGAAGGATCACACTTCGTTCCTTCGGCTCTTTCAAGTCCCCTTTTTTTACTCCTCGTGAGTTTTTCTTTTAGGGACACAATAAGAACTTGTTTGGACGCCTGACTACTATTTATTTTTAAAACGTCATACACTCAAATTTATAATTTAAAATGTAAACTATATTTGAAAATATCTACAATTTTCTCAACTTTGCTCCCCTATTTTACTGGCTCTTCTATGTCCTCTGGCTTTACACTTTATGATTTATTTCTCTTCAGCAGCCCATTAAGAAACAAGTTGTGTATCCAACTACTATTCATTTTTAAATGGTAAATGTTTAACCCTTAATTTGACAAGATGCTTTTTCAAATATTTTTTTTTTAATTTTTGTTATTTTCCCATGTCTGTATAGACATTAGGATCTCTGTAAAATAAAAAAAAAATAATTTTCCATTGAGATAATTAATATCCGCTGTGGCGAACACTGACAATTATGTTATATAGTAGTTATAATTATACATGTCCGGTGTAGCGGCCAGACTTAGCCAAATTAAGGTTTAAAAGTATAACTCACAGAAATATGAAATAAATCTCAAAATAGAAACAAAATTGTCAGATTTTATGAATACTCTGTGTAAAGGATGTATGTACCCACTGTACCATAGCTTCCACATCACTTACTTGGGGGTGTTGGTGAGTATCAAGTCCCTTTGTTCCTTTGGCTCTTCCAGATCACTTGACTTTATTTCAAATTGTGACTTCGTCATTTTTGGCATAATTATGACCTTGTTTGTGTACTAGAATAACAAACCATTTGAAGAACTCAGAAAACGAATCAAAACTGTAGTAATGACTATTGAAAGAATGATGCAGAGTGTTTTCAACTACCACCTAGATGTTTGTCGTGCATATTACGGTTGCACAGATAGAATATTTTTAGAGTGAACAGAAAAGTTTATGAGTTTGTAGTTATTTTCACATACTTTTATTTGTTCATCTATTACATATTTTATACAGCATTTTAGCATAATATCATATATAGCTTTCAAAAATTAATATTTTTAGTAGTAGCTATTTTATAGAGAACATGCAACGTTTTGCTTCTCCTTGTTTACCCTACATGGCTGTAGTAATTTAGTAAAAACTATGCACCTAACTTGCTCGTACAAAGTTTGGGCAATTTGATTAACTACATCATTTCATGGATTTATCATATTTTCAACTTTTATTTATTTATTTATTTATTTATTGCAGTATTACTTACACTAGCTATGATACTTCATACACATTTCTCAGTTGCTTCCAGATCTTATACTAAATGTCTGTTTTAGTCCAAATAATCTTTCGTTTTCAGGGTTTATAATACAAAAATTTTGCAAATTAGTTTATACTGGATCTATACTATACTTAATTTGGTAAGTTACGTTTTAACTCATTTTCGTAACTCAAAAAATATTCACTTATTTTTGACATTTTTAAAAATATTTTTTTGAGTTGTTGATAATATGCGTATTTTAAACATTATGAGTATTGAAAATTCTTTAAGTAACTTCTTTCCAGCTCGTATATTTTTTATGGGAAAAATGTCCACTTTAGATAAAAATGACATTTTAGGCTGTAATTAAAGAGTGACATAAATTGTTAAATTAAATATTTGTAACTTTTGACTGATTATATAAATATACATACTTTGATATAAAATAGATTATTCGAAAATTATGTTAATGTCGGGCAAAATATAGTAGATGATTAAACTAATATATGATTTAAAAAACTGCCATTGGGAGTTATGTATAGAGAATCAGAGATAATCAGTTTAAAGATGATTTTTAAAAGGGATTTATTTTAAAATAAACTACCTTAATAATGTAGTAAGTAATTGAACACAGATTTAATTCATGATTAAATGATCTCCAGTGTTTTAGTTAAAAATCCAATTGATATAAAGCCGGAATATGCAAAAGTTACATTCAATACTACCGCTGTTCTTACATATAATTAGATTTTATTTGTTTCATAATTCAAAACTTTTTTATAGTTATTTGCATTTATATTTTCAATATTTCTTGTTCCGATTTTTTGTGTTCTAAAATAGATTATACTAAATTTTGTTAATTATAGTTTAAAAAAATCTTTCCAAAATTTAGATTAATTACTATTTTCCATACACGTTATATTCCTCTCCAGCATAACGGTTTTATACTAGACTTGGTTATAAATCTCTTTATATTACATAACGGTAGTTTAATATATACATTACTAGAAGAAATATATTTGCTGGATAACGTATATCAAAAGGAAGTGAGAAAATAATTTTCGGGACTCTTATACTCAAAATCGTAATATAAATTACGTGTAAAATAATTTCTTCAGCAGGATATTATTGAATAAAATTCAAGAAATGTAAAAAAGATTTTTAAATGGCTGGAAGTTTATGTTTTTATACAGGGCCTACACAGACAGTAAATAAAGTATAAAAATTTTATAATTCGGTTAAAATTTATAATAATATAAATATTTCAATTATTATATTAATAAAAAACAAAAACTCAACACAAACAAAAAGTTTATTTCAGTATCTACTTCTTTAAATAATCTGAGACATCAACTTTTCAGTTTTCTAGTTCTCACCGTTATTGGAAATTAAAACAAATATTAAACCCCATATAAAGTCTAGACATATAAAAGGTGTCACTAAAAGTAAAAGTTTTCACAAAATACTCTTAAAGGCTTTCATAACTTTTCTGGTGATCTTCGTATCATTAGTAAATGAAATAGAAATTTAACCCATCCCAATTTTATCTTTACACCTTTTGGGGTTCATGGGTAAATGTCTCCACTTCATTGGCAATAGACCGGTTGATTTCGATATTTGTGATTTTGACTGTTATCTAGAAATAAAATAAAAATTTGAATTCATATATACGATTTAGATATATAAGAGTTATCACCGAAAATAAAAATTTAATAAAAAATAGCTTTAATCCTTAATTTGGCAGGCTGTTTTTTTTTTTCAAATATTTTTTAACTTCTGTTATTTTCCTATGACTGTATAGACATTAGGATCTCTGTAAAATAAACAAAAAATATATATCATTTTTCTTTTTTTGAGATAATTAATATACGATGTGGTGAACACTGACAATTATGTTATATAGTAGTTATATTTATTTGATTGTTCGTTGTAGCGAACTTAGCCAAATTAAGGGTTAAGCCTAGGAACTACCTACGGTGTGGAGGTAAACAGAATGTTTAATCCCTTAACAGTTTTTCAGATTCACTGCTTGAGATTTTGGGGGAAAAGACTTACTTTATGAGCGATACACTACTAATTTTTCCTTTTTACTGTAGTTAAATGTCCAAATAGAAAATTTTATTTGGTAAAATAATAAGTTATATTTAAAATTTTTAATTATGCTTGTAATTTTTCTAAATTTAAGCTTACGTTCTATTTTTCATATATGTCTCATTTTTGATTTAATGGTACTTGTGTAATAGTACAAGTACCAAAATAAACACTGTATTTCAATTTATAAATCATGCAATAAAATAATTAAATTTATTTTATACAGTAACAAATTTCAGCAAACACCATTTTTAAAATTTTATATTATTTCCTTACACCGTTGTATATAAAACTTTAGATTTCCCAACAAATTTCATAATATAATGACAAAATACAGACTTTTAAATATTTTAGATCTAAACAAAAAAAAAATACTCTTGAAAATTAAAATATTATTCTTGTCTATTTTTATATCTCCATTAGTGATTTATATAAAAGAGTAAACATTGCTAAAATTATGAATACGCTGACTTGCGCCAAAAATATTTAAATGAAAATTTAAAAATGCAACTCACCAAAGCTTTATTAAATGCAATTTCTTAGAAATATACGGGTTTAAATAACACTCATTGTAATTCCTCATTTTTTAAGTAATAATACAAATTCCCTAAAATTTTAAACATATTGACTAATTTAAGAAAATGACGTATTTAAAGTATCTACTTTGATATTTCTAATGCATTTTAAATAGAAAAAATTGGGAAGGAAGCTAGTTTTATTTCATTTTAAACTGAGCAACGGAGTTAAATAAATATCTTTGCATTCGCAATTTATCGAATTCTTTTCAACCAATATTGAATTTATTTAAATGAAGATGTTTATCTAATGTTTTCCTTTAAAAACATCATATCTACTTCATTTAGAATGTTAATTATATTTTCTTAAAAGAGTGAAGAATGTTATTCATAAACTGCTACTTCACTCAAGCTTTTCAAAATGAACATAATTTCCTTTTTTTCTAAGTTTAAAGTATCTGAATTTTACTTAAAGTGTTATTCATTCATATGTAAATTGTGTAGTTTTCCTAATAGAACAACAACATTTTATTTTACGTTCAGTGATTTCAATTTGATATTTTATATGTTTTAAGAAAATAGAATATACATGCGTAGAAGTAATCCCTTTATTTATGGCTAGATCAGTTGAAATTTTTCATTACAAAGAAATTTAACAGAATAAAGTAAAATATATTTCTTTTCTTGAATTTGTAAAAACATTAAATTTGTTTGCATATCAAAACACTTAGGATAAATTAATAGCAAGGAAGTTTTAAATTATATGTATACCTCACATATATATCTGCATATATATACATTTATACATATTTGTATATATATATATATATATATATATATATATATATATATATATATATATATATGTGTGTGTGTGTGTATGTACATGCATGTGTATATCTATATATATATATATATATATATATATATATATATATATATATATATAACACTTGTTTTTAAGCCGTTTATCAAATTCAGTCACTTTTACAGTCATTTCTTCAGCATTTTTCTTTGTATAAAATTACTTTCCTACTGATATAAAAGTAATAGTAAAACTATGGCCATACTTGGCTTGATAATACAAATATATATTTTTACATCTTATTTACATATTAGTTTTACATCAGTTACAACAAAAATTATCATTTATTTGTAAAATCATTTCAGAATAGAATACAATTCATGCGGAAAATTTAATTCTGCATTGCTCACACTTGATATCAAGAGCAAATCTCTGTAGTTTTCAATATAATATATTAAATGGCTGTGAATGAGCATAAAAAACTTAATACAAAGAAGATCATGTAAGAGGATAAGGTTATCAGATAATAAGAAATGCATATAAATAACTGCACTTCTTTTTGATGATGATATTTTACTTATAACGATTTCAGAATTTAGCATTTTCTGTGTAAATAATTAGATATTTCTCGTGTAGGAGGATTCTGTAGAGGTATTATGAATTGGTTTGCTAAAAACATACTAATTAGAGAGTGACTAATTACAAAAATCCATTAAATACGGGTAAAATGAACCCCTACTGAAGGTGTTATGCGTAGGCACCCACACTAAGACAAATAGACACACATATATATGTACACACACACACACACACACACACACATATATATATATGTATATATATATATATATATATATATAAATATATATATATATATATATATTATATATATATATATATATATATATATATATATATAAATATATATATATATATATATATATATATGTCAGGTCTAAAAAGGTTGTAGTTAGAAATTACGTGAGTTATAAACGATTTTAAGAAGGGAACTCTATAAAGGGAACTTATAATAATAAAATAAATCAAAAAGACCCCCGCTCGCGTAAGCTTTTAGGATAATCGGGTCAGGCGGAATTATTTTTGAACTATCTGATGAGCTTGCATAAAGATAAGTTTCAGTTAGCACGAAGACATGGAGCTTTCAAAACCTTTTCCGAGTTTAGCTCCACCAGGATTAATGAAAATGGTGCAGGTTTTGCTTTTAGAAGAAACTATGATTTAATAAACTTATTATTATCAAGAAAGACTGTTTTCCATTCCCCTTAACTCTGCACGACACGATATATATATATATATATATATATATATATACCTACATTTATATTTTATCTATATGTATATATACAGAGAAAGCTGCATATATAAATAGATTAATATCTATCTATATATGTATCTCTTTATATATATGAAACGGTATATGGACATAGATGTATATACAGAGAGATCTAAAGTATACTAAAAATGCAAAGAAAAGCCTTTAGTTTTCTTTATGTCTTGTTTAGAGTATTGACCAATTTCCAATATATTTTCTACCAGTGGTATACGTAGTTCTAACACATCAGCCTTACAAATCGGTCATAGGCTTGACTCGGATTTATTAGATGTCAGTGTCTAATTTCAATTATCTATGCAGGCAATTAAACCTTACAATTTGCGTGTCAAACGTCACAAATAGGACTACGTTGTACAGTTAATATATGGTGGTTATTCCAATGCAAATACCATTCGTTGTATATACAGGAGGGTATATATTGAGCCAAATACGGAGTTTAAAAATTTCTGCGAGTGTTTGATATTGTTTCAAGTAATCAGAAAATAATTTAGAAATACATATTAAAATAACTTATGATTATAAAAATGTTACGTTACTTATCTTACTATATACTTTATAGCACGCATAATCATATATCACATTTGTTCCATGGAATACTTGTCATACGTTTGAGTTAACTGCTTATGAGGAGATAATATTAACATATACAATTCACATCATTTTTGTAAAGTCTACATTTTAGCTATGCCATCTAAATTTAATCTTCTGAGTTGAAGTATGTCAACAAGAAACACGAACTAACGTAATATATAATAAACTGTTTTAATTCTGATTCAAAGGAGCTGAATGATGGCCGAATGGTTAGGGTGCTGTCCTTCAGAACCGGAGTTTCTGGGTTCGAATCCCACTATGGCATGGATGTTCGTAGCCATTCGGAATCGGCTTTAAGCAGTAGGTCCCGGTCTCATTATCCCTCGTGTTACAAAGAGTAGACCGTAGCACTCCAAAACCAAACCAAACCTAACCTAATTTCAAAGGATTCATTAGAAGAATGAACAAACAATTATGTATATATGTTTGGTTTGTGAGGGTCTATTTCTTTTAGTACAAGACGGCTAATGAGATTCGGACCTACTTCTTAAAATTTATTACGAATATTCATAACAGTAGTCAGATTTAAACACATAAATTCTGGTACCGAAAAGCAGTGACTATTCCCTTTACCATCATATAGATTATGTGTAGAGAAGAACAGTGAAGGAACTTTCTAAATTTTTCAAACAAGGTAAAACAAAAAATTGTATTCCCTGGGAAATTTTCTGGGTTATGAATTACTTTGGAACTCAAGGTTAAAGGGAGAAATGGGTGTTATTTTTACTTTCTTCTAAAAATAATTCAACTCATTATAGCGGAGTGAAACAGTTTGAACCCAACTTGTTACCACATTCTAAAATCATCATCGTCAAAATAGAAGAAAAGTTCTTGACTTTTTTCTAATAAAATGTTACTAACATACTATTAAAATGGATTGATTGGTAATTAATAGTAGTGTAGTTTTGACATTTACACCCTAAACCGTATACCTCATTTTAACCAAAAGATGTATGTCGATTAGACAGTTTAAATGCTTTTAATATGTATAATTTTAATATATTATTATTAACCATGTCCAATCATTTTTTGTTATGTTTCCAGATAGCCAGTTTCTGTGATTCATCAAGATATCATGAAATCTATCAGCACCAAAGGAGACCGCTACAATTGGAGATTGATGTTGGTAACTTCACCGAGTAAATTAGTTTTTTTTTTGTTCTTTCTTTTTTCTTTTTTTTTTTTTTTTTGAGCGAAATGTCTCTGTTGGCATGGATGTACACAAAAGTTCGAATTTGGCTTTAAATTGCAGATCGTGGTCAACTAAGACCTCGTGTAGCAAAATATTGAGCTTAGGATATCCAACTAAAGATAAAATTACACAGAAGTTCATAGAATGATTCACAGGAAATAAACTATATAAGTATATATATATATATATATATATATATATATATATATATATATATATATATATATATATATATATATATATATATATATATATATATATATATATATATATATATATATATATATATATATATATATATATATATATATATATATATATATATATATATATATATATATATATATATATATATACACACAGAGAGAGAGTGAAAGATAGACAGATAGATAGATATAGATAGATATTTCTTTATATATAAAGATAGATTGATAGATTGTAGACAATCGAAAAAAATACTTTAAATAAATCCCTTATCTTTTCAACATTTTGTGGCTTAATATAATGGATTAAGGCCATTCTTTTACTGTTATTTTTTATGTAGCTCTTTGAATGATTTATTTTCTAATTCAGAGGGAGTATATAATTTTGTTAAACGCAATTGTATTTTACTCACTTGAAAAACTCGGGAAGGTACGTAGAATAAAATAATTCCTTTTAGCTCTGTGTCGCATACGAAGGGAAAGCAAATTCTCCTTTTTACATTTTTTCGTCAACACTGTTTTCCTCTTTTAACAGTTAAACTGAGCCTAGCCCTTGTAAAAGTCTGAATAGCATCTCAGCTCAAATTATTCTTTCCGTTTTCTCTCCTTATAGTTTTATCATGCGTCCTGAACGTGGACTGGTAGGCCATTTCTTTCGAAAGCTAACGTAAAATGATTGATGGAATTCCTAAGCACTTCATCGCTGTCATACAAACAACAAGTTGACGGAATAACTAACGGTAAAAATGAAGCCATTTTCCCAAAACATTGATGTGTTCATAGATTTTGAAAATATATCGTATATAAAATTTACTTAAACAATGTGTGATTTGAGATGTAATCATAAGTACTTGCATTTACACATATAATGTTTATTATAATGAGATAATTGTATAATATAAAAGAAGTATTTTTAATAATAATACCTCAGAAATTAAAAATGAAGTGCTTCCTTACGCCATAAAACAAGAAATTAACCCTGTAAATCAATACTGGTTTTATATAATATTCTCTTCTTTCAGATGAACAATAATAACTACCAAGATAAATAACCGCAATATATTTCTCTATCTTTTTTGTCTTTTCATCTAGATGTTATTTGTTCATTAGAACATTTACTCTTATGTTTTGGGAAGCAATGCTAGCTTTTAAACGAAATACCATGTTTAATCATATTGCACTGATTGATGTTTATCAGTCAAGTTAGGAAAAGTGATTTTCGCAGAAGAACGTCAGTTTATTTACACATTTATTTAGATCTTTCTAGTTAAATAATCACCATAATTTAATAAGATTATTTTACTGTATTATGTGTGATATTTTGTTTAATGATAACATTTCAGGTTTCTGAATTTACTTCATTTGTAAAATCATTTTCAGATATACAGCTTTAAGATTATACATTAAAATATCTGTTAAAGTGCAGTTTAAATGTATGATTTCTACTGGAAAAAATTCAGGAATGTAGTTTAAAGTTACAAACTACTTATTTTATATTGCTAACTCAAATCATTTACAGAAGTAAAAGTTATAATTTCCTTTTAGTTCTATATTATATTGCAAGAAATTATTCAACAATTCCATGTTTAAATTACTTTAAATATTATATAAAATAAAATTCACTTTTATTAAAGTATTAAATGAAATGACTATGATGTATTAAGCTCCACACAGTTATAGAAAATACTTTGTATTAAAGATTCTTAATACTTATTTATTTTTAAATATTTTATTACCTCTTTGTTTGTCTATTCATTTCCAAATAAAGAGTTATAAGAGTATATATTAAAATATCTATTCATCAAATATTTCAATGAATATTTTCTCTTGCAAAATGTTACGACTGATTTTCAAAGCTTCAAAGAAGTTATTTAAGTATTAATTTGTTTCCAAATTCAATTAGAGAAGGAAAATAAATTTTAAATTTTAATTATATTTCGTATTGAGTACCAAAAATATGCTATTCATAAATTAACTTAAAATTTATATAATAGAAAATTAAATTTTCCAGCATTAAGTAAAATTACTATGGTATATCATATATGTTTGCACATTCATTAAGATGTTTATTACTAAACCGTCTGAATATTGATTTATTTTCAAGTGTTTTTCTAACCTTTTAAGAGTATTCAATAAAACACAATTTTTAGCTCTGCCAATAAGTTTTACAACTGAATTTACGGAAATCTTTACGCCAAAATAGGAAGATTTTTTTTGTCCTACGCTTTTTCTTCTTTTTTACCTATTTGAGGGTTGACTAATGGGAAGAAAAGACTACGGAAATTGGGGTTTTGTTTTGATCTTTATTCCATTATTTGGAGTTGTTCAAATTTACCGAAGAGGGAAAGTCCACAACCGAAAGACATTTTATTTTGCAGAAGTTACAAACCTCCATAAAACCATAAAAAAGTTGACAGAAAGAAAATGGGATTTTAGGAACATCTTCCGAAAGATCTTACAATTTCTTTCTAGTGGTAAGTTTTATGTCAGTCGAAAATAGATATGAAAATATTTTCAATCTACCATCAATTTCTTTTGCGTCATTGATCTTCAACAAAACTTTTCAAGTAATTTCAAATAAACTATAGTATTCGATTCTATCATAGTTTAATGTTAACAGGTTTATTTTTAATATTATTAGAAAAACTATTTTGCTTCTTTAAAATTAAAATATCAAGATATTTCAATTACTAAAAATATATTAAGATTAAATTTTAAATTGCACTGAGTAATGTAGAATTTGTTTTAAATTCAGTCTAAAAATTATTATTTACGTATTTATTTTGTAATTATCTTATCCAATTTCGCTTCCATTTAACATAATTATTAAATAAGCATTGATTGTAAATGAATTAACATTTTACTATATTTTAATAAAAAATGCTATGAAAATAGTAACATTAAAGCAAACATTAAAGCAACAAATAACATTAAAGCAAAGAATGAAAATTTTTCCTTTACAAACAAAGGATTAAAAGTTTTTAATAAAGAAAATTTTTTCTCTTGTTTTTTTGTACAGGTACAAGTTTTGTACAGGTTTTTGTACAAGAAAACATCGGGCACACAATGATAGATATATTTATAACTGATTTAAATCTTTCATAAGAATATGCAACCATATCCATCAAGAATCAATATATTTCATTAAATTAGACCTGCTGATTTACAAAATAACTAAAAAGTTATCGTGAATATTAATTCATTCTGGTGAAAAGTTGCACCGCATTTTGTCACATACAACAGACTCTATTTTTGTATAACTGAAATAAGTGTTATGAAAATTACTAGAGGGTATTTACTGTTTATTCTTATCTTTATGTACTTTTTTGTATAAAATGTATTTGAAGAGTCTTAGTTTTCTTCTTTAATTGAATTTCGCATTTAATTACTTTCACAACTAATGAGGATGGTTAAGTAAGTTTGAAAATTATTCTTACTTTATGAAAAAGGGAATATTGATTAGAAAATATAGTTGAATATGAGAATGGTAAAAAGAAAATATGTGTACAATCTTTCAAAGCAATTACTTTCAGAAAATTGTCTACCTCAAATTTCAGCGATTAATAATTGCTAGTAATAAAATTGTAAATTCCGTATTACAAACACTTTATGTCCTTAATATTCTTACTATCTTTTACAACTATTTTAATTTGGGTGTTTTTATAATGTTTTGTTTTATTCTGAATGTCTTTATGCATCCTATAGAGAAGGTAAAATAAGTTAATAAAGTAACTTATAAAACATAATTTTAAAAGATATATATTCAAGGCTGATATAAGAAAATCGAGTTTACTGTGTTTTGAATGAACATGTTTTAAGATAGTTATTTTAACAATTTTGCTTTTTTAAAATTGCTACTAGTGCAATTAATATATATATATATATATAGTATATATATATTTTTGTTATATATATATATATATATATATATATATATATATATGTATATATATGTATATATATGTATATATATATATATATATATATATATATATATATATATATATATATATATATATATATATATATATATATATATATATATATATATATATATATATATATATATATATATATATATATATATGTATATATATATATATATATATATATATATATATATATATATATATATATATTTGAAGCATTTTTAATTGACATACATATTTAATAATAATTACTGTATTCTGTGTAGATGGTAAAGTAAGTGGTAAAATTAATATTACATTTTTAATGAATTATAAAGGATGAACTAAAGCAGATCATAAAATGAAGTGCACTATTTCAGAGACAAATATTTTTTTGTGTAGCGTCAGCAATATACACCAACATTATAATAACACTAATATTAGTGATGAATAAATTGCAACTCATGAATTGCAAAGAGATTTTAAAAACTTATTACACAAAAAATTATGCTACAAGACGAACATACTTTAATGTTCCCTCGTATAATCTTTGCTTATTTTACATAGAGATTTATACGTCTTACCGTATAAAGTCTTACTTTATTTTAATTGACTATATGTATAAAAATAACAAATGTATTCTGTAAAGAAGGAAAGTTAATTCGAAAAGTAATGCTACTTTGTGAAAAATAAATAATAATAAAAACGTCAGAAAATCAACTTCAGTGCAATAAAAACTAATTATATCTTTTAGCTTAATTATTTTTAGAATGTAGTTACTATTCAGTTTTCTGAATACATACATCTAAAAGCAGTAAAATATTAAACAAATTTTAAACCTCTTATAATCATTATATATAGTTTCCGGAAATAGATTTGGTTTGGAGCGCTACGGTCTACTGTTTCTTTTCACTAGGGCTAATAAGACCGGGACCTACTGCTTAAAGCCGATTCCGAACGGCTACGAACATCACTGCTAGCAATGAGATCCGAACCTAGAAATTTGGTACCAAAGAACAGTGCTCCAACATTCGGCCTTCTTTCGGCTTGCTTTAAGGAATAAAATTTTTTTCGGTTAAAGTTTACTTCTCCCTATTGTAGAAATCAAAGAGAATCGATGATCTGAATCACAACCAAAAAATTATTTAACCCTTCAATTAAAATATAATGAACTGTATATACCTATATTTACATGTATCTGTGTATAAATATGTAAAGTTAAAAGTAAAGGATGATTTTTAGCCTCTACAAACTTAGAAATCGGATAAAGAACAGTAGTTAATCCATAAAATGAATCGGCAACATTTGAAAATAAAGATGATGAATTTAATGGGAAAATTCGTTTTTGGTACTCTGCCCGCAAAACTTTTTACATTCGCTTATATAAAGCCAGGAGCTCGCAAGGGAGAGAGCAAATGAGAAGAGTTAAGTGTTATAATACATGGGTAAGTTAAACAACCAAAACTAAGTCATAAAAATATTTAAAAGATTTTTTAAACTAATTAAGTTGTGTTCTCGAGGTCTTTAAAGGTTATCAGAATTATAAAAGAAACAAATATATTTGCCAAACGTTTTTATTTTATCTATAGAGTGTTTAGAAATTTATTTTAGAATACAGTCATAATAAAGATTGTGTGTTATGTGATACTATTATATATATATATATATATATATATATATATATATATATATATATATATATATATATATATATATATATATATATATATATATGCGCGCGTATGTATGTGAAACCGATTTTAAATTACGTAAGGTTTTTAAGTAATATTACTCAAGCTAAGAAAATATTTAATTTGTTTTTTCGGTGTCACTAAATGGTTACCATAATTAAATGATAAACAGAGACATAAAGGTTGCTATTTTATGTATAGGATCGAAAGATTTTATTACAACATAATTATGATTAATTCATTATTTTGGTTAAAAAAATATAACTACACGCATATATTTATATAGGCATATAAATATTGTACGTACATCAATACATAGTTTCGTATTACAGGTACATGAAAAGAATTTTTACCAACAATACTAATAGTTCTAGATGAAAAACTAATAAAAAGAAAATAAAACCTATATCTTTATAGTAGAAATGATTTTTTCTAAGAAATTTGATCCTTCTGTACTGAAAACTTAACTGGTCCATCATAATGGTACTTATAGAATACAAACAGAACCTTGAAGAACGATAGAATATCTAGGATGCGAACACTACTTTAAGGAGTTATACGAAAATTATATTATTATAAAACAGAAAAGGAATAAGCTGAATTTCTTTGTAGGCTTTTCTATTAAATTCTTCTTTAAAAATGTTTTATCCGATTTTCATGAAGTATTATATTTAAGTAATGTGAATAGAAAATAAGAGATCAAGAGCATTCAACCAAACAAGAAGAGATTTAGCAATGTTTTCAAAAAGTATTAAAGTCGAATAAATGTTAAAAGTAAATAGTAATTTCTGAACTTTAACAAAAAAAAATTATGGCATAAAGTCTTTCTTCTTTATTTTCCTAAATAAATAATAGATTAAATTAATGCAATATGATCTATTGAAAACTTTACTTCCCTATGATTGCTTTCATTTTTACAAATATGCTGTAGGAATATATTAAACAATCTCATATTAACAAAATATTATATATATATATATATATGTATATATATATGTATATATATGTATATATATATATATATATATATATATATATATATATATATATATATATATATATATATATATATATATATATATATATATATATATATATATATATATATATATATATATATATATATATATATATATATATATATATATATATATATATATATATATATATATATACATATATATATATATATATATATATATATACATATATATATACATATATATATATATATATATACACATATATATAAATATATATATATATACATATATATATATATATATATATATATATATATATATATATATATACATATATATATAGATATATATATATATATATATATATATATACATACATATATATATACATATATATATAGATATATAAATAGATATATAAATAGATATATAAATAGATATACATATATATATACATACATATATATATATATATATAGAGAGAGAGAGAGAGAGAGAGAGAGAGAGAGACAGATAGGTAGTTAGATAGATAAATAGATGTTATAGATATAGATATAGATATCAAAATGGTCCATGGTAGTTTCGTGTATGTCCCAAATATTTGCTAAATATTCATTATTTTAATTAATATCAACAGTCACCTCTACTAATGGTGAATGTTGAATGTATTGAAAATTTGCGTTTCCTTCGTCATAGTTTAAGAGCGATAAAATATCAAAAGTGTAATATAACAGTGTCTTCTCTTCTGATGAGAGAAGTGACTAATCACAGTAAATAGAATGGTCTGTTACTCCGTAAAGTATTTTTTAGTGTGGGAATAATACATATGAATTTACCGTGGTAGATTGAAAGGGCATCCTGGAATTGGAACCCTTTAGATTTTAGCCTAAGAAGAAAGACTGATCAATATTACTTGCCTTTTTCATAAAGATAGCAGTTGTACCTGGATAAATGTAAGCATTAATTTTAAATAAACTGTTGAACTTAAAACAGAGTATATTTAAAATTAGAAAAGAATGTAATACCTTACAAAATTACTAATTATGGGATTGAAATATATATTCCAACAACTTAAACTCTTATGACAGTTTGGAATGCACAGGTATACCTTAAGTTTGTATCTAAATATACTTAATAAACAGTTCCTTTAACAATGATAGCGTGTATGGCATTGTTCTCCATTTTTTGAATTATATGCAACTAATTCTATGAGTGGTATTTCTCGAGTAGA
>CM063503.1:101666192-101673692 GCA_032207245.1 Pardosa pseudoannulata
ATATATATATATATATATATATATATATATATATATATATATATATATATATATATATATATATATATATATATATATATATATATATATATATATATGTATGTATGTATATATAAATATATATATATATATATATATATATATAATATATATATATGTATATATATATATATATATATATATATATATATATATATATATATATATATATGTATATATATATATATATATATATATATATATATATATATATATATATATATATATATATATATATATATATATATATATATATATATATATATATATATATATATATATACATATATATATATATATATATATATACATATATATATATATATATATATATATATATATATATATATATATATATATATATATATATATATATATATATATATATATCATACGGCCGGTTCGAGTCTCGAACATGCCACTCTTCAGTTACGAGATGATTGAATTTCCCAGCTGAGCTATCCCGGGTCAAAAAATATAGGTAGGATAATTTAGTAATTTTCTATAAAAATACATTAAGAATGTAAAACTTTTTATTAGGAAGATCTTTTAAATTTGTTTTAATGAATGCTTAAACTGTCTAACAGTTAAAAATTGTGATTCAAGTTATTGCATTCTATGTACAAATATAAAAGTAATGTCCATCAATATAGTAATGCAGGCTGCGATAAAGATCTCAAAAAATTTTAATAAAAGAAGTATTGAATGAATTGTTTTGTTTGCACAAATATGAATACAGGAGAATTGGCCTTTTTTCATGTAATAAAAGTGCTTTCTAAAGTAATCGAAAAACAGCATTCATACATTATACCAAGTCCTTTATTCAAATCAGATACACATAAACAGATAATTAGTTAAATCACAATACTACAACAATTAACATTAATGATGTTTAATATTCCACAAAATAATAAGTAACAGTGTTAGGCTCGTCATTACTCTCTTCACGACGGACTATGCTATAGCTATCGATGGCAATGATGTTCAACCGAACAACATTTTTCTGATCCAACAAAGTGGGTTGGAAGTTCAAGTATACACTACACTTTAAGTAATCTCACAATCAGACGGATAATCGTAAGGGCCACTCAACCTTTTTACTGCGACCAATTACTCGTAGGATGGTCTACCACTTCGTATACTATCCTTCAAATTTGTTGTTTCTTTGAAACATCGCACTAAATGAAATTAAAGGAAATCGGAGTTTTTTGCACCTTCAGTATTTCTCCATACAAATCTTCTGCAATGTAACAATTGCAGATTCCTCATTATCTTAGAAAAGTTTATCCAACAATGTTTGTTCTATCGGATAAAAGCTACCGTCTTTTGATTCATTTACATAGACCTATTTTATTTATAGTCGCGATTGCGTAAAACGTGTCATTATAACTAATGCCCACTTTATTTCAATTATTTTCGGTTATTACTTAAGAAAAATTTCTTAAAAAAAAAAGAAAAAATCCAATGGCTTTCAAATCATTGGAGAAATTAGAAATATTTTCTGAGGATTAATTCGTTTATTACGAATTTTCGAACTCTAAATGAATGTATAACGTACCTAGTAATTTTGTAATTTATATTAATACCTTTACATTAATACCAAGAAACGTTCTAGACATGAAACTCAACGAGTACCCATTTTGGGGGTTTACTTTTTATACTTTTAAAATTCGAAGAAACGCTTTGTATTAATGTACACATTCTTCCGCTCATATGTATGTTCTTGTGAATGATATACAAATTTGATATTATATAGATAATCAAAATATAGTGTCATTTACATTTACTCTTTAGTCTGGTTTCCTTTCAATTTTTTATATTTGTACCATCAAAGATTTTTCCTTTATATTTCCCGGATATTTTGAACTTTATAATTGATTCATCCTGATAAATATTTAAGACGCCTATCTCTTTATGTCAGGAAATTTGGCTTTACATGAATAATGGATGTCATTCTTAATGTTTAACTTAATTATATTTTCTTCTCATTTTAAAGTCTATGTGATATTACGAACTATCATTTATTCATTAGTTTATGAAGTATTCTTTGTGTTAGAATACATTATGTATATATTTTACGTACAGTTCAGTTTTTCTCCAAAGGCAGAGATTGCATCAAATTTTCCTTTTAGTCAATAAATTTGACTTTTTTGAAATTTCATAAAATGTCAATCGCATTTAGGTTACCGCTGTAAATTTTAAAAACTATTTATAATTAATTTGCTACTATACTTGCATACCACACAGTCACCAACTTAATTTTCTTTTTGAAATTTCAAATTATTGGTAATTATTAACTAAAAGAGAACTTGAACTTTAGTTTATGGAATGCACCTAAAAATTTCTAACTAATGAATAAAATATAATAATAATAATTTTATGAACATATCATTACCAAATGTCAAGTAATAATTTATTTTTTAATATCATGGTGATAAATTATCATTATTTACAAATAAAGAATTTTACTGATTTTAACAATATAATATTTTTCACATCTTTAAAACAAATGTACTAACACGCATTAATGTATGTATATAAATGTGTGTGTGTATCAGTCTGGGTGTCAGTGTGCTACGCCATGAATTCAGCCAAGTCTAAATCGAGAATCTCCATAAGTTGGTACTGACCATTTGGGCTAACATCTAGGTTAGTTAAAGTTAATAAAAAAAAAACCAAGTTTCCTTTCCTGTAACTGAACATTGTCTTAATTTTTGTGTATTCTTATAGATCTCCACGACTGCTTTTTTTCTCATTCATGGTGGGTTAATATGACCATTAAAACACGCACGTGTATATATATATATATATATATATATATATATATATATATATATATATATATATATATATATATATATATAAGGAAGTAAGGGGTTCATTTTTATTCCCATTGAAAGGACAATAGTTGAAAAGCAGAAATTCATCTGAGTAATTGCACAAAGTGGTATCCTTTCCCCACCCTTGAATCTCTTAGTTAGCCTAAGATAAACAATTTTCATTTAAGGGATACAAAAGAGAATGTCTTTCTCTGGGACCTATAGTAAATCATTTAAATTCAGTTTTGAGAAGCAATGCGCCAAAATATACTTAATACCTTCGTAGAGAAATAAACATAAAACGGCTTAATTAAGCTAGAAAATATTTAGTTCTCTTTCTGTAAACCGCTAAATTTACGCCTTTCACGGCACCATTTAAAGCCTTCTTAAGTTATCTCATCCTATTTTCCAATTCTCCTACTCCAATAAAAGCATAAATGCTGTAAAGGTCCCTCGAGGCAACACTCTGACCTTGTTAAATATTCTTTAAAGCAATTGAAACCGAGTCCGTCGTAAAATAAAACAAAAGTTTGCATTTCATTTCAAAGCTTTATCATGTTAAAACCCATTGTAAAACAGAATGCTTATTTTAAGAGTTAATATCTAGACCTCGGATACGATTGGAAACAAGACTTTGGTGGTGCCTAAATTTTAGCTTTTCAGATGAAACTAATTAATTGCTTTCTTGAATTTCAGAGATATAGGTTACTTTTAAAGACACTGTTAGATGAAGGAAAATCAAAATTAATGGGCAGCTGAGATCTCGCAAATGAATGGATGCTATCTAGATAAACTAGGGAAATCTTAATCCATTCTCTGTTTCATGCCTGCGTAAAGTATCATTGTTAATCTTTAACGAAAGAGCATCAAAGAGGGGGGAAGTGGATTCCAATT
This sequence comes from Pardosa pseudoannulata, assembly GCA_032207245.1. Classification (NCBI taxonomy): domain Eukaryota; kingdom Metazoa; phylum Arthropoda; class Arachnida; order Araneae; family Lycosidae; genus Pardosa; species Pardosa pseudoannulata. The sequence continues at coordinate 101,669,945 of CM063503.1, forward strand.
TATTCTGACTAAATTGCATTTAGGATGAAACGTAATTTACTTTTGTCTGTAACATCGAGTTGGGGCGAACTAAAGTTTATTATTATAATACTGAGTAATAAGTGATTAAAAATAAATGATAAGCTATGCAGTTTATTTCCTCACATCGCTGTACGTCATAGTGGTAGGTTCAACTCCATAAAGGTAACTAGATTTTAATAGCGAGCAGCTGCCCATTAATCACTTCCTCCTCCTACATTCTCATAATTCTTTCAGTATATAATAAATTATTTTAATTATTTAACTTCTAGATAAAATAAAATTATGGATACACGAGGAAGCCAGAGATAGCAACTGATAAAAGAAGGAAATGAGAATCTATTTCACAATATATGTGTAAATAAAAGCTATTATAAAAGCATGAACAATGGAAAAGTAATTATAAACTACACGTTTTCTTATTTCATTTACGCTTTACCACATTAAATATTTTACATTTCATTTTTTTACTGACTGTGAAAACGTATAAGAAATTATCGAAAAACTTTTTAACTATTGAGAGTAATTTTCTGCATTAAAATCAATATTACCTTCCACACTATTATAAAAACACTATAAGATATTAGAATTAATTCAAAACTTAATTATTCGGTTAATGTCATTATAACAATTTAAGTGTTTGCAGAAAAATATTATAGAATATCAGTGTGAAATAGCATAATTTTGAACAATTGAATCCACCCAATTTAAAATGCATTTAATCAAAAAAAAAGGTTAATGCAGTGGACTGCTTGTAGCAAAATAAGCTAATCTCAGACCCACGCCAAACTTAATTTGATCATGTAAATACATGTCTTTATGCATAGAGATATTATAGATAAATGACTTACAGTTAACTCTTGAAATAAAATATATTAAAAAATGCGTCTTAATATTTTTTTTTAATGTGCAACAGCCCCTAGGGGGCCAAGATTTACGGTGGCAATCTCCGTTTACGTGACCAAAGGCCCTTGGGTGCGAAGTTCCGGTTAGATGGTCAATCTTACGCGGAACCCCCAGTGTTTAGTTCCCAAGCATGCTTGGTCCTCAATTTCTCTACCCACTGAAGGGATGAAAGGCTGAGTCAACCTTGCCCAGCCCGGGGATAAAATAATATATTATATTATATTAAAAAGTGCAAACATATTGCTATTTGTTAAAACATGTACTAAAATACATTTTCGAATAATTGCCAAACAAGACAAGAATTATTCTAAAGGACAGCTGGTTTTAATGATTATTACATTTTCACCAATTCCTTATCTATAATACAAAAAAAAATCATACTTAATTATCTATAATACTTTTGATGGGAATTTTTTTTCACGTTTGATGTTTTTTAAAATGTACAGCCCGGCGCCTGTCTCGGATCTGACGTGCACTGCATGAATTTGCATGTATTAAAGACGTAATTTTAGCTATAATAAGAAAGTTAATTAGATTTCATATTTTCGAGTATTATGCATTCTATATTGAGTTACTATAAAATTATTATTTAACCATTAAAGAGAAGATATATTTGTTATTCAACACAAATAACTCCTAAATTGAAGATCAGTTCCCTTTTAGTGAAGAGGGATATTTTAAAAAAATTTTTCATTCAAATGCACTGCAATTTATAACCAGTTATAACTCTTTCAGGAAACATAGACAGAAATTATCTCTAACTGAAAAAACATGTATCCAAAGTAGTCTGAAGTACTACGTGATCATTATCAACATCTGTAGAATAAGAAGAATCAAGAAAGCATTTTGTTTAAAACTTTCAAAATACATATTACATTTTCACCAATTCTTTATCTATAATACAAAAAATGAATTTCTTCTTTTGAAGGGAATTTTTTTTCCTTTTGAAGTTTTTTAAAGTGTAGACATCTGCGCCTGTCTCGGATCTGACGTGCACTGCATGAATTTGCATGTATTAAAGACGTAATTTTAGCTATAATAAGAAAGTTAATTAGATTTCATATTTTCGAGTATTATGCATTCTATATTGAGTTACTATAAAATTATTATTTAACCATTAAAGAGAAGATATATTTGTTATTCAACACAAATAACTCCTAAATTGAAGATCAGTTCCCTTTTAGTGAAGAGGGATATTTTAAAAAAATTTTTCATTCAAATGCACTGCAATTTATAACCAGTTATAACTCTTTCAGGAAACATAGACAGAAATTATCTCTAACATGTATCCAAAGTAGTCTAAAGTACCACGTGATCATTATCAACATATGTAGAATAAGAAGAATTCGAGAACATTTTGTTTAAAACTTTCAAAATACATATTTTTAATTATTAAATAAAATTTAGCATATCTAACAGTTTTTGCACTTGACTAAAGTCACAAACCAAACAAAAAATATCCTCAAATCTAACAAATAAAAACTCTATATCAAATCTAGCAGCATTCTATTATTAAAAGCGATTGATTAGTCATAGTACTCATGACTCAGTTTTCACATTTTATGTGCATATCTAAATATACAATATGTTCTCTAATTAAACTTTGATATAATGGTTACACATTCATTGACTATAATAATGATGAAAAATATCAATTTTTAGATACTTTTAAATCTTGGTTTTTGTAAAACACATGAATTTTCAACTAAATTAAAAAAATTAAAAATAGAAAATATTGAAATAGTTCTTAGATTCTTCTTTATTATTATTAACAAGTCCTCTATAAAGACTGATCGAAATATCGAAGAAAAATATTTAACATAACAAAGTAGTATATAATAATTATATATTACAAGTTTTATAAAACAAAGTAAATTTCCCGCGTTTGAAAAATCTTCCATCATATGATTTACTAAAATCATAAATAAATAGGATTGTTTTTCCTAGCTATTTTTGATTCAAAGAAACTTTAGAAGTACAATGTTTCAATATCATTTTGTATATCAGCTATATTATTCTCATCGGTAATAAGTCAGCAGTCGTAAATTACTCATTTTCAGTGCTGTACTCGAATGCATGAACTTTATGTGTCATTTCAAGACCTCATCACATATCAATATGCACTTGTTGGAAAAGCATCAGATTCAATTTAAGATTCCTTTTACCTTTGAAAATTACTCAGATTTATCGTGTGACAGCGAAAAAATTTGAATCGATTAAAAGACTTATCGGAAATTATTCTAGACTAAAATAAATTGGTTGGAAAAATATTTGCTGTAACTCAAGAAATGTGGGCATTCTTTGCCAGTCAGTGAAAAACTAATACTTACATGCTTACGTTTGATAAGACGTTTAAATTATGTCTTCATAACCCGACATAAAAACTACCTATGAAGAAGGATGTGTATATGAAATAAGTAATATTACAGGCCTACATTTCATGGAATTAAATAATATATGTATGAAAGTTTGGGACATTTATAATAGTTGTAAGGCATATAAATTCGAACAAACATCATCTTGGTTCGAACTGGTAGCACCTTAAAGCACCTACAAGCACAATATTAAATACTCTAAACAGTTATAAAAATACACGGGAATATATATTTTAAACACGGTAGATAAAATCTATACTTTAAACAAACTAACCCAATATTGTGAATTAAAATTCTGGAAAATCCCACTCGTTTGATATGACTGGGGAGTTTTTAAAAACTACTTTAAATACCTTAAACTTGAGCTATGCTTAAGTTCAGCATAAGTTATACAAGTATTGAAAAATGAAAAATGCTCTCATGTGCGTAAAAATAAAAGGGAATGCTTG
>CM063503.1:101678692-101688692 GCA_032207245.1 Pardosa pseudoannulata
ATTGTTTATGGTACCTTTTTATGATATATTAAAAGAGGATGGACGCCATTACAAAATAAATTTAATTTTTTTAATCTAATATATCTATGTAAGTATAACTAATAAATTATTCCCTTTTTTACCTATGTGTTTTTATTTAATCCTTACATTGGCTAAGTCTGGCCGCTACACCGGACATGTATATTTATAACTACTCTATAACATAATTGTTAGTGTTCGCAACAGCTGACATTAATTATCTCAAAAATGGAAAATGATATATTTTTGTTTATTTTACAGAGATCCTAATGTCTATACAGACATGGGAAAATAACAGAAATTAAAAAATATTTGAAAAAACATCTTGTCAAATTAAGGGCTAAGCGTGTTTTATTTTTTATAATTATAATTTATATTATAATCCTTATATTAAATAAAACATTTCAAAATAATTAAAGTAATAAACGGGAGAGTAAAAATTATTAAAACTATTCCATATACCCACATATAGTTAACACTTTCCAGACTAAAATAAAAATATTCCTATTGATGAGCAGTTAAATGGTAAAGAAATGTTCCTTAGAATGACGCATGTATTTTACTTATACTTCGTAAATGAATAAGTGTATTCATTCTAATGTGTTAAATTGGTTTAAAGTATAAATAGACATTTAAAATTCAAAGTAAAATTCTCTAAAAATCAGGATATATAGTTTTGCTGCAAGTTCTTTATATGTTTTTATTTCTATTATTGATATACTTTTATTTTATAATGTATACTATTTATGAGATCATAAAATCAAAATATTTTAAACTGTAACATTACTATATTTACACATAACAATATATAAATCTGAATAAACTCACGGATTACAGTATGAATATTCATACATACATTCCTTGAGCCGCCTGGTTGCTATAATAGTTGAAGTGATAACCCACCAGGATTCAAATCCTTGTAAGGCTTGGTTGTCACAGTTTTTCTCTTCATAGGTAGTGTAGCTAACATACCCATATGTATAGCTACCTCAGTATCTTCGTAATGACATAATTCTGCTATATCTTAACTTACCAACCATTAAAGAGCATTTTCTCACAAAGATTTTTTAATACTTTAAATAATATTCCTAATGAAATTGTTGCTGAGCTGCCTGATTACTATTTCGCAGATCTGGAGTTCAGAAGGAGACCTAGGGCCTCTTTACTCCTTTAAATTCTTTCGACTATTTCTTCAAATACTTTTCCAATATTTCTATTATTTTATGACAAATTTTAGGCACTTGTATGCTTTAAAAAAATTAATATTTAAGCTGAACACTTTCGTCTACCCTTCACTACAGTTCTCTAAGCCTTGGGCAAGGCCTGCTGCATAATAATGTTACTTTTATATGTCAGTCTTTCATACAGTAAAATTTTACTTAAGCTAAATTTATAATTTTGTTTCTTATCATTATCTTATATTTTCATTATTACTGACATTTTTATTTCTTTTTAATTATATTTACTATTACTCGCATTTACTATTTACTCGCATTTTGTCGTATTAAACCACTTTTGATATTTTTACTTAACGCCCTTCTTTAACTTCTTTTTTTACTTTTATATATAATATATATATATATATATATATATATATATATATATATATATATATATATATATATATATATATATATATATATATATATATATATATATATATATGTATATGTGTGTGTGTGTGTGTGTGTATGTATGTATGTATGTATTTCTTTTTACTCTTGTATTATAACCATTCTGTAACTAACATCTTTATATACATTTCATTCTTTATGAACAGTTCTCTTGTTAAATATCCTGTCTTGCTTACTGGAGATATGCCCATCCGGGTCAGATACTCCGAAGATTACCCTTTATACGGAGAAAGATTGCTCCCACAATAAAATGATGAATACATACATGTGGCTTTGAAAAAGGTGAATAGCCAATAATAAAAGCAAGTGACCACAAAGATAAGCCACAGTGAAAAGCAAGAGAAACACATGCTTGAATTAATTCTAAAAAATGTTTACGTGGGTATTACCAAAATATTTATCCTTAAAAGAAAAATATCGTTTTCTTTTTCTTTACAATTTCAAAATTCTTCCACTAACTTCAATTAGTATTTGAAGGAGAATACACATTTAAATCATTTTTTTAATAATTTTGATTTTAGACTCAATTATTTACTATGTCAATAGAAATTTTGCTTCACTAAATACTTTACAGTGCTTTATTTGCTTAAGAGCAATATCACAGTTTTTTACTATTTCCAAACATGATTAGAAAAAGACCTGGTGCATAAAACTGGATCCGAACCTCTTCAAACAACCCGTACCAGTAGCGGGATTGGAACGCACAAACTTTGGTGCTATTTCCAACTTGTACATTGACAAGTTTATACAAAGTCGTGTTTGCAAACAATTAAGAATGTTAACGTCGGTAACGTCCTAAATAAACACAGGACTGGTTGTACCATAATAGTAGGGGATTCAAATTTTATTTTCATTTTAAATGTTCGCTAAAGTTAAACGAATTGTAATTTAAAACATAATATTTCCATGCTCATTTTGTTTTCAAAAAAGGAGAGATTTTAACAGTAATACATACATTTAAAATATTCTACAGGAATCAATTTAATTGGGTGCACTTAATAAATATAGTACAACATTGAGTTTAGTCGTTTTAGTGAAGGTAGATGACTCCCAAATAAACGATCTCAAAGTTTTTCAATTATCTTTTGTTATATACAGTTTTTTCATTAGAACAGACATTTAATCATGTTTAAAGCTTTATATCTATTTTCAAATTTTCTTTGGAAATCGATGAAAATTAGGACTGATATTTGTATTTCAGTTCCTTAAAATACAATAGTGCAAATTAATATGACATAAAAAAAATTTATTTATTTAGAATCCTATATTTTTTTTAAAATTACAGCGGTAGATGATATCCAATTAAAAAACCCCAAAATCAATCAGTATCTGCTTTTTTTATATAATTCCGTAATCGACATTTTATGATTTTTTAAGCTTTGCAGATGAATTTACTTTTCTTACAGATGAATCAATGAAAAACAGGACGAATATTTATATTTACCTAACTTAACATGTGATAACAAATAAATATATTATCGCGAAATTTTCTTACTTCATAATCCTTTTTTTAAGTTTCAAATAGCACTTCTCCAAAAGACTTAAACTGTAATTTCAAAACCAATGGAAAGCTAAAAGGTAATACGTATGTTTTCAACGTCATAAAAAATTAGAATTAAGATATTTTTCAATATATGTTTGACAGGTATGATTTAAGTGCTAATAGATTAAACTGAGTTTAAAAGCTGTTTTCTTTAAATATATTGATTTTTATTTGTTCGTATTATATAAAAATGTTAATATTAAAATATTTTTGACTTTGTTACAGATCATTTATTGTAAAATATATTTAATTTATAAGCCACTTATAAAAATAAATGTAATCAACAGAATTAAAACTCTAACATTTAATGCATTTGCTTTTCTAAATGTTTGAGAACAAAAAATAAGAAATAGATATTATCAAGTATACCCCCATAAAAGAAGTTTTTTATGTTATACAATTTTCTAATTTTTTACACACACACACATAAACATATAATATCTATCTGGTTACTTATCTCACTCTATTTCCATATGTATATATGTGTTATATATATATATATATATATATATATATATATATATATATATATATATATATATATATATATATGTGTGTGTGTGTGTGTGTGTGTGTGTGTTCGTGTAGGTGTTTGCATTTGTTTGTATATATATATATATATATATATATATATATATATATATATATATATATATATATATGGGAGGTTTGTGACTGTATGTGTTTGTATGTGTATGTATATACATATACATACATATATATACACACACATACATATATATATATATATATATATATATATATATAGTTATATAGATATATAGACATATAGGTATATATAATATTTATAATATTATATTATACATATATATATATATATATATATATATATATGTATATATATATATATATATATATATATATATATAGATAGATAGATAGATAGATAGATAGATAGATAGATAGATAGATACGATCTAATTTATTTAGTGGGTATCAATTTAAAAATAATTGCGAATGACTGCAGGAGAATATTCAAAGGATCGTTACATATTTCTCAATTGTTAAGCACAAAAAGTAAGTATCCACTTAAAAAACATATGCTTCCAGGATGCAAAGATTCTATGATAATTGCTCCAAATGTTTCGCCTGAGGGCTTGTTTTAATGAATTATAAGATTTTGTTTGCTTCTCTTTAATCATTAGAGAACATAATGAATGGCTACAGTATCTACCAAATGAACTTTCTCTCGCTCAGATTTTGAGCTCTTCTCGTTTATGGTATTGACTTAGAAATAACATTCTGACAATGTGTGACATATCTCTAATGAAATTAAATCTGTCAGTTAAATTTATCAGATATCCTATAAAGCTACAGGAGGTAGCAGAGAATACTGTTTTAATTATCAAAACAGTGGATCTCGTCATTTTCGTAGCAGAACTCATTTACTGAAGGCATGAAAAGTTTGCGAAGATTATATAAGAGGCAGTAGAGATTTATATAATTATTGTGAATGAAGGTCAAACGCAAATTATCATTTTTATAAATGAATCATTCAGTTCTAAAATAATGTCAAAAGCATTGGATTAAAGTAAATATTTTTTATTACAACAGAATACTCATTTTATTTAGTAAATTACCCACTTCATTCTTTATAATTATGATTGAGCGTCTAACGCAAATTTAATTTTTAAAAATGGTTGATTTATGTCTAAAAAATTGACAAAAGGAAAATAATCTGTTATTATTTCAATGGCAAATGCAATACTTTACTTTATTTACTAAATTTCATGTTTTTCTTTCTGATTATTATGATTGTCAAACTCGAATATGATTTTTAAAAATGCTTGGTTTACTTTATTTACTAAATTTCATACCTATTTCTTTCTGATTATTATGATTGTCAAACTCGAATAAGATTTTTAAAAATGCTTGGTTTATTCCAAAACGGCTAGAAACAAAAAAAAATTACATTCTTTCAATTAAAATCAACACATTTTTTTCCCTAAATTCATCTCTTTTTTATGATTATTATGAGTGAATATCACATAGTACGCTTAGAAGTAAGTACAGAAATTATAAAAAATTAAATGCTCTACTTACACCTAAAAATGATAAAATAAATGTGATATAATTTCAATTCAAATGCAACACCCATTTATTTTTTTCATTACCCACCTCTTTCTTTATGATTATTGGAATCAAGTTTGGAACAAGAATTACCTCTTTTTTTATAAATACTTCCCTAAGTTCTAAATTCATGGTAAAAGCAAATGTTTAGAATTTCATATTTTTTACAAATGTTTAGAATTTAAATGTTTAGAATTTCATATTGTTTAAAATATTAATATTTTACATTTAACTATCGATGGTAATTTTAATTAAGGAATAGACATATATAATCTTTTTTTATAAATGGCTCCTTGAGTAGTAAAATAATCTCAAAAGCAATTCTTTAGATATCGATATTATTTTATTATAAATATAATACTCATTTAAATTGATCATCTCTTGCTTTTATATCATTTAAATTCTAATGTTGTTTTCATCACTGTAGAAATAAATTCTAATTTGGGAGAAATTACCATTGATAAATGTTTATAATATATTTCATTTATAAAGAATAAACTGTATTTCATATTAATTTATTACTTTCAACAGCTTTTGTTGATTTTGAAAAATGAAGTTAAGTAATTGTCTTAAGAAACATAGGAAAAAGCTAACATTTTTTTAACACTATTCACTTATTCCGTTCCAAAAATCTTTAATATTATATTATCTGTCAAGTAAAATGGATGTATATTTATTAGAATCCATATCAAAACAAATATATTTCATTAAATATCATTACATAAATGCTTATAAAACTAATTTTCAAATTATAATTTAAAATCATTACGTTTAGCAAAATTATTCTCACAAATTTAAAATCAAATTAAAATATTACTTTTTATTTTCTTTAAAAACATGAATCTAATGTACATTCTCTTGTAGTAAAGAAATTTTTCATTTGTTGTATAATTGAATGCTAAAAAATGAATAATAAATGTTATATAACTGAATGTTAAGCTTTTTAATAACACTTTTAGTGTTAAAATTTAGTTCTTCAGAGGAAAAAAATGTACTGTAAGTTTTATTTAATTACTTTTTATTTCACATTTTCCCACAGTAAAATACTGTTACCAACTTAATTTAAGATTATTTATTTAAGTTCTTAAATTTTAGAACAAAAATATTGTATTGCATGCCCTCTTAATTAATTCGTACTAAAAATATTTTACTGCTTTATAATATATAGATTCGGATAATTTTATGAATTTATTTATAAACAAAGTTGCTCTCGCATATGCATTCCAAGACATTTATATGCTTGTCTGTGTGCAGAAATTTCAAAGTATTTAAATGAAGGAAAGAAATTTATTTTTATTGTTCAACAATATATTGAAAAATCCAACCATATTACTTTTAATAACACTTTTATCAATGCAACTTTAGTGTTTAAAAAATTTACCGATAGGTTTAATATAATTGTTCTTATTTCGCATTTTACTGCAGTTGATTATACAATTGATACAACTGATAAATATTGATTATACAATTGATAAATTAAGTAAAGACCATCTATTTACATTCTTAAATTTCAGAATATATATATTGTATTTTATACATTAATTTTATTTTATGTATATAATATATATCAATTTTATTCTATTTATATTGTACATTAATTCATTGTTATTAAAAATATTTTAAATCTTTATAATATACAGATTCGAACCAATTTATGAATTTAATTAAACACAAAGTAGCATTTGTATAAGCATTCAGATATATTTATATGTTGTCTGAATACAGAAATTTCAACGTATCTAAATACATGAGAGAAATTTATTTTTGTTGTTCAACCATATATTGAAAAATCTAACCATATTATTTTTAATAACATTTTTATCAATGCAACTTTAGTGTTTCATTTTTAAAAAATTACCGATAGGTTTAATATAATTGTTCTTATTTAGCATTTTACTGCAGTAAATATACAATTGATAAATTATGTAAATACTACATATTTACATACCTAAATTTCAGAATATAGATATTGTATTTTATACATTATTTTTATTTGAAGTATTTTATATATTAATTTTATTTTATATATTTTATACATTATTTTTATGTATTTTATACATTAATTTTATTTTATTTATATTGTACATTAATTCATTGTTATTAAAAATATTTTACATCTTTATAATATACAGATTCGAACCAATTTATGAATTTAATTAAACACAAAGTTGCATTTGTATAAGCATTCAGATATATTTATATTATGTCTGCATACAGAAATTTCAACGTATCTAAATCCACGAGAGAAATTTATTTTTATTGTTCAACCATATATTGAAAAATCCAACCATATTACTTTTGATAACACTTTTATCAATGCAACTTTAGTGTTTCTTTATAAAAAAAATAACCGATAGGTTTAATATAATTGTTCTTATTTAGCATTTTACTGCAGTAAATATACAATTGATAAATTATGTAAAGACTATATATTTCCATTCTTAAATATCAGAATATAGATATTGTGTTTTATACATTAATTTTATTTTATGTATTTTACACATTAATTTTATTTTATGTATTTTATACATTAATTCTATTTTATGTATTTTATACATTATTTTTTATGTAATTTATACATTAACTTTATTTTATTTATTTTATGCATTAATTTTATTTTATGTATTTTATACGTTAATTTTATTTTATTTATTTTTTACATAAACTTTATTTTACGTATTTTATATATTAATGTTATTTTATTTATTTTGTACGTGAATTTATTGTTATTAAAAATATTTTACATCTTTATAATGTACATAGTCGAATCAGTTTATGAATGTAATTGAACGTAAAATTATATAAGCATTTATATAAGCATTTACAGATATTTATGTGTTGTCTTTGTACAGAAATTTCAACGTGTCTAAATGCATGAGAGCTATGTGAAGTCGTAATAAGTTTTTATTCCAAATTTTTTATTATTTAGAAGGAACATTATTGTATTCCTCTCAGCATGGCAGAAAAGCCTTTAAAAAGGAGTGTCGAAATTATGAAGATTTTTATGATAATTACACGCAATCGATCTCCTGCAGAGATATTTAAACGACGATGGAGTTTTTGTTTCATGTCATTTTAATTATTCTGGAACCTAATAAATGCCCTTATACAAACAGAGCCTGCTCCTGATCGAAATTGAAACTCTGCAGCACGCCCTCGAAATCTACCAAGAAATAAGGATCTGACAATGTCCAACATCTCCGTAATGAAATTAAATCTGTCAGTTAAATTTAGCCACGCATTTATCAGACATCCCATAAGCTACGGGAGGCTGCAGTGAATACTCTGTTTTAATTATCAAAACAGTGGATCTCTGTGTTCTCGAAGTAGAAGTTATTTGCTAAAGACATGAGAACTTTTGTATATTATATGGGTCGCATTACAATATAATAAAATTAATTTGATTAATGCACTCCTGCATATCAGTATTTTTAAAGAAATATTAAATTACTTCGTTTAATAGACGGGTTTTCTCTTCCGGTTGGAAGCTTTGATTTAGTCTTTAATAAGAATTAATTAAGACGAATTCTTAAAATTGATTTTGTTGATTTATTAATCTGTGTAACAGTTTTTATTTGATAAAATATAAATTGTTTCACATTAATAAATCAGCACATCAGTAAATATTCATAATAAAATTAATTTTCACAAATTTTTAGAGGTTTTTATATATTTCTGAATCTTCTGTTTTATCATAAATAAATTTTCTATTCTTTTTATTAAGAAAAATATTTACTTTAGAAATTAATTACTGTTGATTAATGCACTCCTGCATATCAGTATTTTTAAAGAAATATTAAATTACTTCGTTTAATAGACGGGTTTTCTCTTCCGGTTGGAAGCTTTGATTTAGTCTTTAATAAGAATTAATTAAGACGAATTCTTAAAATTGATTTTGTTGATTTATTAATCTGTGTAACAGTTTTTATTTGATAAAATATAAATTGTTTCACATTAAAACCCATATTGTACCACACCAACTAAATATTTCTGTAAGTTATTAAAACTTCATCCGTATCATTAATATGGTGTAATTAAGCATATAAAAACAATATTTTGAAAAAAATATTTTTAATTTAAGTAATTTGCTATTTTATAAACAGGACAACGGTCTAATGCACTACTAAAATTTAACAAATATCATTTACATTACATTAGGCTGATTCATAGGTGAAATTTAAAGAAACAGTCAAAACAAAGTCCAACATTACATTTTAAGCACACTGTTGTTGGTGTTTTCTTGCAGTTCTTGAAGTGGCATCTTTGGTAAGGGATAATAGAATGTTTTGAAATCTCCAGATTTCTTGAATAGAATAGACATCTATTTACCCCTTGTTGTCCAGGTGTGTAAACAGGTCTTTGAACTGGTTTTCATTGAAAGATAAGAAAAGAATGTGTGCTATGAATGCAATATTGATATTGAAATAGCCGGGATTGGACTGTCGTCCTAATTTTAGGACACCTTTCTTATACTTACAAAATACACATGTAAAATATATTTTTGAACAAAAACTTTCAGCTACGTTATTAGCTCTGTTTTTAAACTAAAAGTAACCTCCACAATGTTTGAAAAAAAAATAATAAAAAATAGGAAATTAAAAATTAAAAAATTACAAACTTTAAGAGTTTGCTGAAAACAAATTTTTCACTACAATGTAATTTGATTTCTCAGTTTTTTTTTTGTTGCTGTGCTAAAGTGTGTCTATTTTAAAGG
>CM063503.1:101693692-101731192 GCA_032207245.1 Pardosa pseudoannulata
CCTCTATAAATGTCAGTCAAAGAGGGATGCAATTTCTGAACAATCGACCTGACCCTCCTACCTCAAACACTGTCAGAAATGGTCATTACATACATTTTCAGAAAATTTTTTTGGAGGTCATCGGTTTGGCGGAATTGTACGTGCGAACCGCTTAGAGGGTTAAATTTTTTGTTAAAGATCCATTATTTTTCCATAATGTTATTATTCTAAGAACTGACAAGGTATGACTCATATTTTCCGTTTTATGAAATGAAAGAAATATATTCTTCCAGAAAATAACTTCTTTGCCGGTGAGCAACTCTATCAAAACATTATACACTATACATTTTCGAAAGACAAGTCAATAATAGTTGATTCTTGCCCAAAAGAAAAATAAAGAAACCGAAACAGATTGCTTAAAGGGAAAAGCTTTTAAAGAATAACTTAAACTAGAAAAGCACTTACTCAGTACAGTCACATGCTCTACTGATACTCCTATTTTAAGTTTCTGCTTTTTTGAGCTTTGTCTTCATTTTTTCATTGACTTGTCTAAAAAACTTAGCAGGGAACATTTAGTCTAATCCTCTTTTCTGAAATTTAAGCTATAACCTGACTTTCGATTCAATCCTTTATATATGAGGCGAAGCAAAATTTAATACTGATATATCGTACACGAAAAGATTGGAAAGAGGGTAATGAAGTCAATCAGTTATTTTTAAATTTCAGCCAAAGTTTAAATATAAAACGAGTTTTTTGTTTAGTTAAATAACACTATATTTTAGTTGAAAAATAGTTAAAAGCTTTTAAAAATTCAATTACGAAACTGCATTAAAATTTGCTCACTAAAAATGTTAAAAAATCTTATTTCTTTATGTATATAGAAATAAACTATCACTTTTACTAGTTAATATGTTGTCCATGTGAATTTTCATAAAACGGAATGTATTAGCACTAAAGAAGTTTAATGTGTATTTGTTTATGTTGCAGGGAGTGCAATTACCCGTATTCAATTAATCAATACTATTGGAAGTGTCATATGACTAATATATAAGTATTCATTTAAAATATACACTATTATTTTCTTTTTGTAACAGCTTAAAATATCATTAATTTCTTGGCATTCTTTAAAAAAGACATGTATTTTTAAAGCACTATAATTCAATATTGTCACTCTAAAACTAAATATGAACTTTAAAAGTTATCAAATGTATTATGGAAAAAAGTATGACTATCAAAAATGATCATAAAATATATTAATGTATCATAAAATCTATTAAATAAAATTCAAATCCGGGAAAGAATAACCACTTTGATGATTCAGTGAAGAACAGACGAAATTATTTGGCTTCGGAATTACAGGGATAAAATGCCAAGTGGTGGGAAATATATCCATTAGGTCTGTATTTCTTGTAAAGATATAAATAAAATTAAAGATATTATTTTAATGTAATTTATAACTAAAGCCTTAATTTAAAATGTGATGTCATAAGTGTGTAAGAAATTTTACCAGAAATTTAAAACAAAAGTTTATTTTCAATATCTTAGTAGCTTTAAGGTTAATAATGCTTACTTTTTTAAATCTTGAAAACCAAAATAAAATACCTATTTTTTTATAAATAACTTGGGAACATGAGATGAAATATTATTGTGGGAATGGATTTTTTTCCTTTACTCATTAAAAGCAATAGGGATGTTACGTTTCAACTGCAAACATTTTTGTAATATTTGAAGGTTTAAAGTTGTTTTAGCTCTAAAAATGTAAAACATTCTCTGCAACACATTCTATTTCTCATTTTCGATATTCGTTTCTGAAACTTATTTAGATGTTATTATTTCATTTATATGTATCTCTTTAGTATTTAGTAGCATCTAAGTTTTATGCTATTAAACGTAAAATAATTCTAAGTTTACATGTCCTAAGTATTTTAATATATCTATCGGTATGAATTATGCATACATGCACACACACACACACACACACACACACACACACACACACACACACATATATATATATATATATATATATATATATATATATATATATATATATATATATATATATATATATATATATATATATATATATATATATATATATATATATATATATATATATATATATATATATATATATATATATATATATATATATATATATATATATATATATAATATATATATATATATATATATATATATGCAGGTATATATTATAATATATATATATGCAGGTATATTATAATTTATATAAGTTATATAAATAACTAATCAACGTTTACTAGCAATGTATAGCGTAAAACAAAACAAAAAGTGTTCAAAGTGCATATTTATACTACTAACTTATTAATAATAACATGTACTAACAATACAGTGAATAATAGTTTTAGAGCATATAACATCGGAGTGGATGCTATTAAAACAACTCACACGAGATGAACATACTATGAAAACAAAATTAACTCTCTATCTTATAATGTCAGGACCTTAAAATTTCACGAAGCGTGATGTTCAAAATGTCACGAAACTTGACGCTTAAAACATCATGGAACTTGACACATTATCGTAATATTTTGGAAAGGAGACTCATAAATTCAGTATCATTTTAATGGCTTAAAAGACTTACATTTCGTAAACGCGCTTTTAAATAAAAGGAAAAAATACTCAGGCTTTTAGTAGATTTGTACAAAATTCGTACTATAAATTTGAAATTATATATTTCAAATATTTTGAAGTATTTTAGCCTCAATTAATATATTCGAATCCGGTAAATGCTTTACATAATTAAAATGTTTCTTTTGCATACGTTAAATAGATTCAATTGGTTCAATCAATATTTTTATGAAAAAAAGAGTATTTAAAATGTGCATAGTAGGATAATTAAAATTAAATGTTAATTTTGGTACTTGATAGATATCAATTTCCAGATTTTAGATTCTGTTACTCTTGAAAACCTATTTTCAAAGAGTTTTCAATGTGCAGAGAACAGTTTCCTATCTTGTCATAGTATTTTTAAACATAATATATAGACTGTTTTAAACTTTCAAGAGTACATCCATTGGTCTGTTTAAATTCTAATTAATGTTTCTAAAAGTTTCCTTAACAGAATACATATTTAATTTGACATCCCATTAACATGAAAAATACTGTTTGGATATTAACTGTACATTCTGGACTTCATATGGATGTTTAGTATACCCTGTGAAATATATATATATATATATATATATATATATATATATATATATATATATATTTAATTATATATTTATTACGTTTTAGGAAAAAATAGAGCGTATAGTAATTTGTGGGCTGAGATACTTAAGTTTTAATTATAAACATCAATAAGCATCATAGTAAAATAAATTTAATTATAAGCATTAATAAAGGTCAATTTTCTTATTTTAGATTTCATTACCCGTGGAAGTTATTATTTTGGGAAATCTTTTAATGTAAAGGAACCTATTTCCTATTTCTCTTTAATTTATAAATTAATTAATGGTAGCATATTTATTTATTTATCAAAAAAGGATTTACTAAAATGTCTATTTTAATGAAACTAACCTACAAAAATAGTTGATTAGTTACATTTCGCATATAAATGACTTCCTTTCATGAGATCAACACGCTCAAAAATGTTAATCCACCGCTGAAGAAGAGAATTTCAAATCTTGAATAGAACGGCTTTTTAATTTCCTTCCATATCATTTATTTGCCTTAACTGAGGCCATACGGGTTCATTTAGGCTTTCCTTTTCCTTTTATCTCCCATACAATGACTTCCTTTGCTTCTGATAAGGTAATTACAATAAAGTAAAAGGCATCTTAGAGTTGTGACTATTCTCTGAAACCTAACCATTTTCTTCTATCAGTCAGTAGTATTCGGTTACACTTTGGAGGACATTTTCTTCTTACAAGGAGCAATCATATTTAACGAATTATCATGGCAGCAAAGCTCTTGTACGCCCTTTATCTTTCTTCAAGTGGCCAATTGGGCTATTATATTTGTAGATAAGGAAAAATTTTATCTCAGAATTGTTAGAGTTTTCCCTTCATTGGGTAATTATTTAGTTAATATAACAATGAAATAAGTTAATTTGTAGAGATGCTTAATTCATTTCCCTTTATGAAATATACCACCACTAATTGGTAAATTATTGAACTATAGAGTAGTATAGCAGAAAATAAGAAATTATTACAAATGAGCAAAGTATAGCACCGTTCATTACATGTCCAGATATACATTCTTACTACCTTTAAAATTAATCTAATCGCATTGACGATTTAATTTAAAGATTTCACTAAATTATTTAATACTGATTATAAAAAACCCCTTTTTTAATATCTAATTTCTATCTGTATGTTTTTAATTTATAAAATATTTAATATATAAATAACTTTAAAATAATACTATAAAAGTTTTATATCCTTATTTTTACACTATTTGTACTCTTGAGTATAATAAAATTTTTCATCTTTTTACATTAATATCTATTGTGCTAATACTAAAATATCCCTAACATGTCTGACATTATGTTTTAAAATGGGGAAATATATGGTTTTTGAAAATATGTGTGATCATACACATGTGTATTTATTTAAAAAAACTACTTACCTCAAGAAATTTAGCTGTTAAAAAGTCAGGTGATTTTATTTCTCAAGGTGATTTTCATGGCTCACAGCATTCATCATTTTAGTTGCTAATGCTTAATTTTGATTCTATCATTAGGTAATTCTGAGAATGATGATTTGGTATGTGAAATCATTTGAAGTTTTCAAAATATTCAGGGATTTTTTTTTCCATGGAGCTTATGGTTTTGTCAAATATATGTGTCTCCTCGATGAAGGGAATTAGTAAATAAGTTACACAGCGATCTTAGGTATTGTGATATTCTGTATGAAACGTTTTACAGTAAAGAAATCATATAAAATTTAATTACCATACGTGATTTTAATGATGATATTATAGAAGATTACATAGATGAGGGTGATCATTCAAAAATATATTCCTTATTGAAAGGAAAAACTCCCGTTGCTTGGTTTATATAAATAAAATGGGTTCATACTTAATCTAACGAAGACATGCATCAGTCTGAATTTTACACAGCCAACAAACTGATTTGCAAAACGTTATTTGACTACAGGCAGACAGAGGTTTATTGATTAGAGGGTTGACGTTTTTGGCACAGTATCCAGATGGTACAAATAGTGCAAACACAGAATAGACATAAAAAGCTGCACGTGTGCAGGCAATGAGAAGGATGAAATAATCAGTACAATTTAAACAATATATTTTTATACATTTAGGAAAACCAAACACAGGGAAACCTGCAGTAAAGGTTAAAAAAAATGTACAACATGGCATATACCAAACAACATCCTATTCATTTTATTTACTGGTGTCATGTTTTAAGTAATATAAATTATCCCTAATTGCTTCATACACGTTACTTAAAACTTTTATTAAAAGTTTAAAATGAACCAAAGTTTTAGTATTTTGTGCTATACAATACGTTATTGTAAATTTGACACCCTATCAGTAAATTATATATATGAACCTTTCATATCCGATAACAGCATAAAAGCTTGTTAAAAACAGCCTGGTACACCATAATTTTATAAAACACAAGCAAACAGAGTATACACTCAGAAAGTCCTAGTAATACACAAAAATAACTTAAGCATTTATTTATACCAGCAGTAAATATTATAGTTAGAAAATCTTCATTACCTGATGTGAAGGTTCAAGGTAGCTTTGTAAATCAATAAAAATTTGTTTTCTCTTTTCTTGTTAATATTTAATGTATTCATCTTAAATATCTGCCAAATAAATAAGAATATTTTAAATTACGATGTTAAATTTATTCTTTTCTAATATGTAAAGTAGGGTCTTATACATAAAGATTTCAATTTGTGACTCTTTACTAAATTTATTTATTTTTACAATACACTGATCATCTTTACAGACATAAAGAAATTAAGTCGCTTGTTTCAATTTTATAAGTCAAAAATATTATCTCAAGTTCGACAGCTTATTTCAACATTAAACAGCTTCTGCAACGATACATGAATCTTATATAAGGAGCTAAATATTAAAACAAAATGTAAACCAGGCCTCCATAACGTTGTTAAAAATGCTATTTTAATTATATATAACTAATTATTTATACTATTGAACGACTCTGTTCTTTATCTTCATTGATTAAAATATTATCTCAAATTAATATAACTGAAATTTTAGAGATAAAAATTCTAATCATTTGAATCATAATAGTTGATACAACACACTGAAAGATATAAAGCTATTTTGCTACGAAACAAAAAACGTTTTTCTATGTATAAGTTATTGTTTAATCAATTTACTTAAAATGATGTTAATAAAGGAAAAAATTCATAAAATCAACATAATGCTACAACTTGTGAAATGCTCTAATTTAAACATCGCAAAAGAATTTGTACGATATGTAGAATTTTTAAATAAATGCTGTATTTATTTCATATTAAAAAGTTCCATTGTTTTTATTAAGAACCGTCTCTTGCATTAATAATCATTCCACTTTTTTTTTTCTTTTCGTATGGTTAGTCTTTAAATGAGAAGCTTTTATTCTTTTGTTTGTCTACTAAAATTTCTAAAGAATTAATTGCCTATTTTTAAATTTTAATTTTTAAAGCTTAAGTTCTTTTCTTTCATATGAACAATTAAAAAATATTTACATAGTCAATATCTATAAAGCATAAAAATTTTAATTATGAGATTTTATGAGAGTAAAACTTCGAATGAATGGTTGACTGATTTCAATCAACCAAAAATGTATGAATAGCAATTTCGGAAGAAAGGAATTAAGAAAAATTCTTCATCATTTTAATAACTGACAGTTCCGAAAGAATAAAGAAAGATTTTTTCTAAAAAAAAATGCACAGTTTGTGAAGATGACTTTTTCGTTATTTTTGTAAAGGAAATAAGCTCAAAATATGGTCTGATTGAAATCCCCAAAAATAAATATTTGAAGTTTTGAATCAGCTTTAAAACTAAACAAAAATATGACCCAATTTTATGAAAATCTAAGATATTCTTTCAGTATTAGAATGGAAAACAATAAAAATATTTTCTGAAAATATTAATATAAGTAGATTCAAAAGATAAGTGTCCTGTAATAAAGTAAAGAATATATGTTTTGGTTAAATTAAATTATTTTTTTTAAGATTTATATACTGACAACTGTAAAGATTCCGATATTCTATACCATCATATTACAGTATGAAAATAAAGTAAATAAAACTGCATACAGTTATTTTGGAAATATCACAAATGTAAAATTAAATACTTTCATCATTTAACAATGAGAGTATAAATATATTTTGCTGCTATTTCTCTACAGATTTACAAAATTTTACGACTTATATGAAAATTAGATTCTAAGAGTCAGTTATAAAGCCGTGAATATTTCTAGCTAAATCTCCGTTAGTTTTTTAAAAAATTACGTTTTTTAAATATAACGTTTAAAATAAAAAATGAGAATAATTTATGAAAAAAGTTTTTACATATAGCATTAATAATTGAGGAATACTTTAAGTATTGAAAGAAAGTGTAAATTAGGGCAGTTATTTAATATTTTAATGTTTTATTACTTTATATCGCATTAATATGGGAATATCTAAAGAGGGATTTTAAACAACCGCTATGCAAAACGTATTTTTCACATTGTATACATACTCGTTTTACAGTTGATAATCCAGAAATTTATGTTTGTAAATGTTAGTTTAATATACTTTCAATTTTTTATTCAAGTCAGTAACGCTTTAAACCATTACAGCACACACACACACACACACACACACACACACACACACACACACACACATATATATATATATATATATATGTGTGTGTGTGTATATATATATGTATATATATATATACATATATATATATATATATATATATATATATATATATATATATATATATATATATACATATATATATATACATATATATATATACATATATATATATATATATATATACATATATATATATATATATACATATATATATATATATATATATATATATATATATATATATATATATATATATATATATATATATATATATATATATATATATATATATATACATATATTTATATACATATATATGTATATATACAAAAAATATTCCGCGTAAAATTTATGTGTATTAATGGGATCATTACAAACCACTAAATATTAATATATATGTTAAAAATATGAATTCGTTCGTACGTTAGAAGGAATTTACTGTATTCAATATAGATTTTGATTTTATTGTATTTTATTGTGCTACCATTTTTTCGCCTACATTTAAAATACTAACATGGGCATTACGTATCCCAACATTAACATATATGTTTCATATATTAATTGGTTAGAACTTTAGAAGAAATACTGTCAACAGTTAGAAAATCTTGTCTAAAAATAATGCATGAGAAATTTTATCAGAAATCACAGCAAAAAAAATCCATATTTATAAGTTTAATATAAAAATGTGTTTGAATGTAGAACGTTCTTTGCTAAATAGGAGAGATACTTTTTCCCTGTTCCAATGGTAATCATATTTGATACTACTTGGAATTTCAGATTCAGCATGAGGAATTAAAATTTATTCAGGAACTTTTACAAAATTCAGGTCACCCTGCTGAGCAGCTAAGAAATAGAAAGAGTTCACCTGGATCATATATGCATCTTGATAATACTGTGCAGATTTTCTTTAAAGTAGGAACGAAATATGGAACCCGTGTGTTAGAGTTAATTATCTTTATAAAAACCTCTGCACCTTTTTGTTGCGGATGATACTCCCAGAGGTTTTCTAATATGCAGAATGCGCCGATCTTAAAAGCACTGAAACCAGATCTATTCGGTTTTGAATATATTTGCATTATTTTTAGTCATTTTTATCCTGAATTCCACAGACGAAAATGAAAGTATTTTATTCTTCGACGTGATTATGTTGCTCTAATATATACCCGACTTTACTGCACTTTTCTTCTATGTTTACACTAGTTTTATCCTTTTTTGTACATTTAAGACAATAGCACTACAGCTGATTACTCTGCAATTAGAGCTTACTAAAAACTGTAAATACTTTCACCACATTTCATACCCGATGTTAATATAATAAGGATTTTTTTTCAGTCTTTAAATAGGGAAGGAACACAATAAACAGTTAAACAAATTTTGGTAAGATAAGACAAAGGAAAAATATTTTTTATTTCGTAAAAATCTAAGGTAAGTTTTTAAAGGAGAAAAGCGCGTTGCGCCACTAAAACCTCTGTATAAATTTGTAACTAATGTTTTAAAAATAAAATGTTATTATCTTTATTTTCCTTTTTTTCTCTTGTGTTACACTTTAAGGAAGGCAACGGTTTAAGAATATTCCATGGAAAAAATATATTTATTCAAGTGTTTTGTGCTTTCTTTCAACTGTATATTATAAATATTTTAGTATTTTCATTTTTTTATAATTTGTGTTTTGTATTGCTTTAAAATATTGTCAATTTTTATTGAAATCCATACAGTGTAGGGTATGAGTCCAAATGTTAGACAGCAATTTTTGATACCACACAATTAAACACCTTTGATATCTTTTCCGACATTGATAAACCATTGATATGTTCAACCTTTAATCAGCTATGACAACATAAGAGATATTAACGTTGCAGGTACATCAGTAATACATTAATAGTATTTTTATATTTTACTGCTTGCAAAAATTAGGGTAGCTGATTGGTAATTTAATCAGCAACAATTTCTGAAGATGAAATTCTTCACAGCTTGTTTTTATTATTGTATTAAGATATAAATAAAAGAAAAGCGCAACTTACATTAAACCTTATATGTAGATATAATGAAAATTATTTCTAACCAACTACTTTTTACTGGATCTTTAGTAACCATAATATGTTCCTTGTAATTATAAAAATTAGGGTAGCTGATTGGTAATTTATTCAGCAGCAATTTTTTGAAGATGAAATTCTTCACAGCTTGTTTTTATTATTGTAATAAGATATAAATAAAAGAAAAGCGCAACTTATATAAAACCTTATATGTAGATATAATGAAAGTTATTTCTAACCAACTACTTCTTACTGGATCTTTAGTAACCATAATATGTTCCTTGTAATTATCACCAAAATTTTATGCTCATTTTAAGGAAACGCTTTCACATTTCCTCGAGGCTCAAGACAGACCTCACCAGATTAGAAGTATCATAGAAATTGATCGGCATTATAATATGCAAGGAATATAGATGTATATACTGTAAGAATAAAAATTCATTTTACAGAAAAATTGACTTATTTATATTTTATTTTTATATGTTTGAAATGAAAAATTGCAATAAACATAATCCTTTAAACAATGATGTGCTATTACTCATAAATATAATTATTAACAGCTTTTTATTTAATTGATTTTGGATAGAAATACGAAAGAAATAATTAAATATACTAATGTAAATTTACTCTCTGTATTTCTTTTTATTACTTTTTACTAAATACCCAGTAACGATATAAAAATTTCTTTTTAAAACCAACGTAACGAAAATAACTTACTATTGCATTTTACAATACTTTTTATTACCTAAAAAATTATTCAGCCCTGAGTTATTCCACCTTTATTCCTAATTACAGATTTAATGTGCTTCGCCATATTATTATGCAGTTTCTTAACAATATTTTTAGAATATTCATTGTTCTATAAAAAGTAAATATTTTTTTAGTTCTGGCAAAGATTTAGGATCGAAAGTTTGAATTTCCTTCCCAAAAAAGCTTTATACATTTTATATGAGATTAATATCTTAAGTATTTCCAGCCAATGATAATGGAGTAATTTCAAGGTATTATCTTTAAGAATTAAGTTAAAAGGAAAAATTGTATTGAATGATTTGATGACCATTTATTTTTGTATATAAAAAATTAAGTTACTTAATAAATATGAAATGCACCGGAAGCATTTAAAATGCATATTATTTATTTATATTAGAAAATTACAGTATTTAAAATAATTAAATCCTTTTTTGAAAAGTTTTTGGGAATGTCACTTTTTCATTTTTCATCTTTACAGTATTATTCAATTGTACTTTTATATTTATGTAATTGTTCAAATCTGTAGAAGAAACAGAGTTTGTATTTAACCTGTATGGTCAAATATAAGTAGTAATGTAGCTTTTATATAACTAAACCA
Source organism: Pardosa pseudoannulata (assembly GCA_032207245.1). NCBI lineage: Eukaryota > Metazoa > Arthropoda > Arachnida > Araneae > Lycosidae > Pardosa > Pardosa pseudoannulata. Next base: position 101,704,897 of record CM063503.1, read on the forward strand.
CATTTTTGCTTTTGAAAAAGTAGACTAACAGGTAATACATATGTAATAGCTTTTACGTATATTAGATTTAACTTTTGATAACTTATTAGGCTGTTATCGCATGCATGTATGGTGATATTGTCTATTTCATTTCTCCTTATAATACTTAGAAAATTGTTCAATCGTATTAAAAGTTTACGAATTCAGATTTTTATTATCGTTATCAAGTGTAATAACTTATTTTATCATTAAATATAGTAAATCAAAAAGAGCATCCAAATTTATCTATCTAGCTATCTATCAGCTCTCTATATCTATTTGTGGGAAGATATATACATATATATGCATACATATATAATATATTTACATGCATATATATACATATATATACATATGTATATAATATATATGTATGTATAAATGTATGTATGTATGTATGCATATATATATATATATATATATATATATATATATATATATATATATATATATATATATAACCTACTGTGTGCGAGGGTATGCATTGTTAGCAAATATAAATAAAAAATATTTTCCTAATTATAAAAATCTCCTTGTACAATTTTTCTACTAATGCATACGTGATAATCATTTTAATTTAGTTAACATCGCTTTTTTATGTGTGTTTTTTATTTTCTATACAATTTTTTAATAATTATATGTAAGTCTTCAAATTAAACCTAATCGGTAGGGTACAATTATAAAATGGTATATTATTAATGAATAAAGTGAGGGTCAATTATTTTTTTATTTAAGCATTTATGTTTTAATGATAATTTACAGTAGACCAATGGCCTTATGGCACAATTGTGTCAAGTCTTAAAGCTGTTCACACTTTTGTTTGAATTTACACTTGGATTAGGAGGCTTGGCTATGTTTCCTTAGCAGTTAGTCAGCCTTATATTCCTCTAGGGAATACCCCGTAATAAAATTTTAGTCTTAAGAATATGTTTGTGTAATACTTGAGAAGTTCTTTAACATCTGTTTCGTTATTTATAAAGAGGAATGAACATAGTTGTTTGCAAATAACATGCCAAACTGCTTTCTTTCAAGTTTCTTCAGATTTACGTGATATTTATACTAACATCAGAATCGATTTGCTTTTCTCGTGTCTCACGTAAAATTAAATAATCATTTTTACAATGTAACTCTTGATATTTCTCAAGGCGTTGTCTTAGATAAATATAAATGTAGAAGTCTGTAATTGTGAGCGACAATGTATAGCCACGCCCAATTAGTTTATCAAAGGTAAGAAAGGTACTATGAGCTCTTCACATGCATCTCGGGGGATTGTGAATAACTTTTCTGGAAACGTAAATCATATTTATGAATTATCGTTGGTTGGGATACGAGAAAAACAATCGTGGATTCGTTGATTAAATAAGAAGTTAGTATTAACAATTTAAAGGGAAAATATCCTTCGAAATGAAGAATCTATATTTAATGACTTAAGCGCATTACTTTGCCTCACCCAAATGGTTTACTGGTTAATGCAATAATACAGCACAAGGAATAATAATTTGTCGAGCATTAACGTTTATCTGGAAGATAAATAAAAGTTAGATTACTTAGCTTTGAAGATTTAGTACAATAGGTAAATGAAGTTTTTTCTAAAACCTTTTGAGGTTTTTTATTTTCGCGAAAAAGGGAATGTTAACTAATGCCTTCTCATGTGAACAATAATATTATTTTTTAATGAGACATATTTCTTGTCGTATCACACTTTGTACTGATATGAAATGTAGCGCTGAATTAGCCGGGACTTTAAAATCAGCTTTTAAACTCGCTTTTCACTGATGGGCAGATTTAAGCGAGTAATTCAGTTTTAAATTTTCTAACATTATCATTGTAGCATCTAGATTCCCTTATATAACTGTACTTCATCTATCTCCTAACGTACACTACTCGACTTACGTACAAATGCTTTGTGCTAGTAATTGAGGTTTATCTGAGTGTTTTAATAAGTCAATCTGTGTTGATGCTCAAAATTGTTGTTAAATCTAGATCATCTCACACTCATAAACAGCCCATAAATTTTCAGACAGCTCACCTTTAGGAAACTATTCATCAAAATAAAACGCAATATAATTTTCCTAGTTTTTTTATATTACATATATGTATTTATACCACGTTATAAATATATGTCAGTACTATTTTACAGCTAGTATAAGTAATTACTCAAATTTCTTAGGAGTTTATAATTCCATTATACAGAGCAGATTGGTAAATTATTTACCATAGTAACATTGTGTTGAATATGCTGATTATTTTACCCGATTTAAATATCAATAATAACTTTGCAGTTCAGCACTCTTGTCCCCTTTACCAAATTATTTTCAGCATATAAAGTGTCTCCGAAATACTACTCTTATTCTTAACTTCTATCCACTTTTGAAAATTTTTTATTCCATTAACAAATATCCTAAGTTATTGTACATTTAAAAACCTTTGCCAGTTCTAATGCATAATTATAGAAAAAATCTCTTACATAAGGATTAAATTCAATTATGATTCTGAAGAGGATTTTACAAATATTACACCTTTAAAATTACAAACTTAAAAGAATATAGACTTTTGTATGCAATTTAAGTCTGCTTATAAAAATTATAAATTCACAATGTTTGTTGCTGTATGGAGTGAATAGTTAAAAGCCCATAAATTATTTAATACGTTTAATGATTTCTTCGTAAAAATATATACATACATTAGTAAATTTTAAATAAAAAACAAAATTTTTAATTTTTAAAGTGTCCTGTTCTTAAAAATTATTTTTCCATTAAGAAGTTTCTATAGTTCATGGAAATTTATAGAGAAAATAAATTTGAAATATATAATAGATTTTGATTAATTTCATTATTAGTATTACTAAACTATGTCCTTAAATTCTATATCACTCTTATTCATTGGGAGACATATTAGTGACAATTACGTAATTATACCTATTACAAATCAATTGAGATAAATTTGTCTTAATGAAAAACATAAATTATTCTGATAATTAATGTTTAATATTTGTATTATTACACTTATTTTTAGTTGCAATCACGATATATATTTTTGATTTTCTATTTCCCATATTTTTAATATTACTAATGGACACAACCGATGTTTATGAAAACATCTAAACATAATTACGGGTTTTCTTTTGAAACAAAACATTTAATTTTAACTAAAACATTATTTTTGGGGCAGTTTTAAGTCTAGATTGAGAATAGAACTATTGGCTCTAACTCACTTAGAATCAGTCATAAAAGCTTCAGGATCTTGCGCGGTATATTCGAAAGAGAGATAAGTTTTTATCACCGTATAAGTTTCCTAAACAATTTTAATTAAGAACTTTTTAAATAGTTTGAAGGAAAGAAAATTTTATTTGTATGAAAGTATGCCTACGTTTTATGAGGCAATATTTCCTTAATAAGATATAAACAGGCCTGAGAAGTTATAAAACAAACCGCATATTAAATTAAAAGTAATGTAAAATTTGCTATAGGAAGGACTGCCGTACAATAACACATTTTACTGCTACTAATTATAATATTTATAACTACTGCTCGGTCCGCCTTCAAATTACAAAATATATTGTGATATAGTTATAAAACATGTTATTATAAATTATTTATTATAAACTATATGTCGAAATACTTTTTAACTTTTTATTTAAGAAACACTTATTCAGAGGGATTCAGGAATAATGCATTTAAGGATACTGAAAATAATTTAGCATACAGTTGATTGTTTAAACTAATTTTTCCGCAATTCTATAAATTAAATTCTAAGTGAAATAAAAAGTAATGCACTCAAATATAAGGTGATCAATGGATATCTGTGAGACTAACTGCAATATGACCTCTAGACTGTGTCTAGTGACTTTGCATTCCATGCATTTTTCCTTTAGCGTATATATGCTTGATTTCCATATAATTTACATCGATTTCTCAATACAAACTTTTTAATTTCGAAAGTTTATCAACTAATAACTGGAGTAAAATTTGTTTGAAGAAAACCGCCTTCTACTGTCTAATATGATATAACTGAACTGCATGAGTAAATCTTGAAACTTGTCTATGTAAGTGAATTTATTATGAAACGTAAGCCTAGAAACGAGCCGTTGTAGCTCAGTAGGCAAAGGCAGCGATATCGTACCCTGAAGGATGCGGGATGGAGACTAGAATCATCCAAAGATTCTCCGAGTTCATTAACATCTGCAGCACGTAAAATAAATTCTGATCACAATGTGCTCTAATATAACCAATTAATTACTAACCAATATACGTCTGAAGGAGGCAGGCCAAGCCTGAGTTTCTCTGCTTGGTGGCTGCTTCCAAATTACGAGGACCCACTTGTGCAAAGTCTTTCTTTTTCCCTAACATTGATCATGAAACTAAACCCCTTCTTATGATTTACTCACTCGTTAGACATCGTGATTCCTCAAGTGAAGCTGCATATGAGCTTCAGCCATGGACCAGTCTCATAATGCGACGGGATGTATCGAACCTGGTATAAGCTTTCTGGAGTAACAACCACATCTATGATGAATACTGACAACAACAAGTCAAGAATTTATTGTCAATAATAATGGCATCTTTTAGCATCGTACAATTGTATAGAGGTTTCATCTCTTCTATACAACACTATTTTTATATAACTATAGTATAGCCCATTTTCTTCTGTCGAGACATAATTTTGTGATATTAGTAACTCTCAAGAAGCAGTAGGATTTTAATTGCGGATAGCATTGCTGTACTTCTCTGCTACTATATTGAACAGTGCATACTAAATAGAATAAAGATTTCATTGGTCTTCTTCTACTCAAAAATATTCCAGTTAAATTCGAAAGTTCATCTTACAGTTTTACAGTTTTTTGTATATATATATATATATATATATTATATATATATATATATATATATATATACATTAAAAAATATGATGTATATATATGCAACATATCAAAATTAATTCACATTAATATATCTATAAAAACTGCTCTCTCCCATTCTAATTTCTTAAAATCTATCTTGCCAGCCATAAAATGTCTTAATCAAAGGAATGTCTTCGGCTTAAAATTATTCCACATTTCCCAAAGCTTTCTGTGCAATAGAGGGAATATTTCTGTTCTTTCAACACATTTTCCAGCTGTCGTCAGCAAATGGCTCAGTTTTTTCCCTGATCGTAATATATATATATATATATATATATATATATATATATATATATATATATATATATATATATATATATATATATATAAACAGCTAAATTCTCTGATTGAACTTTTTGTCGCTTGGAAACACACTATCTGTGTCGCGCTGGGGTACACTTTGGTTACAGCAAAGTGTTTTTCGTATCATTCTCTTGTTTGCCGTTGACTGGTAAAGATAACGTTTTAGAAGCTCCTCAATAAAGATTTAAGTTTTTCTCAAAATTGTGCTTTTTCAATGTGGCCCAATTGCAACATTATTTATAGGCTTGCTAATTAAGCTTCTCCTTGCCAGTAGTCCGGTCAAGTAAAAACAATAGGGGTTACAACACAATCAATATGACCGGTCTTAGAATTTCTGGATTACATATGTATTAAAAAAGGTATATGTATATATATAGAGAGAGATTAGTATACCATAAAAATTTCTTTTCTCTAAATTTCTTAGTGATATTTTAAAATTTTTCTTAGAAGGATTATTTAAATTATAAAGTATATTAACAAATAAAAGACAAGATATCTAGACTCTGCAATACTTTGTATAGAAAGACTACAGCTTAATATTTAGCTTCTTATATTAAAGTATGAAATCTGAAACAATATCAAAGAATTTAACCAACAGAATAAAAACATTTCTTATTTTATTATTAATAAACAAAACTCAGATAGTAATTATTTATAGAAATAAAATATTCAAGACTGTATTATATAATTCAACAAGATATTTTGCTTAAGACTGAGTTTAAATATATATATATATATATATATATGTATATATATATATATATATATATATATATATATATATATATATATATATATATATATATATATATATATATATATATATATATATGTTTATACTGTGCTTAAGATACTGAGAAGTTGCTTAATTACTTTTAATATCTAGAGAACATAATTTATTTTTTTTTCATGAAGAGTGTAAAGAAATCTGAAATAGAAATCTGAAATCTTAACTATTTTTGCTTCATTGGCACATAACTTAGAAGATACTAAATGAACATTGCAAAAACGCATAATGAGGAATAATGCGTAAACCTTGTTCATTATAATCAAGTATATTTTTATGTGATGCAATATAAGTTTAACAAAAAGGATATTTAAGATATTTAGTACATTGGTTTAATTTACATACATCTATATCGGTAGCAAACACTGCTATATCAGAAATTTGAAATTTTACAGGAAGGCAAAATAAAGATATTTTATATATTTGAGTCTTGCCTTTTTTAGTGAAAAGCATTTAAAATATCTTTGAGATAATAAGAAAGAGTTGGCGATTGTAAATAGACTAAAATTGAAGGAAATAAGAGTTTTATGTCCAAATAATATTCTCTACTTGAAAATCATGCCGGTTCATAATGACTATCTGAATACTCGACTTTACTAGCAATTTTAGGATATGTAAGCAATTCTTTTATCACATAAAAAAGAAAAATTATGCACTTGAATATGCAAAAATGCAATTAAAAATGGATATATTGCACTTTACTTATAGTGTACAGATATTTTGTGTTATATAAGCCTGTTTAATATGTGCTTATTGTCACAATCGAAACAGATATTTCATTATGTTATGTCTCGTGAAGATAATCAATACTATTTAATTTTGTGCAAAGTTTTAGATCTCCCTTTTCACCATCTAATGAACCATAATAATATGTGAGTTAAAGCCCTATATACTGAAACACATGTTTGTTTCTAATGAAGTTACATATATAAACAAATGCTGATCATTATATCATTAAATAATATTTTTACCTTTTCCAGTTGTGACATCCATTGCAAATCTTGCTTCTTAGTACAATTTTATTTTATTTACAAAACATAATTTACATTTCAAAATATTGAGTTTCTAGATTTTAATGTATATATATGCATTTAATATTCAATATTTTATCTCATGTATAACCTAAATGAGTAATTACTCTAACTATCCCAAATAAAAGAATAATTCTGAACAAAATGTACGTAATTGTGTTGAATGTATCAATAGCCATACATTTAATTTTTTTCCGGAATTTAGCAGCAAATGTGATACCTCTATTTCAAATTTCATAATAAAGCATTATAATATCCTGAATTAAGAATTTCCCTACCATATAAGTCATTTAATTCCAACATATACTGAAATAGTTGGATAATTGTAACAGAATGAAGTGCACATGTATGGTATATAGTAACAAATATATGTATATATATGTATATATATATATATATATATAGATATGTATATTTATATATATATATATGTATATATATATATATATATATATATATATATATATATATATATATATATATATGTATATATATATATATATATATATATATATATATATATATATATATATATATATATATATATACATATAGAGTAAGTATATAAACTATTTACCTATTTGTTAAACCAACCGAAATTTTACAAAGAATACATTATCCTTCAACTGTCACATGTTTAATTTTTTTCCGTTAATAGACTGGGATAATTATAAAGAAAGAGTTATAGGTCCATGTGTGAACAATGTCCTAACTAAAAATACATTAATATTCATTAAATAGGAATCTACTGAATGCCTTATTAAACGCTTACACAGCGGAAAGTATTTAGCTCCTCTAGTCGTTTACACTGATCAGGATTTGTAGTTTATTCTTTTTCCATACTATTTTACTTAATTAACTAAGTAAGATTCTTATCCGTTTATCTCTCAACTAGTGAGGCAAAGAAGTGGATGAAAAATCTTAATGAGATTTGGATCTGAACACTATCAGCAAAACTTTTCAAATTCTCCAAACCTTTTCGCAGAAAAAGGAAATGAAACATTGAAAAATAAAGTGAAATCCAAACAGTAGAAATGCCATAAAAAAAGAATTTTTTATAAGTAAGCGAAGCTTTCCTGTCACTGAAGTTTATCGATGTCAATTAAACATTTATTTACACAAAATTTTAGTTCTTACTTTTAATAGAGTATTTTTGCTTTGGAATTTTTTCAGATGATTTTAACAAATCACTGTCCAACTGTGACTTAGATTTGGTAAGTTGATTCTTTTTTCCTTTTTTTAAAACTGTAATTTATTTGATCAATACTTTGAAGCTTGTCAGTTAGAAAACTTTTTAAGTCAGTAAGCGAGTTCATTCTTTCCCATATCAAAATGGAACATTTTTCTCATATATTTTTTGCATATTTTGTACTATTTATATAAAACTGAAAAATTAGAAAATTCTAAATTATTACATAAATGTATTATTGATTATTATTTGTCTTCAATGGAGCTTGAGATTACTTAATTATATTTAATTTTATTTTTATTTATGAATAAATACAAAACAGGGCTTTCAAAGTTTTTATCTTATTTTATAATCAGTCTAAACGTGAAACTTTTTGCATTGTGTATTTATGTAATTCCAATTTTGTCTTTATAAAAATTGATTTTGTTTCATGCAACTTGAATATCAGAAGTATAAATAATCTATATAAACAAATGTAGAACTACAGAGAAAACTCAAAAACTCAAAGACTCAAAATAATTGCCAAAAGCAAATGCCAAATTCTAAATTATTACACAAATATATTATTGATTACTTTTTGTCTTCAGTCTTGAGCTTGAGATTACTTAAGTATATTTAATTTTATTTTTACTTATCAATAAATACAAAATAGGGCTTTCAAAGTTTTTATCCTATTTTATATTCAGTTTAAATGTGAAACTTTTTGCACTGTGTATCTATTTAATTCCAATTTTGTCTTTGGAAAGGTTGATTTTGTTTCATGCAGCTTGAGTAACATAAGTATAAATAATCTATATAAACAAATGTAGAACTAAATATAAAACTCAAAGACTCAAAATAATTGCCAAAAGCAATACACTTTTAAAATGAATGATTTTAAAAAGAAAATATATATTTAAGATTTATATATGACATTTACAAACTACGGAATAAAAAAAATTCTTATGCTTAAATAAATTTTGTGCATTGTTTTATGTTTACCACATGTAGACATTCGAAAGAAAGTATATAGTTGAGTTAATATAATAGTAAAGGATAAAAAGTTTTACTAGACAAAACACTTTATAACAAAATATACAGTATAACGTTTTTCAGGAGTTATTTCTATAGAGCTTCCAATGCACAACTGGAAATGTTTTATTATTTTTAGGACATTCAAGCGCAACATTACTGAGCTTTTATATTCACATAACTTTCTGTATTATTTTACTCCTTCTTAGTTCTGTTTGTCCCTCAACAAATTTTATTAGACTGCGGAATTAAAGAAAATGAAATACACATGATGTATATAAGGCTTTCATTTCATTTATAAATTACCTTAAATTAAAAATATATATTCATAAATTAATGAACAAAGAAGAGCAATAAATAAGAAATCAACAATCTCATCCTTTTTCAGAAAAGAAAGATATATTTATTTCTTCATACGGATTTTTCTTTGACGATTTTGCTAATAACTAATTTTGTATTGTAAGTTTTGAAAATGTACAAAGTGTGTTATTAATCATAAATGGATATTAATCCTGACTAAGGAATTGTGTTGATAGAATGTGTTTTATTGTGATTTGATGTCTATTTAGAGTACGTAAAAATCTCTACAAATTTGATCATTCACCTTAAAAAATATTTTGTTCTAAATTTCATGCATACATTCTAGATCGCGTTTTTCGGAGCAGTTGAATTAACTTACATTCTTGCACTGCTTAGGATAAAATGCTGATAGTTTACTTATTGACTTGAATCTTTCATTAGAAGATACGAACCTCGCTATAACGTGCTATTTTTCTGAACACTACAAGTTTCGAGTGTATAATAATCTAAGTAATTGATATCTTAAAATATCATAGTCATAAAACTCTAACATTTTATCACTTGATATTATAAAGCAGGAATTTTAAGGACATCTCACATCCTTCAACTTTTAAACAAATCAATGCTATAGTGTTTTTGCAATTTGTTTCATATATTAAAGTTTGTACTCTGTAATCTTAAGTAAATTTTTTTCCCTTATTTTCTAGGTACAAAGACGCTCACAAGTATAGACCAGAAAATTGCCTGAGGATTTTTTATATGAGTCTGAGGATTACAATATCCCTATTTGAACTCTTATTCATAACTCATTGAAATTAAGTGGTAAATCTACAATTAATTAGACTTTATGTTGAAAAAATTTGATGGTAATAAACCAATCTAAAATGCACTAAGAACTATTTTTAGTATAATGCAAAGAACATTTTATAAGTCATTACATTTCTCATTGATTATCGTAATTTTCATAAAACCCATATCGTTTGTGAAATTTCTAACTATTATTTCTTGAACACCTATCAGAAAAATTAGATACACTAAAATAGTAGTGACAAAAATGCTCAAAATAAGGAGAAGAAAAATTTAATATTTAAATTTTTGAAAAATCTTCAATGATATTAGCTAAAATTTGTAAAACATTCTCATATTTGCCTGAATAATGCAGATAGTAATTCTAAATATATAACTTTACATCCCCTAAAATCACTTCAAAAACTGTTAAAAGAGAAACCTTTAAGACAATCTTCTCCTCAATACAGCAATAAACAGACAGGATTAAAATAGACATCTTAAGCATATTTTACATAAATAAATATTACGTTGTGACACTTATTAATTGGATGAAGACAATAAGTTTGAAAGTTCTATTAGTGTTTGTCGTTATACATTTATCACATTATGCATATTCAATTATAAGCAAAGAATTTGAGTACCGTTTAAAGAATCACGTTACCAGTAACAATTATTGTAAATTATACAGAAAAACAACAATAAAGGTTCTAATCAGGTATGATCACTATGGAGTATAACAGTTAATATTTTGAAGAAATAAAGGAAATAGAATACTTTGAGCTAATATAAACACTTTTTTTATGATTAAAAACTATCTTTATACATAAAATCAACAAAAAAATTCAATATTTTTTATTCAAAATATATATTTTTACTTACTTTATATTCAACATAGTTAATCTAATTCCTTAAGTTAAAATAGTATAATATCTTTGACTCACGCAATATTTGACTTCAGTTTTAGATTTCTTTACACTAAGAAAACATTTATTTAGAAAATAATGAAATTAATTCTAAGCTACATTTCATGTTATGGTTATTTAGTATAAAAACATTTCTAGGTTTAAAAGAAACTTTTATTACACAAAACTATTTTTTTCACTTTTTGATTGCACACATCTATTCACATATATTTTTATCAATATACACATTTTTAGTTTCATTTAAAAAATTTTAAAAGTTTTAAATGATAAACTAAGGAATGAATTTTATGTATTTTTTAAATAAATCTCTAGACTTTTGTTTTTACATTTAAAAACTTTAAGTGATATATAAAACTAAGACCTTCTTAATTTTATTATTATTTTTGACAAATTATATTTCGTCTATAACTTCTACAAAATAAAACTGCTTGCTGTAATCCGAATCCAATACATAAATCTTAATAATTACCAAAGGATCATAACTAGGCCTTTTCAGAAAACTCTATAAATGTAACTACAACGTAGATTGAGTTGGAATTTTTCAAATAGACAACTTAAAAGATGTTCTGAAATATTATGATAAAATAGTACAAAAATGACCTTTAGAAAGTGTAATATAGTCAAAAGGCTTGATAAGATATGTAGGAAATACCGGAGTACAGCAGAAAAGCATTTAAAACATGCGTTTAAAGCGTGTGGACGTTTAAAACTTTTGATTTAACAATTTTAATCAGCATGCCATTTAAACCTGCTATATTTTTGTATCTTGAAGTATTATGGTAGAAAAAGAATGATAAGAGTGGCACTGCAAATGGAGAAGTCAACTATGTGATACACCATAAATAGATTGAGCCTTAGTTTGCGGCCCATAGGAGGATAACGAGTAATTAGCATTCTTCCAAGTATAAGGACTGCTAGTTTACTGGAATCTACAACGCATGCTAATCGTAAAACTACTTTACGAAAACCAGGGATGTTGCATCTTATTGTGAGTTTTGAAATTAAAAGAAATTGTGCTATGGATCAATGTTAAGTGTCATAACGTTTAAAAATAAGATAAAAGTTTACTCTTTTGGTACTATTTAGAAATACTTTTTTGTTCCTGGACACAGGTCATTATTCCATGTATTTTCAAACATTTTGGATATAACAGGCCCCCTAGTGGAAATTATAGGCATTAATTTTTCATAGATGTTTTTTCGAATTGTCTACCTACAAATTTTTGACTCAGTCCACATTGCAGTTAAAGCTGTAGTGTGTTCTGAATAGACCAAGTTAATTACAATCAACTGGTATTTAACGTTGTGCACATTCAAATAAATTTAAAGAACAAAAGTTATTTATATTTTTATTTTCAAAAAATCATTTGTTTAATCTAGAAACTTTTTATAAGCTACATAATTCAAGAACATAGTCAAAATCAGTAAAATTATCTTTATACAAATGTATATCTTTGAAATTATAGAAGTTTGAAAATACAGTCAATTAATTGAAGTTATAAGACCTCTTAATAGTAGTTTTTATCGCATTAAAACGGTTATAAACTGTTATAAACTTTTACAGTGAAGTCATTCCATAGATAGTTTGAACACTGTTTAATATTTAGAAAACTTTTAAAATTTAACTCTGTAATAAAAACATAGTCCATATATCTCAATATAAGTACTCATTTTCAATACTCCATGTAGAACATCTGTGTCATTAGAAAAGAAATCCGAGGGAAAAGTACTTTTTAAAATTCAAAAATTACATCTGTGTCGTAGAATAAAATGCTATTCAATAATCTAACAGTTTATGCACGTTCGAATAACTGAAAAGAGAAATAATTTTAAAGCAGCATTTTTATTCAAAGCTACCTCTTTTAACATCTATGATCCATTTGTAAAAAATGTAAATATAGAAATTTCCTGTGTTCTTGTGCTTCCTATGTAGACTATCACTGCAAAAAAGTAGCTTTCTCTCAATTTGAAACATATTATAAAGACGATACTTTATTTCTACAGAGAAATTTAACCTATTATACATTGTAACCAAGGAATCTTTAATATTCTGTATTTTGATATAGGACTATTTTAACGAAATATTATATAGTGTACTTTATGTTTGAATGTATATATAACGAAATATTATGCATTGTACTTTATGTTTGTGAAATTTATTTATATGGCTACTTTATATCGGTTTATATAATTTCTTGGATAAAGCAATATACTGATCAATGTAGAAATCATGAACCTGTATCAATGCATTAATTGCTTTTGATGCATTAATAGATTTTGAACCTTCAAGCAGTAAAGTAATAGCATCAATTTGCATTGAATTGCACTTGTACTTAGGTAATTTTAAACATTTATTATACTTTAAAGAGACGTAGAACCTTTAAAATATAAAATTCTTCAATTTCAATAACAGCCTTTGTTCGATCCTTCATAAAATAAAACCTCTATTTAGTAAACCTCTGCTCTATTTATAAAATAAAATTTCAAAATGTTTAAACAGACTAAATGTAAATAAAATTATCTTAATTTAAGTATCACATAAAAAATAAAATACATGTTTGGTTTCGTAGAATTTTAATCATTACTAAGATGTTATTTAGATAGCTGGATAAAGTGGATTTTACATATAACTTGATGTTTAAGTACATAATTTTGTTAATTGTAGTTATTAAAAATTTGATTTGATGGTATTCATAAAGCCGTATATTGAAGAAACCTGAAGAATGAAATCACAGGGAAATGATCGTAGGGCTTTAATTATTATAACGGAAGCTCAATCTATCATTCCCTCATTGATCATTAAATTAATTAGGTCGCAAATTTATCTTTATAAAACTAATATCATTTCACTGCAGTCATCTATTCTTGGTTCTTTATCTTACCGGATTTATCGTTGAAAATTTTCGAGCTCATCACTTTGTCTCTCCGGAAGATTGGTTTTACAGATTTTAGGAAAACTGTAGAAATAGATTTTTGTATTGATAATAATGTTTCAAGATCATTTGGAGGTAAAAATTTATGGCTCATCAAGAGTTTTCCTAAATCACCAGAAGTTTAGTAATCTACCAACTAGAGGGGTTGCAACAATGGAAATTCGATGTACACACCTCAAGCAAGATTATAAGAAAAGTGAAGAGAAAACTAAAAATAAACCTGAATCAATACCTAATTTTACTGTAGCACATGAAACATTAAAACTGAAATGCTTTTTATACTTTAGACACTGTGATAATAATAGTATATTCGGAAAGGTAAGGGCTACACAATGCTCATTCTTTGCAATTAGACAAAGCATGAAACAGTTGCAAAATATTTTCAAGATGCTATCAGCCTAAATAAGTTATACCTTATAAAATATTAAATGCTTCAAATTAGTGGTGTAAATAATTACTTTATTCATAGTCACATATTTTATCGAATTTCTACATTCATGTCTCACATATATCGTTTTCCCGCATTCAGAGTTTTCTCTTTTTGTTTCTTGAAAAATGATGGATCAAGGTACCATTGAAGTATAAAATAACTTAGGTATCTAAATAAAGTTTATTCTGCATATTGATTGATTTTTGTGTACATAATATTATAAATTAAAGCTATTAATAATGTTTTTTTTGTTTTCAAGAAGCCGTTAAATGTAAAAACAAGCTGTATGGAGAAGAATATAGACATTGCAATGGGATTATACAATGAAGGCCTTTTAATATTCAAGAAATACTAGAAGAAATGTATAAGTATCGATAGCCACTATGAAAACAAGTCTTAAATGCAACAGAATAATTAAGTTTCTTCTAGCTGGATTAGTTTTCATAATAGTTAAAACATTAAGTTACCTGTCCTATGCATTAAAAAACGGAGATTGCTTACTCACACTATAGACCTTGATGTATGCAAATTAGAAATCAAATGCATTATCAAAAACTGAAGCCAAATAAATTTTTTGATTCTTGAAGCCTAATATTTTATTTACACCTAATATTTGACGATTGGAATTTTTTCAAACTTATTACAAACAGAAAAATGAATAATGTTTATTATTTAACAGTCTGTTAAGTAAAATATATCGACCGTATTAAATGTAACGGAGTTTCACAAAATAACAAAAACATACATAGATGAAATTTCTTAAAAAATGACTTTCTAATTTGTGAATTTTAAAAGTTACTTCATTTACAAATATATTTCATGTTTTTATCTTGTGTGTATATGTCTTGTTTTAAGCTACAAAATATGCTACTTTAAAGTTATAATTTTATTTAAAATAGTTTTAAGAATGTTAATCTAAAAATAAGAAAATATACAATTTTATAATGACTCAAAGAAAGAATTTAATGTATAATATTTTCTGTGTAAAAATGCCATGTGTTCCCTTATGTATAAAAATTTCTTTATTAAAATTAAATGAAATTTGAAATATTGATTTTACTTATAAATATACTAAATTTAGTTTCTGTTTAGTCAACAGTTATCATAAAATTTATTGAACTCCTAAACTACAAATAATATTTAGTATGATTATTAGAAATTTATGTAATTCACGATAATAAAAAAATTGCAGAACATCTATAAAAGCTTAAAATTAAGAATTATTTTAGCCAATACAATATTGTATTCAAAAATTGGAAATTATTCTCAATTCGACTAATTCGAATATCCTTACTCAAAAATAGTACTTCTCACATTTCTGAGAAATGATTGTGCGCAGTTATATTATCAAATGTTCTCAATTACATCAACAAAATATTCTAAAACTATTCAAAATAACCTTTCCAGTGAAACTTATTAATATACCTCATACGGTTCAAGAATTGAGTTGTAAATGTGACACAATTCTACTGATTTTAGAATTATATCAACAATTTCATATATTTACCTTGTTGCGTGTTTGTATTATCATGTTCACAAATTCATGTACAGACACGCACCGAAAACCGAATTTCATCTGTCAGATTTGTTCAGCTTTACAACAACCATGTTCATACGTCAAGGAACATACGCAAACTTTTAAAAATAATTTCAAAACATTTTTTCGGACTTATGGAAATTTGAAACTTATAGTGCCTATATTTTAATGATTGATGAAGTTCTTGTATCTTTTTGAGTTAATACCAACTACCACCAATGGATGTCTGACACCTTATCTATTTTCCTCTCTTTCGAATATTTGATCTATGACGTCTCTGTCGATTCTTTATTGTTTAAGTTATTAAAAGATCGCATATCGAACTAATTGACTTTGAACAATTCTCTCATGCTGTCTTTCAATTTCAAGATTTGAAAAGCTACTTGAATGTTTCCAGTATACTTACAGTGTTCCAGAAGATTAAAGGAAGTGTTTATTGTACGCCTTAATTTTTACTTTTGTATGTGTAAGTTGTTAGTGTGCTATTTCTTTAGAGTATGTGATTGCACTTCATATAGGATAAAACTTAACCATATTATTCTTTTACTGTTACTTAACTTATACACTTGGTAAATAAAAGTCTATTATTAGACTTAATTATTTCATTGATACATCTTTCATGACGACCATCTTAATACATACATTGTATTTTATTACATTGGTATTGTACACAAAGATGGTGTATTAGAGAAATATGAGTCTTAAACTTTAAGGTTGATCGAAACCTCTTTACAGAGAGGATTGAGAACTACAGTAGACCATTTTCTTTGTTCGAGGAAATGAAAAAATCATAATAATTAAGCTTGAGCTGACTTTCTACATTTTAAAAATAAGATAAGGATGAATATAAGGGTTTCGCGGTTTACGTGGGCTAAATTGACAGTGAAACTAAACCTAATATTACACTTCCATTTCTTTTCTAACCGTCGGCCATTTGCATATTTCAGTAATATTTTTTTCTTAATTTAGGTGTGTGTGGATGAATAAATACATGTCAAGTCTAAATTAGTTTGACCAAATAAGATGGCTGATAATAGCCATCCAAACTAGCAATATGTAGAATAGAACTTAGTGTCTCAAAATTGGTCGAGCATAAAGAACCCATTGCCCTGAAGTCATTTCGTACCTCTCTACGTCGAAACTGACAGCCATCCCCACTGCAATATCTTTCATTAATATCAGCAAATATTTTCCGTGAACATCTTGGCAGGTTTTCTTAGTCCATAGCAGGCCCATAGATCTTGTGAAATCATTTCAGGCTGTGTCGTTTCCCATCCAGACAGTTATAAGGTTCATACTCGATGAATCCCTAGGTCACTTTATCCATCACGTCCAGTCCTACTTAAATGCCATATCTCCCATTTGGTGGTAGAGACATGGCGAATCTGTGATTTCACTTCCCCTCTCACCGACCACAATCCACTTGATCTTTTCTTCTGAAATCACACGGATTCTTTAGTGTGCAAGACCTGTGAACTCTGTTGAAGATCTAGAAGAAGAAGATTGAATAGTTGAAGATTGTCATTGCAGATTAGGAAAACACCAGGGATGTTAGAAAGGGTGTACCATTCCTCCCTGTCGTTATGTGCTTTTCAATAAACAGCAAATCATATCCTGCCCCTTTTTGTAGTTCTTTTCTTTTTCAAACACTTTTGTAAGCTGAAGTTGTAATTCTAATTTTACTCTGGTCTACCTCTGAGAATGGAATGATGCCCCATGTGCCGAAGTAATTACTGTTCGTCTGGATGGGTACTATAGCCATTTCTATCTTGTAAAAACAATTAAGTTCGTATTGCATTATTACGTTTAAATTACATAAATGAGCATTTGATATTAAATTCACAGAAAGATTTTCTTCCCCGAATGAATTGAGCACATGGTGTCTAAGAAATTTTAAAATGCAGTGATTATAAAAATAATCATTAATTTCGTCTCAAATGATAAACTTCATAAAATATATCAGGTTTTATTACTATTTAAAATACTGGCAATAAGAAGAAAATGACCACCAGTTTCATTTCAATAACACAACAATGTATACACAACATCGCGACTAGGAAAACTGAGTTGATTTTATTGAAATGTTTACGATCTTGTATTTCATTTCAAAATAAAACTACAATCATATTATTTAGATACCAGTGAATATTCACAACATTCTTTATATTTAAAGGTATGTTGAAGAACTAGGTCAGTCATCGAATTAACAGTAAGCCTTGTAGTTAATTTTCAAAACTTTTTCATACTTTAGATCAGTTAGGTACACTTTTATAAAATCATTAAGAGAAATCATTTTTAAGCAAGGTAAATATAAGAGTTAGAATAAAAATTTAAGTGAATGCCCTGAAACTTTGTATGATTGTCCTACTATTGTTAGTTGGAGTTGCTTTATTCATATCACCTAAAATTCCTCTTTAAATGTTTAGGAGAAAACAGTTCATCACAAATTAGATGTCATGAAGTAATAGATAATTTATCCTTCATTTAAAACTTAATGTTTTGTTATCATTTTGTTTACAAAATAATTTTAAAATAAATTTATCAAGAACAATAGAATAAGATAGATTTGAATGCTAGTTAAATAGAAGAATCAGCAACCTGATAAAAATTGGAATTGTAAAACAAATAAGAATAAAAACTACGTTTCCTCTCTTCATAGAAGCTTAAATTATATTTTAAACTAGTGTATAACTTTAAAAATATATAACAAAAGTTAAAAAAATCAGAAATACTGAGCTCAATAGATCTAAATAAGTCATTTTTCTGATTAACTAAAGAGTAGATTTTGCAAACACTTCTTGGGAAAAGTTTCAGAATATTTAATTATACATAAATCAGTCCTTTTACAACAATTCTGAACTTGTATTTTAAATTTTGAATATTTTTAAATGATTTTAAATTTGTGTGTGAACCTTTACTAAATAATCAGATAAATAACTGTAAAACTGTTGATTTTGAATCATTACTCCGTTTTTATTCTTTTAAAATTCAATCAACGTTGCATTTATTTCTATCTGAATATCGTAGTTGTAGATAATACTCTATAAAGCTTTTAATTTGTTAATGGTTTGTCCTCGAGTGAAACTAATACAGCTAAAATTTCCTTTTGTATAACGATAGCTTTGCATATGTGATAAACGTATATAATGGCTTAAAGGGTATTAGTTGACAAATTATAACTTATGAGACTTGCCAAATCCTCGTACATTAAATATCTACTAAAGCATTAATTATTTTACCATCCACGTGAAACAAATATCGGTACCTCGTTATGACATTACGATAGAAGGAAATGGGCAAAAAGATTATTTAAATTGCATTTTAATTATTTTAATAACGTAATGTAGATTAAATTTCAATTAACGAGCAGTGTAGTATATACACATATGCTACACATATTATACAGGTGATTCGTTTAAATAGCTGGAACTGTTGAAATCGTAATGGATAGGGTTTCATATTTCTTGACTTTTTATTTATACCAAATCTTAATTATAATTAAATTACATAGACATAATTTTAAACTTGTATTAAAGTTTTAGATCAAAACAATAATATTAAATATGATATTAAATTTTGCTAAATCCTCGAAGAATTTGTAATTCTCCCCTTAATGACTCATACAGAATTTGGGTATATTCGGTAGGCAATTACATAGACATAATTTGAAACTTGTATTAAAATTTTAGATCAAAATAATAATATTAAATATGATATTAAATTTTGTTAAATCCTTGAAGAATTTGTAATTCTCACAACAATGACTCATACAGAATTTGGGTATATTAGGTACGTAAAAGACTGCATTCAATAAAGTCCAAAATCCATTGGTTATACATTTTGAACAATACTGGACTACTATGTGATGGATCATATTTCATACATGATATCCTTCGTTTTTTTTGTTTTTTTTTACTTTCTGTAAAGAACTAGTACAAAGATCTATGAGATATACTGAGGAGTATTAGCAAATCTGAAATTTGACATAAAGGTACCTTTTCAAAACAAACAATAACTTGGATTAGCTACAGCTGTTGAGAGAACTATTAACTAGTAACAATACTTATCACTTGAATTAAAAATAACCCTCAGTAATATTAAATCTGATGTTAATTGAATATTACAGAAAATATTCTTGTGTATACAAAAAAGAGACAATATTAATGCAAGTACATAAGACCACTATTGAAATATGAATTTGAACTCTTAAGAAACACAATCTGCTAAACCATTTACTAGATTTGAATATTATATGCTTCTTTTGCCTTATGGACTCTAATGCCAAAAGTAGCATCGTGAATATCTTGCATGCATTGCGGTATGAAGGGTCGTTATTAAACCATCAAAGTAGACTAGCCATATTTGAGGCATTTTTTCTTCATTCTAGAGTTAAACCTTCAGTAACATCCAATAGTAAGATTCCAATAAGATCGTCTAAAACACTTGACGTCCTAACATTTTGTAATTTACAAAGTTTTTCAATTTTCTCCTGTATATAACTGCATCATTTTATTCTTGTTATGGAAATGTACTCAGCACAGTCTGAGATATCCATTAAAAAATGTCACCTATTCCAAAGATGCATAGACTTACAAATCTTTTGTACGTTGGTTATAGGTTAGCGTTTCGATAGAATTAATGAAAAATTGTTGTTTTAAAGCAGATGTTCATACAGTTAGAAGAATAGCTATATTTTGACGTCTTAAAACCTTTCATTTTACAACAAAAATCAGTTCGGATCTGTGTTTAATACTTGTTCTTCATTTCTTATCAAATCCATGCTGTATATTCTAGTAGTTATATACATTATTATTCCAATCTGTCATGTCTATCATTTCCTTTAAGTTTACAAAATCGTGAGCTATTTATAACCATAGAAATAGAACTGAGTGTAAATAACTTACTTTTATTAGGTTCTACGTATTCATAATAAACAAAATAAAAAAAAGTTTTTAAGAAAGCATATATCGAAAAATGCATATTTCTATTTTATTGGAATCTTTTTAAAATCAATTTTCTCCCACTATAATAAAACCCATAAAAAATAACAAAAATGTGCAGTTGAATAACATAAAATTTTACACAAAAATAAAATTTGCCTAAGAAATATTGAACTTCAATAAATTTTAACAAAAATATTTAATATTTTTCAATATCATTAAGAATGAGAACAATTGTATTTAATCAAAATTTCACGATTTTGATACATAGAAACAATTTCTGTTACAAAATTAAACACACAAAACACACACACATATATATAAAACCTTCATATATATACATGTGTGTGTGTGTGTAATAAAGGCGTATAATTAAGGAGTAAAATCCTACCAGATGATGAAATGAAAGCTGTTCTCTTCATCTCGAAGAAAGTTCCAAGCGGATATTTCCACCCTGCAGTTCTGCTGAGTAGATGAAAAGGATAAAAAATAAAGAGAATGGAATTTTCAGATCAACTATAGTAATTTATTCATGTTTCTCTTACGAACGAAACTGTTCACAAACCGTATACATCTATTTAATTTGTTGCTGTAATAGCCAATTAGCAATCACCTAGAAGTGTATGTCACGTGTATGACGTAACTTAAGCATCAGAATCTATTATAAGATATGCAACTGGAAGAAATCAACAAGGGAACATTCAAGAACATTCGCTATGGTTTCTAGTAAAGAATACCGAAAAGATAGAATTGAAACCGAAATTGATAAAAATATCATTGCATATATATATATATATATATATATATATATATATATATATATATATATATATATATATATATTATATATATATATATATATATATATATATATATATATATATATATATATATATATATATATATATATATATATATATATATATATATATATATATATATATATATATATATATATATATATATATATATATATATATATATATATATATATGTATATATATATATATGTATATATATATGTATATATATATATATATATATATATATATATATATATATTATATATATATATATATATATATATATATATATTATATATATATATATATATATATATATATGTATATATATATATATATATATATATATATATATATATATATATATATATATATATATATATATATATATATAAAATACAAGCCTATATGTTTTTTAACTGAAAGTTTTAAATATTCTTGTAGGATTTACTCTCTTCTCTTATGTGCTTATAATTTAGCTGCATTTGTTAAGATTGACACATTTATAAACTGGGAAAGGCAAGATGAATTAAGATTGTTTTAAATCAGAGACTCTATTTTAGATATTCTATAACCTATTATTTCTACAATTTTGACTATTTACAGGCACTATGATCCAAATTAAACATTAGGACTTTTAAATTCTTTTTTGGACTGACTCTTTGGCCAATTTAATCTATACTAGCATTCTGTATGTATAAGAGGAAAGACGTAAATTTACTTTGATAGAAAGAACATTTTAATAAAAAATATTTGCTCTATTTTTTAATAATTTTATATGCATCATATAAAATTATGAAAAGGGTTTACACAATTTCGTATAATTTCATAATTTTATTCTCTTTGTAAACCTTAACCTTCTTTTGTAATTCTAAATTATATCCTCTTTATTTTCTCCGTTGAAGTAACCAACTACATTCAAATTATTATTTAACAAATTCAAAAGGATAAATTACAGATCTAGCAAAAAAGAAAAAAAATCCCATTGAAATGTATGAAGGCATAAGTAACAAAGTTGGTGAATTTTAACTTGCTGTTGTATTATTTAAGAAGCTGAATTCATGCATTAAAAGATTCATTGTATTTTTGAAAAAAAATATGTATGTTGCTACATCACGCTGTATTATTTGTCTTCATTTTAAATGAATTTTTAAAGCTTAATTGTATTTTATGGTTTAAAAATGTCATCTATGTATTATCCTAAAACAATTAATTGAACATATATATTTAAAATTTAGCTCTTTATATTTTTTCTCAGATATTCATTATTTCTCATAATCTTTTTTCTTATAAATCACTAGAATACCTATAATTCGACTATATAAACAGTACCTTTTACAAAATTGAAGAATTTAAGCTTTTATTTTTAGGCAATGTTTTGCAATACCGTCGTTGTTTTAATTTCACTTTGGTCTGAGATATGAAATTAAAAGTAATATGTTTCATGTAATTTTTAATTGGGACTCTTTTCCGCAAATCTGAAAATGCTTACGTTTTCAATGTGTTTCAGAGGCGAATAAATCCATAGATAAATTTTAGATTTTCTCCTTCCAATTCTCTCACAACATAATTTTATAATAAAATTAAATAGTTGTCTAAACCGTTATTTAAAAGTTTTGAAGGAGATCGGTTACCTGAAAGCAGAACTTTATGCTTGAAAATAAATACTTTACATAACATGATCTTAAAATCCTGCTATTACTAATCGGGAATATTTATAGTCTATAATAATAATTAGTAATATGCTTGAGTTCATGCCGATGGAATGAGCGACAGTGCTTAAAAGTGTAATTAAAATCCAGTAACAAAAATGAAATTCCATAGTTTCAAATCACTTTCAAAATTAGGAGCTAAATATTAAAAATAATATATTCATAATTCATGTCCCAAACAATTAGGTATTTGAAAAGAAAGAAAAATGCTTGTTTATATAATGCATTACAGGTGATTACATATTTTCCAGTAAAGGGAAGCTAAAATATATGATCCCATTTATCTTCAATTGATGGAAATTTTAAAGTACAAACACGTTATTATTTGTGGTTTATTAATTTACGAGGCAATTTGAGAAGCTTGATTGATAGCCTCTCAACACGGAAATCTTTGCAAGTGTTGCCATACAGATAGGTAATAACAGTTTTTCATCTTTTGTTCCAACATCAAAAATGCTCTCAGAATCTTATTTCTCACCGCGTGCAATAGCTTTCCGTAAGTTGAGTAGCTTTTAACAAGGAAGCTGTTTATCAAGTCTTGAAATTTCTGCTGTCAAAAAAAACTGATTTTTACTTTCTTTCTCTTTAATACAACCCATTTTCTCAAGAGCTGAATTATCTTGGTAAGATTTATTTTGAAAAGTATTCAACACAGGAAATTAATCATTTATAAACTTGAACGGGGAAGCTACGAAAAGAAAGTCTTTGAAATATGTATCATGTAAGAGGAATATTTTGTTAAATACTTAGTTAAAAATAACATAAAAATTACATAAGTAAAGTACGAAACATTACAATGTACACAACTTTAAGTAACTAATAACTCTTCATTTTTTCATAGCATTTCATTTCACTGCTACATATATACATATATGTTCCTATGTTGTGATTTCAAATGTGGATACGCTATTAATACAATTTATCAAGCTACAGACAATTAATATCTATGAATTAGTAGTGTTACTAATGCGTAAGTGATTTGATTGAAATAATCCGTCCGATTCTATCAGCACACAATATCGAATATAATCAGGAACTACAGATTCAAACCATTATCATATTATTCTTTTAAAATGCTGTTAATTTGGCTTATCAGTAAGGCCCCATGTACAACAGTCCTCTGAAAAGGAAAGGAAACGTTTTATATATCAAATATTTATTATTGTATCTAAGGATGTGAAAACTACACTTGCGCTATATATGCAGTTATACCTTGACTTAATGTCACTCTATCTGTTACCATAGCAACCTTGCACTATAGTGAATTTAGTGGTAATCGAATATCAGATTTGTCGAAAGCCCTTGGATACCCAATACGAGCAACGAGTGACCAGGAGGTACGGTACCAATCTGAAACGACTAGTTATCTGTTGATGATATACGAGAGGTCCATTATAGTTCAATTTTCTTGTAGCCCATCACACGAAAAAGCAAACTCTGCAAAAGTAAGCTCGAGACTCTCAGGTGTAGAATAGACAACACTTGCAACTCATGTGTGAGCAACACATACACAACTAATGATGTGCCCCCGGGAGGGAACTTGGTGTACATCGAATTATAGTCTCATGTCTATCGATAAAACTAAATCAGGTCTGGATAAATCGATTCATTCTAGTTTTAATTAAATGAATTATTTTGGGTAATCTTGAGAAGGTGTAAAAAAATCAATTTATTTCTTCTTGTGAAGCTTTTCTAACAGAAGTACAGCTTTTGTTAGAAAAGATATGTAAAACCTCACTCTAGTGAGACGTTGAATTGATACAAAGGGATACATGGCATGACAAAAAAGCTGCCGAGAAGAAGGTTAATTTTAAAACTTCAAGAGGATTCGAAATAATTTCTCAACATTTGTCCGGTAGTGACCATTCGAGGTCTAACCAGACTCCTCAGTAGATTTATTTTTTCACTTTCTCTATTCATTATATACATCATTATGGCTGGCATGCAATAAATCCTTCAACAACTTGGAACACATTTGTACTCAGAAAACCATCTTTAATTCATTGATAATAAAAGCTGAAAATTTAAAGCATATGTAAGCAAAATTGACAAAAATCTTGATTGGTTAAAAACGAACGATAAATTATAGAAACTAAAAAATGAAAATATAATACTATTGGTTTTAGTTCCACATGTTCATAGGTATCTGAAAAAAAGAATTATTTAAAATTATATTAATACTAATTCTTAAAGCTCAATATGTCAGTATGTAAAAGTAAGTTCGAGAAATAATTATATTTTAAATCATTCAAGGACACTACTGTGACAAAGATGATTTCAAATTATACAGTCAAAAGAAATGAAAGATGACAAAATTTCAGAATATATCGTAATTGTGTTCCTAATTGAAAAATGCAGGTTCACGTTATAATGAGTTGAAACTTTAACTGGCATATAATAACAAATATGTAAGTCATAAAAGATTATGCTATGGTTTAATATTTTAGAGTAGTGTTAAATCGAGGTTTTGCTGCATATACATTGTATACGTAGGTATACAAGCAGAATTCTTAAACATGACAAGAAGATTTTAGTGAGAACTAATTCTATTTCAAATTTTTGTGTTTCATTATCGTTAACTGAGATGCAAAATATATAACGTAGTTATAGTAATGAAAAGATACAATAATAAATCCATAGTAACGTACATACTAGCAAGCATTCTTTTTATTAATGAAAAAGTTACATAAG
>CM063503.1:101736192-101768692 GCA_032207245.1 Pardosa pseudoannulata
CCCCCCGAACAGCAAAGCACTTCTAACAGTCATTGTCTGCAGAAAAGCTGATTCAATAAGAGGAGAGATATGGATAATACCTTTCCCTCTGGTTACTACTGTTAGCACAGAAGTTTTAATTAATGACTATTAAACTTCAATAGAACTCAGTTTTAGTAGCCCTTGAATAGCAAAACACTTCTAACCAACAATCCCCAACTAAACAAAACTGTTTCAATGCTTACAAAAAACGCGTTATACTCTGTTTTTTTTTGTGTGTGTGTTTTAAATTAAATAATAAATACTCAATGTTCTTTCGAAAGTATATCAATGCGTATATTATAGATATTTACTATGTGAATTATTATAGAACCTGTCAGATGAAGTATTCAGCTTGTATTTTAGAAGAATCCTTGACCATAAGTTATAGTTTGCGTAATTTTTGTACTGTTAAACTGTATACTACCGCTGGTAACAAAAGATCTTATCCGCAGCCAGAGTTGTGGATTTTATACAACTCCCAGTATTTATACTGTCATCTCAAAAAATTTCTAATGTTTCTAATGTATCAAATATTTACCCATATATCTAAAAAAGGTATATTTCAATGATGGTCATGATACCATATTTAAGCACTTTTTATCTGAGTTTAATGAAAATTATGTGCTTTAAAAATAACTCAACTTATGTTTCAGTAGCAAGTGTTGGCATAAAATGGGATGTATCCTAGTATATACTAGAATACATCCCATTTTATAACTCTAGCTGAATGTGTACAGTGAAATAAAGTAACAATCTATACCAAATTTAATACGAACATCAATATGGGCATACTTAAAAATTTCCTGTATGCATTGATAAATATCGCAACAGTAGAGTTAGAAAAATATAATTTCGCCACGGTATATTTTAGATGTATTTTAAAAAGGCATTGAAATATTTAAGTGTAAATCTTCTACATATCACTAAATATCAAGAATTAAAAATTTGCTGCTTTGATACATTTTAAAATGGGATCTTATGTTTAACTGACTAGCTAAGAAATTCTGTCAATTAATCTAGATATCATAAGAACACTGAAAACATATTCCTTTACATGTAGACTAAAAAATTGCTAGCACTCAATTTATACAAGCGTTTCTCTTGTTAAAGAGTACGAAATTACAAGTTTAGTTAAAAAATAAGTTTTAATTGATTACAGTTTCGCAAACTACTCAAAGAGGTTTCCTATATTTAAACAAGTACTTAAAACAGAAGAATGTTTAAAGTTACTGCTGTCAGGCGAATTTTTAAATTAACAGTTCCAAGTTAACCTCTTGAAGTACTTTTAAATGTACATGAAACTTCTTTGAGAAAGTGTAATTAATTAATTTTCGCTCATTTTAGATGCGCTCGTTTCTATTTCGATAGTAAATAGAAAGAGACTGAGGGAAAGATGAAGAAAACTGCTATTCCTATTTGGTGTTTAGCTAATTTTAAAAAAGCAGAAGAGAAAAATTTGTTCAGCTATTTTTACACTTAATTCAACTGATGTAAACCATTGAAAAAGAAGTTAATTACATTCAAATCGTTGTTTGGAATATATGGAAAAAACGAGATAATCTTTATTTAGGTAATATACATTGATTTAGTTTGTAGAATATATTTTCGAGAAAATTCCAATGTAATAGAATTGAAAATATTTATATGTATAGTTCTAAAATAAAAAGGAATATTATTGAAAAAGATTTTTATTTTCCCAATGACACATATACAGTCTGTATCGGTTATATGGTCAGCTCAGAGGTCCAGAAAAATCAGACCATATATGCGGAACAATACAACCCTATTGTGCACATACCGTGCATTTTTAATCCATAACAGAAGAGCCTTATCCACATTCCCATAAGGTGACAAGCACTGGCGTTTTTCTTCTTGATCATCGATTTCAACTCTTGAGGACCAAAGTTTGGCAGCTAAAATGTTGTTTAATGTCGTCGGGGTAATCGAATTTGCTATGGCGAAAGTAGCCTTTAAAAGATTAGATTTTTTTAAATTTTCAATCAATTTGTTTTTCGCGGCAAATGATAATGTACCGAGGTACTTTCCCACGGTGGTCTGCACGTGCATGCATAGCCGCTAGAGGAATTTAGGACTCCAATTGTTCACGTCAAGTTTAGGGACCCCTGCAGAGAAGATAGATCACGGAATGGCCGAGTAACGGTCAAGCTCGCACAGAGCTGTAGCCGTGAGTTATGGGAGCAGGGGCTAAAAGGTAATGTCAGATTTCACAAAGGGGCTACTTTAATGAGCCCACCTGCACTCCCGAAGGGCATTTGATGTGGGAAAATTTCCCAAAGACAAGGGATTGGATAAGAAGAAAAAAGGGGTGTTGGGACCGAGGTGAGGAGTTTAAAAATGAAGTTAAGGAGTCAGTTGAAGAAGTGGGCAGTCGAGAGAAGTGGGACAAGGATCCACTAGCACCAGCTCCTCCCGTGCGCTCGGACCGACACCGCCCCGCTCACCATCAACAACTCGTCCCGTATGCCCGTGAGGAAAGCCCCTGCCTGCTCCCCTGTGACCTTAATGGAGGTAATTTATAAAATAATATTTACAGTCATTTGACTTAGGCCTCTGTTAATAATAATTCCTTATAAAGAGATGTGTGATAATTATAGTGTAAATAGAAGATATAAATAATTGATGATTATGATAACCAAGGATCTGTTTGTAAATAAATGTATAGAATAAATGTCTGAATCGCAATATAAAGTATTATATTCATTCTGTGTTTCCCCCTTGTAACGAACACTGGTATATAGGTTGTATATACATTACAACAGAAAAATTCCTTCTTTTCAAATCCAAAATTAAAAAATGAACTTTCTTATTCGTGACGTATGATCCAAATGCAACAAAATTTTCCTTTTTTTGTTTCTTCTCAATTTCAACTTAAGCAAGGAGAGATAACTTCAACCAATAAACAGATAGATGTCCACTTCTTGTCAAGGGTCAAGAGAACTGAGAAAGGTGATGTCTACACAGACAAGAAAGGGGAAAAGGCAGGAAAATAAAGGCTTGAATTCAGGTCCTCTCTGATTTCGCACTCACTTCTTTAAAATAACAAAAAAAAGAAAAAAATGAAACTCGTTTTAAAAACGAAACTCGTTTTAAACACGAAACTGACCATATAACCGGTAACAAGGAAATCAAAATGACTGTATAAGCGGTGCACTTTAACACATGTTTCCTATTAAGTTAGAGGAGATTTTAGAAAAATAACCATATAAGCGGGGTGACCTTATAAGCAGGTGACCACTGTACTGACGCTACTGACTGTACTAGGATAAGGTCAAAAGTGTAAGGAATTTCGATTATAACCTTAAGTTAGAGTCCAATACCAACATCCAACTTTTTCAACCCTTCAATATTGACTTTAATCATAAAATGCTATGGTTACGTCATAAAGGCATTTTGTAATTAAAATAATATGCTGTTAAAAGTTGAAAATAACTTAAACGTACAAAAAAATCGCATTTAAAAGAAAGAGCGTGTTTTACTTTCTTTTCCAGGGTTTAGACTATTTTTTTAAAATGTTGTATCCTTGGTAAAACAATGATAACTAACTTTGGAATGAATTTTGAGAATCAAAGAGATGATCAGAATTGTAAATGAAAACAACCCTATAAAAATAACGAAAGATGAATAATTTTTTAAAGTGCCCAATTCTGCTTGCATTTAAGAAGTTTAGAATTACTTCCCTAAAATTATAAATTGCAAACACTGTTCATTAAAACTGTGTTTGACAATGTGTTCAATTAATTTACTTGAAACAACAACAAGGATTTTAATTTCATCAAATTATTCTGGCTGATAAATATACTTCAGACATACAAAATATCATTTCATTCCATAAGCATATAATGTTACAATTTAGACAAAAAAGGTAAATTATTTTAATTCCTAATAGGTAAAAGGTTAGATTCTTCACTAAATAGTTTCAAAAGAGCAATCAATGTAAAGCATTTAACCGAAAAGCGACTGAAGAAAACTTCATCAAAGTAAAGCATAGACGTGGGCCTTTTTTCATTAATACAAGAGAAAATTACCAGATTTCCTTTTAGATATTTCCCAGTACTCTCTTGGATAGAAAATAATGATCTTAACGAAAGATAATTATTGTCTAATAATGCCTTTGTAATGAAATAGAAAAGGAAATCAGTCATGACATTTAACAAAAATAAAAATCCCAGATGTATTAAATTCCAAAAATGTTATAAAAGAGAATTAATTTCTTTCTTATTGTACAAAATGGAATGGGTTAATGAAATAAAGTTTAAGACATTTTCTAATAGATATGAAATAAAATGTAGCTCAGGACATAAATTTATACAGCACTCTAATTTAAGATTTAAATTTATTTTATAATAAGCCGAAAATTTGTGTATATTTCTTAGTTTCTAGGTATTATTTTAGTCGCTGTACTGATATAAACATGTATATATTTATATATAAATAAATAAATAAATATATATATGCATATATATATATATATATATATATATATATATATATATATATATATATATATATATATAAAGAGAGAGAGAGAGAGAGAGAGAGAGAGAGAGATGAGAGAGATATATTATATTTGTTGTTCTTGTAAAGTTTTATTATAATTTTACTAGATATAGCTGTCGATTTAATAATTAAAAATGGAATTTTTTAATTATGAGCCGAACGAGGGTCGATTGGTTAGGGTGCTGGCCTTAGGTACCGGAGTTCATGGGTTCGAATACCACAGTGACATGGATGTTTGTAGCCGTTCGGATTCGGCGTTAAATTTTATGGGCGGAATGCTGACTTGGCCAGTGCTTAACTCATTGTTGCCGGACGGTCAGACCGAACCAGTAATTCAACACCCTACAGCCGACTTCGGGTGGGTGGCTTTTTACAGGTAGAACACGGATTTAAGCTGTAGGTCCTGGTCTCATTAGCCCTCGTGTTACAAAAAGTAGACCGTAGCACTCCAAAACCAAAACCAAAACCAAACCTTATCAAACCTGAAAAGAGGCGATTTAAATGTTTCACTTCTTGGAGACATAGATTAATAAGGTTTTGCTTTCTTATTAGCTCATTCTGCAACTATCCGCCAGTGACTTTTATAAGCTAGTACTTAAATAAAAGCTGGCTATGGTTTCAAAATAATTTTACTACAATTTTTGTGCCCATAATATGAAACTACGTTACTCGCAATATTTTAAATTCTTATTCTTAACGTTTCTTTTAATTTCCGGCCCATCGAACTCATATCCACAAGCTTCCTTAATGAGACATTTCTAGTACGTACTATACAAGTGATACATTGAACATAAGAGAAAAGGGGATGGCGTACATATTACAATCCAGTTGGAAATTTGCACACATACATGGAAACACAAACACACGTACATACACACAAGATTTTTTGGTTTACCGGGGCTAGATTCCTCAACCTGAATTACAGTTTTAGACCTTCAATTAATTTATAACAGTTCAAAATCAAAATACCGTTGCCAAGCCAGTTAAAGTTACATTTCATTCAGTAATAAGCGAAATATCCAGTCAAGCCACAGTGCCACACGTCTTTACGGCAGCAAACTTAAAAACGGAGACTTAGACTGACTTCGCTATCCACGAGAGCTAGGGAGCATCGATTCCCTTGGGAATCGCTTTATCGAAGCATTCTGGGGTGTTAAGAAATTGAAAGGAAATTTAAGTGTCCCTAAAAAAATTTAAAATCTGATTAATCAACTAAGATTTCAGAAAAACCGCACTGAAATGTGGAAGAATTGCTATTTAAAGAATTTATTCCCTCAAAAAGGAAGTAATTGTGCTCACTGAGTTGAGTCTCATTTTGATCGTGATATAGAATTAAAACTGAGTAAATTATTTTTGCTGCTTATTAGGATAGTTTTTAGTCTATAACATATATACATTTAAATAATATGCAAAGTTTGTGCGAAAAATTTTGACCTTCTTTATAAAATATTTTTGCCCTTTCCCCTTGTATGATATTTCAATTCTTTATATTCTAAAGATAAATCCAAACTTGGTTTATTTAAAACTATCAATGAACTTACACCTTTTTCCATATATTTCGCATCTAGAAAAAAGAGAAGCTGTACAACACACACACACACACATATATATATATATATATATATATATATATATATATATATATATATATATATATATATATATATATATATATATATATATATATATATATATATATATATATATATATATATATATATATATATATATATATATATATATATATACATATACATATATATATATATGTGTGTGTGTGTGTGTGTGGTTGCGAGTGTACATGGCCAATCTAAGGTACTTTTAAGTCCTGACCACAACTAATTTTTTGTAGCCTCCTCTTCCCAATTTCTAATGACTAGCTAAAAGCATAATCATGTTCATATAAAAATTACAATTCATGAAACAGATTTTAAGCATTCTATTTTCTTCATCATTTAAATAAACACAATAATTATAAATAGCACTACATTTATTGATTTCAGGGTGCAAGAATGCTAAGTATAAATAAAATTATCACCTATCCCCGGCTTCCCTTATAATGCTTAGATTGTGAAGAAAAAAAATTCAGTACTAATGCTAATGGAACAATTATATTTTCAAATTCAACTATTATATGTCATCTTTATTTAACTTTTAAAACAAAAACATAAGATTGTATGCATGCACTTTATATTAATAAAGAGAGAATGTTTATTGTTAGAATTTTTCAAACTACTTTCCTATCTCTCTCTCTCACTCTCTCTCTCTATATATATAATATATATATATATATATATATATATATATATTTATATATATATTTATATATTAATATATTATATAATATATATATATATATATATATCTATATATATATATATATATATATATATATATATATATATATATATATATATATATATATATATATATATATATATATATATATATATATATATATATATATATATATACAGTAATAAAAGTATTAGATTTCAAAATAATGTAAAAATTTAAAAATACTTACTATGTAATATGCTCAATGCAGCAATTACATAGAGGTATATAATAGAAATATAACATAAAAAAAGGAATAAGTAATATAACTCCAATAAGCCTAAAAAATATTAAACAAATAGAAACAGTATAGCTTTATAATTGCCTTGTTATTCTAATTCGTATTTGTATTTCATATTCTTATGGTCTTTTTGGTGTACGGGAATGTTCAGGCCTGTTCAAACAATTGTTTAAACTTGCATGGAAGTCGTAAACCTTCCACACCTAATCCGTCTTTCTTTTTATCTGTTTAACATTTTTAGGCTATATATATATATATATATATATATATATATATATATATATATATATATATATATATATATATATATATATATATATATATATATATATATATATATATATATATATATATATATATATATATATATATATATATATCATATATATCATTTATAAAAAAAGGTCGTGCGATAATGAGGCCCTGTGAGTGTATATGTTATTATGACCTAACCTACTACTTTAGCTTAGTGATTCTGAAAGTGCTACTAAGACCTTCTTGGAAAGCAGCAAGCTTTATTTTGAAAACTGAATTTTCCTGCTCACACAATAAATATGCAAATCAGTTTCTCAATTAAAAGGAGCTTCTCACTCCTTTCGACTTCATAAAGAGCTCTTAAACATACAAATCTGATACACCAGCAATTCTAATAATACTCCAAAGACACCACTTGGATGGTTCTTTGCAAAAGAGAGAGGGACATGAACAATAGGGGCGGGGGAAAGTGTAACAGAAGTAGCTGAGGGCTTCACGTGCGTGAGTCACAGTATTGTTAGTAAAATGTGGGATCAATTTTAAATCTCTAAACGTCCCAACCTGGGCTGCATTGTAATGTAAAGAGTTTTGGTTCGCGGAGTTGGTTCACGGTTAAAGATCAATTTATTTCATACCATAGCTTTGGAAGAAAAATCGCCTATTATTAAATAAATATAATTTTATCAACATATTACAGAAATAAATTCTTACTAAATATTTCCTGCATTAAAAACAAAAAAGGGTTTTTTCTGAGATATAATTTTTTAAAGATGTGAATTACGCAAAAATACCTCTCTCAAGTTGAACTTCAAATCTCTAACCAATAACACAGTAACAGAGTTAAAAAGCAACAGATACGATTTTCACTCCAAATATGATAAAATTTGTTTCATAATTTGTAACTTAACTAACACTAAAAGGTTACTCTAAGACAGATAGACATAATTGCAGAAGATTAAAATAATTTTTTTTTTTGGAATGCAAAAACAAGACATATTTATGCATATTTAAAATTTGCATGCATATGATTATCATATTTTTAAAGAGAATAATTAAATATTGAAAACAAAAATGGCAAGCATAGTTTGGAATCAAAATTGAGGATGAACATCTCTTCTTCCAGCCAAGGAGAGATTCCCATCTTATTGCTCTTTTAACTTTACTTTTTCGTTCTTGTAGTAAAAAAAAGAAAAAGTGAAGTTAAAAAAAACAAAAAATAATATAATTAACAGCATTTCAAGTAGTTAAACATGTAAAACATAATTACATGTTTAAAAATGAAATTATATCACAAAAAATGAGTAAATAAAATACCGGTACACAAAATTCGAAGTACATCTTCAATCCTTCATTTTTCATAAACTATTTCCATATATTTTTCTTGACAGATCGTACACCTTTCATGGAAACACTTTTAGCGCATTATACATTGTACACATCCAAGCTTTTTAGTTGTGCTGCTGTATTCTTCTCTATAACAAACACAACAGTGATTCTCATCAAATTCTATTCAACCGTAATCTGTAGAAGCTGATAATTTTAAACATATTTCCTCCTATTCGATGCTGGATATGTTTAATTTTGTTTCGTTTTTCTCTCGTTTATTTTAGGATTTTTAATGGATTTAAACTTATTTATCAGCTTTATTTGTGTCTGAGATGGAAGTGTTACAATGTTTTTCAATACTCCCTGGAGATAGGAAAGTTATAGCTACCTAAATGGGACTTCCTTTTTATTTCTTTTTGACTCAATAAATATTATTTATAAACATAAAAGTCATATAATTATTCTAAATGTATTTCTATTTAGTTAAAATCATCATTCCATGCAATTTTGAAATATTGATTAAAAGTTTACATCTCTTCTTGATTTGTTGTGGTTATTTATCGTGAAATTGAGGAACGTATGTGCACCCACTTTAAAGTCTCACTCTTCCAATGCATATCTTTGTCTTATGTTTAGATTCAAAGAACGGATTAGATACTTGCCTTAAAAGTCAGTTTAGTAAAACAAATTATAGCATACGTCATACAGACATTCAGATCTGTAGATTAACAAAAATATTCAACCACTCTGTAACAAAGAGTTACAGTTCAACAAAGCCAGAGCGAAACTGACCTAGAGGCGAAAGCGAAGTGAGTGACCCTCCTTCGACCCCATTGGTCAAGAGGGGTTGCTAACAGCGGAGTAGCCCGCTTCGGCCAAGGCAACGCTGCCCAACGAACTTTTCCGAGAGATCTGCAGGCCCCCTCGGAGAGAGAGCAAGGGAGAAGGAGTGTGGAGC
Source organism: Pardosa pseudoannulata (assembly GCA_032207245.1). Classification (NCBI taxonomy): domain Eukaryota; kingdom Metazoa; phylum Arthropoda; class Arachnida; order Araneae; family Lycosidae; genus Pardosa; species Pardosa pseudoannulata. The sequence continues at coordinate 101,745,849 of CM063503.1, forward strand.
TTAGAATCTTCTGCGGCAGTTCGAGTACCATTTCTTTTTTTCATCAAGACGCCATGTTTGGCATATCTCCTACCGAGTGTGGTCCCTTTGGCATCATAGCCTAAAATCATTTTATATCCTATTTACATCTTTATTTAAATTCAAATAAACATACGTGCGGCTAGCCTAGACGCTCTGTCGGCCTCATCGTAACACACTCAGTTGAATACACATGAAATTTTCTCTTACATTTTATAATTGAAAAGAAACTGTATGCTGCAATTAACGATATTATTGAACTATTTCATACAGGCACTTTATGCTGTCATTTATGAAGTTTAGGAAAATTTTCGTCTCGCCATCCTTCCTCTATGGCCATATAGCCGAAATATTTTAACAAAATTGCTAGTAACCATTTTTTAAAATGAAAGTGTAAAAAAAAAATTCTAATATTAAAATTGCTGAATAATGCTTTATTTTTCTCTTCTTTTAACTTGGCCAACTGCATTGTAATATGAACGCCATCCCCTTTTCTCTTATGTTCAACGTATCACTTGTGTAGTACGTACTAGGGATGTCTCATTAAGGAAGCTTGTGGACATGAGTTCGCTGAGCCAGAAATTAAAAGAAACGTTAAGAATAAGAATTTAAAATATTGCATTTAACTTAGTTTCATATCATGGGCACAAAAATTGTAGTAAAACTATTTTGAAACCAGAGCCAGCTTTTACTTAAGTACTACCTTATAAAAGTCACTGGCTGATAGTTGCAGAATGAGCTAATGAGAAAGCAAAACCTTATTAATCTATGTCTCCAAGAAGTGAAAAATTTAAATCGCCTCTTTTCAGGTTTGATAAGGTTTGGTTTTGGTTTTGGAGTGCTACGGTCTACTTTTTGCAACACGAAAGCTAATGAGGCCGGGACCTACAGCTTAAAGCCGATTCCAAATGGCCACGAACATCCGTGCCAAAGTGGGATTTGAACCCACGAACTCCAGTACCGAAGGCCAGCACCCTAAGCAATTGGCCATCGTTCGGCTTCTTTTCTCTGGAACAGAAAATGTAAGAAATTGTGAAAATAGCTAAAGAAGAGTGATTATAAGAAAAGAGACCTTTTTATTTTAAATATGTGTTAAAAAAACCTTTGGTTTTGAAATTTATTTTTGACAAAAATTACACTTAAAACTGGCAGTTTTAACAGGGTCAAATAATAAAAAGGTTGCACAAGTATTGCAGAAATATTCCCCTCAAATACCTCTTTTATTTTGAAATAGTTTCCTGCGCCATACTAAAATATAATCTTGCTAATCTTTGCATCCTTTGAATAAAATACGTCATCCCATTTATATAATCTTCAAGGGATAACACAGAGTAATCTGTAATTTTAGATTCAAAGTTGGCTTCCCTTTGATATTCTTCACTAAGTATGCATTTATTTTCTTTGTACTTATTATGGAAACAATTTACAGGGATTTCAATTGTAACCTTTTCCTCTTCAAGTTTTTGATGGTTATTTAAAAGATTTGACTTTCATGGACTGAAAGTAAAATAAAATTGTAAATAATATGACTTTTAAAAATATTCTTTAATGTCACCTACTATGAAATGATACTTTGGCTTAGTTTACGAGTACGTCTGTAATTATTGTAATGAACTAAAGGTTTTTACATTTCATTACTCTTTAACAAGTCTTTAACATTTTATTTTTATTGTTTCAAGTAATTAAATAGGAAAGTAACTGAAATTCTAGTTATCCTATCCCTTATAATACTGTAGGTTTGCAAAAGAAGATTGTAAGATATATAAAATTTCTTTTAGAATTAATTTTTCCCAGAGTTTAAATTCTTATTTCTTTTGTATATAAAATACTTATGTATTTTCGATATTAATGTATTATAGAAAAATTAAAAAGACATATTTTTATTTCTTTTTTATTTACTTTTCCCTTTATCATAATTTCATGTTTTTTTATAACATTGGCTAATTTTACAACTATTAATATTTACTAATTACTTGATACAGCACAATGCAATAAATGATGTTGAGTGAAATTTAATTATTTTTCAAATTAAAATCTTTGATGAGAAAGATGTCTTAACTTTCGTTGGTTTTTAAATTAAAGCTCTTCTTGAAACAAAAAATTCATAGTTAAAAATAATTTCAAAAAATTAAAAAAAAACAGATATTTTATGTAAAAGAAATGCAAAAATAATAGTCTCTCAGTTTCAATCAGTTAAATTTACGTTTCATGCAATTCTCTTATTTAATTATTTTTTGTTTCATTGAAAGGAAATTTTAAATAAATATTTGCTTTTTGAAACCAGCATTCAAAATTAGTTTCATTCTTACATAGATACATTATTTTAATGGTTAACGTTTAATATCTTTGAAATTATATACATATATCTGTCTAAACAAGATTGAAAGAATGTCTCACAGAATATATATTAGTTATGTTGTAGTCTTACACAGCAAATCTCTGAAAGTAGCAATGATTGTTAAATAGATCTTAGATATTATGATATGAAGTTCATAATGAAAAATTCAGATCATACAGTCTTCATGAAATTATACAAATATGATTTTTTTGCAGTATCTTATATCATGTGATTTACATGCTCATTATAAATGTTGTAGATACTTAAATTTTAAAACTCATTGTTAAAAACTGAATTATTTAAACATATTTCCGAACAGTGACCAAATGGTAAGACATTTATTTTTGGTGATAGATTTCATAAGTTGGAATATTTTTGTTAAATAGAAGTTCGCAATTATTCGGAATCGTCTTTGAGCAGTAGGACATGGTCTAACTATCCCTAAAGTTGTAAAAAATTAGCATAGTACTCAATATATATATATATATATATATATATATATATATATATATATATATATATATATATATATATATATATATATATATATATATATATATATATATATATATATATATATATATATATATATATATATATATATATATATATATATATATATATATATATATTTATATATATATATATATATATATTATATATATATATATATTTATATATATATATATATATATATATATATTTTATATATATACTATTTTTATATATATATATATATATATATATATATACATATATTTATATATATATATATATATATATATATAATATATATATATATATATATATATATATATATATATATATATATATATATCCCTATATGTGTGTGTAATATATCAAAAGCTATTGTACTTACAATTCCTCAAAATTCTTCTGATTCACCCTCTGTTTTTTTTTAACTTTCCCAGCTATCTTAACTATGTCTAGGGCATAATTCTTTGAGAATGCATTCCTTCCACACTTTTCAAAGCTAAAATCCTAGTTAATAATTGCTACAAATTTCTTACACTCTTTATAATCTAGTTATCAATTCCCCCTGGAAAAATTAACGATCTTTGTTATCTCTATGAAGTTGAATGTACTTTTGTCACCACGTTCGTTTTTACAAGCCACAGCCAAACTATTATTTCCTCACCAGAAGTTTACCACATGCTTACCTTTCTTTAAGCACAGCATTTTCAGAAATCAACAACGAATTTTTATCTCTTCTATATGCAAGACGTGTTCCTTAGTTCTCTTCTATTCAGATAAAATAAAGGTTTATTACTAAGTATTTCGCTTGGTCTTAGTGCATAAGATTTCCAATACCTATACATATAATGTTATATATATATATATATATATATATATATATATATATATATATATATATATATATATATATATATATATATATATATATATATATATAATGTTAAGAATTTTTGTTACATTTTACAGGTGATTATACTTATAAAATATTCGGTGGCACACTTTTTTTTTTATTAACGTAAAATTTCTAAAAAACTTGAATATTGCTGGGTAGAACGAAAGCAAATTATTATTTTTTCTTTCTTTTTAGTTCCTTTTTAAATAAAAGAGTGATTTTTAAATACTTTTACTAAAATATAATTAATATATAATTTATTTAAATTTTAGTACATTTAACCTCTGACGATGTTATGACCCAATTTCAACCTTCATATATATTATATAATTTAATGAATATTTTCAATGTGATTTTAAAATGGAAAGCTTTATTAAATCTTATGTGATTATTACAATTTCCTTAATAGAATTACGATATTACATGCATGAAGTAAAATATTTGTTAGAATAAGTCATTTGTGTTTTAAGTAAGCTTTTTTATGCTTGAATTTGATTCTTTAGAGAAGTCATAGTTAACTCTAAACACTCTTGAGCAGCATCTGGCATGTATTTATTCTTGTGTGCTGCATTACATATATATTAAGGTGAAAAATTTAAATTAATGCATTGTTATGACAGTTGATATTAGTACCATTCATAAATTGACTACTGAACAGCTAAAATTATATACATAAATATTTTAAAAATATATAAGTGAATGTAATAATATTCTATTTATTATAGTATATGCAGTATTTATTTTAATTTTAAAGTAGGGGGGCCGCCTCGGGCTGCAAAATTTTACCTTCTATCCCGGGTTTGATCACCCCCTCATTAAAAAATAGGAGATTGGGGATTCTGTACAGGATGATATTTATATAGGTCTTTCCTGCACTCCCGGATAAGTCTCCATAAATCTATAACTGCATGAGCATAACATTTTATTATTTTGTTAATGGATGTATAAGTCAATGAAAAAGTTCAAATCAATTGGATGTTATTATGGGAATCCCCTCCCCCTCTAAATCTATCAATGCTTAAAAAGGCCATAATACTATCTTGTATGTCTTCCGAGTTATATATGTAAGAAAATTGTAAGCCTATTCGAAGAAAGAAGGGGCGTTAAAGTTCAAGTACAAATTTTGAACTGCAAAGATATTCGTATGAGCATAGAAAGTTAACTGAAACTTGTAAAAGCTCATAAATTATATACCACATAAACCAAAATAAATTTATTGTGTAAAATTACGTATAATATGCTTATTATTAAAACAAATATTGTGAGATCAAAAATGTTCCATATTTATAGCACTGGGATTTTGCAGTACAAGCAGCTTCATACTTTAGAATTTGTCCAGTTCAAAGGACATGTTAAATGCAATAGAAAATCTTTGATAAAAGAAATTTTGCATTTAGTGTGTAAACTAATACTATATCCATAAGGTATTTAACTTAACTACCGGCCAGTATTTGCATCGATTACTATAAAACCAATTATTAGCAAAGCATTGATAATTTAAACGTTTGCATGTAATAATAAAGTCTATCATAAAATACATATAATTAAGTCATTACATGGGTAAATTACATTATGTATATTAAAATATGATAACTGTATGTTTAAACGCACTATATGGTAGTATTAAATTGTGTAAAAATTTAGTTAAAATGTATTACTTCAAAAAGTGCAATTGGAAGCTTTACATGCAGTAACTTTCTAGGAGTCCACTCTTAACAAAGCAGTCACTAGTAAATGACTAAGGTAGGCACTTTACAAATAATTTCTTTCAAACTATTATGTCCCCTACTATATAGTGAGGAGTTGAACAATAGCGTTATCCGACGGAAGAAGAACAGGTGCTTCCAACGTGAACACTTAAACAGATAATCCTATAGTCACGGTTTGGGTCAATCTGAACCAAAACAAATTTCCTTGCCTTTTTACCACAATGCTATGAGAACTGGACAAAATTTTATGTTCGTCATGACTGTTATGCATTTCTTGCTAACTATATTGTTTACCTGAAAAATAGTATGGAAAAAGCTTCCTGGAAATAAAAAAGACCTATTTCCGATGCACACTTTATGATGATTTATCTACAAAAGTACACACATCACATTAGTCATTATGATGTTTTTTTTCACACTGTTTCAACGCAGTTCCCATGTTCTGGCCTATATGTTTCCGAGAATGACCAGTTTGAGCAAAAGTTGTCTTGCATTATTAACATATGAAAAGAAAAATAAACCATTACTGTAAGTATAGTATACCGGTTTTAGAAATAATTGTCTTCGTATATTTTATATAGGCACAAATAAGCAATAAAGCCTGCTATTATGCATTTTTTATTAAACTATATTGATTTCTCCGAAAAAAAAGGCTAAAAGCTTTAATATTAATAAAAATATAAATGAGACATAGGAGAGGAAAACGATTTGACTGTATTAATGTCCATGATTACATGCATTCCACATCACACACAGTTTACAAAAGATATAAAGGTGCCGTAGTCCAAAGGGGGTGGGGCATTAGCCTCCCTTCTTGTAGGGAGGGGGGGGCTCCTTCCAAAGTTCTAGAGTTTACTGTAATGTATTATAACTTTAAAATAAATACACGTATAATATAAGAAGACACGTTCAAGTATTTTTTAAACTACATATTCAATCAAAATTTATTTTCTTAATAAAAATTAAATTTTTAAAATGTTTGTTTACTCTATTAAATTTAATATTTATACTCCAAATTGCTAAATGCATTTACTGAAACATATCGCACATTATTTTATATGAACACACACACACATATATACATACATACATACATACATATATATATATATATATATATATATATATATATATATATATATATATATATATATATATATATATATATATATACATATATATATATATATACATATATATATATATATATATATATATATATATATATATATATATATATATATATATATATATATATATATATATATATATATATATATATATATATATATATATATATATATATATATATATATATATATATATATATATAAACTTATATACATATAATAATATTAAATTTAATGTAATTGTAATGGCAATATTAATATTAAATATTACTATTTAAATTTATGTAAGTTTTAATAATTTTAGTAATAATATTATATATATTTTTGTATACATAAAACTTCTCTAAAAAAAGTGCTGAAAGTTTTTCTGGTAAAAAGAAAATGAACAGTTTGTCATTATTCAAAATTACTTACATACCACATAATCAGAATCAAAAAAGACACGATAATTTTAAGCATTGTCTCACCATTTATAAGATGTACTGAATCATAATCTCACAGAGAAGAATATTTAGAGCTATAATCCTGTATTATTTATAAATTAAACCAAGATTTATTTAAGTTCTTTCAGGGAGGATATTTCAAAAATTTATAAATTTTTGTTTGCATTATTGTAACAAGCACAAGCAATAAAGCACGGTGAAAGTAACTTGCTAAAAATTAATTTCTCTGAAAAAATACTGAAAGACTACCTATATCACAAATACATGCATTCCCATCATCACTGTAAAAGACATTATGATGAGTTTACAATTTTTTAAAACGTATTTCAAATGTCCTACATCATAATCTCAGAGGCAAGCGTTTAAGAACGAAAGCCGAACACGGCCGATTGGCTAGGGTACTGGCCTTCGTTATCGGAGTTCGTGGATTCAAATCCCACAGTGACATGGATGTTCGTAGCCTTTCGGAATCGGCTTTAAGCTGTAGGTCCCGGTCTCATTAGCCCTCGTGTTGCAAAAAGTAGACCGTAGCACTCCAAAACAAATTGTTTATGAACGAAAGGCATATATAAATCACAAATTTAACAAGGAGATATTTACGTTCTTACAATATAAAAGTTTCATAAACTTGCGTTTTGCATTATTGTAGACAAAACCAGCAATAAAGAACGCTGTTACACATTAGCTAATAATTATATTGATTTCTCTGAAAAAAGTGCTGAAAGGCTTTCCTGAAAAAAACTGGGCAACTATTAGATTACCAATGTCTACAATTACATACATTCCACATCATCCGAATGACGGAAGTCATTATGATGTTTTTACGCACTGTCTAAACCCAGTTTATGTCTCCTGACCTATACCAGAGGGAATAACGTTTAAAAAATTTCCTGAGGCAGACGCTCGTAGAGCGGGGAATAAATCAAATACAAATGCGTGTTCCGCCCTTTTATATGACCTCTTTTCAAAGGATCTGTATGGTAGTTGGGGGGGGGGAGAGTGTTTTCGACATACAACAGTGAAATTTTATTTCCACCAAATGAATAGTGTTCAGTGGGAACTGGGAGAATTAAAAAAAACTAATGTGAGTATATAACCTAATCTATTCTCATAAACAGATTTTCACTCATTTTATTGTTGCCCACATTGTTTTACTTTTTTCATATTTGCATTTAGATTTTGAATGGAATAATTAAGTATTGTACGATCTTACAGCACATAAAAAGTCTCATCACAATAATTACAAACATCATTTTAATTTTAATATTGCATGCTACTCACATAATTCTAAATATGTGTTTGTCTATCTGTGAGTGCAATGGATAAATGGCATGCTACTATGAAAACATGTAAATTTTTCATAGTAGCATTTAGATTTTGAATGAAATAATTAAGTGTTGTACGATCTTACAGCACATAAAATATCTCATCACAATAATTACAAACAGGAATTTAATTTTAATATTGCATGCTACTCACATATTTCTAAATATACGTTTGTCTATCTGTGAGTGCAATGGATAAATGGCATGCTACTATGAAAACATGTAAATTTTTCATAGTAGCATTTAGATTTTGAATGAAATAATTAAGTATTGTACGATCTTACAGCACATAAAATGTCTCATCACAATAATTACAAATATTAATTTAATTTTAATATTGCATGCTACTCACATATTTCTAAATATACGTTTATCTATCTGTGTGTGCAATAGATAAATGAAGAGGAAGTCAGTTACTAATCGTTAAAATGAAATGTTCATAGATCCTTAAATAAGTCATTCCTGCATTTCAAACATTTTCTGATATATATATATATATAAATAGTTTTAAATACTTGATTTTGACATTTTAATATGAATGAATTTACACACAAAAGTGAACTATTAAACATATTATATAATTTCAATTTTTGAATAAACCATTTTTTGCAACTACTTTCAGAGAGTGAATAAAATACGAACTTATTAGTACATATCTCCACACATTCCCAGAATAGAAAAAAAAGTGTTATTAAGTTCGAATTTGTATAATACAAAATATACCAGTTGCTGCTTAAACTACTGAGATAATTATAATTGTACATTATGTTGTCACGCAACAATGTACTCTTAAAACCTTCTAAACTTCTCAAATTCATAATTTTATGATAATTTATAACAAAGAATTTTCCCAGATATATTTATAAAAAGTAACATTCATGTGTATTCGAATTTATATCACTCTAAGGAAACAAGTAAATGATGGGAATGGGCAATCCTATATACATCCGCGCGCGCACACATACACAGATATATATATATATATATATATATATATATATATATATATATATATATATATATATATATATATATATATATATATATATATATATATATATATATATATATATATATATATATATATATGTACATATATATGTACATATATATATATATATTATGTTATCTATATATTATATATATTATATATATATACATACATACATATATACGCATACATGCACACATATGCATAGATTCATCCCCATTTTTTTTTCTTTTGCGTATTCTTGTAGGTTTGGGGAAGGAGACTATCAATTTTTAGTTGTATTTTATATAAAATAAAATAATCTATTTATTATATAAATTATTTTTAGCTATAAACTAATAAAAGATTTATTTTTATTCAATTTTCTTTGTTTGAATTTTGTGTACAGCACTGTAGTATACGTTAACCAGGATAGTTCTATCGGCAAAGGTAACAATCTCGTAACTGGATGGTTGCGGGTTCGGGGCTCTAGCCGGCTTAACATTCATCGTGGTCGTTAATGGTGACTGGGACACGTAAAGTAAGTTCGTGTTTACAATGTCCTCCAAGTTATTAAACGATACCCATGGGTGTGGCATACCAAACCTGGTTTCTGCTTTTAAATTCCACGGACCCATTTGAGCTTGCCCATTTGTGTTAAGCCTAGTGGTGATTGTCAAACGAAGGACGCACTCCTTCGCTTTAGTTAATGTGACCTTTGGCCCACGTGCTTTTTTCTACAAAATGGTACTGCCAACAATAGTAAGATTATACATTTTCCTACATAAGGGATAAAGAGACAGGGACTTATCAGGTTAAAGTCAATTCCGGATATCTATGAAAATCCATGTTTGCAGCTATTGTCAAACACCTCGCTTTCCGGTTCTGAAAGCGTAGCATTCTACACCTCTACCACTGTTTGGCTTCCTTTTCTTGAGAATAGAAGAATGTAAAACACTAAAATTCCCTTCTTAAAATATTTACTCAGCCCTCTTAGAAAATTAAAATTGCAAGCATGAAATTGAATTCAATTATGCACTATGAAATAAGCAACGAATATTGTGTTTCACTTAAAAAATAATTAATCATCTTTATTGAAACCTACCCTAAAAACAAATGTTCCAGAAGATCTTTAAAATTTTGAAAATGGCACATTTTTAAAAAATAAGGATAGGTGCTCTGTTCATAAAGGAGGAAAAACAAATTTTGATTAGAAAAATGTTTTAAAAGAATTCTACACGAAATTTGAACATTTCGTAGGATATTTTAAGGGAATGTGTTTTTATAAAGAAATTTCATCAATGCATTGCATCAGATTTGAAAAAGCTTGAAGCAAAATAATGCAGAATAAAATTTAATAACCGATATTGATCTACAAATTGTTAAATATAGCTTTTTTTCTGTGAAAGCATAAAATTACGTGTGTAACTTAATTTAACGCATGACATCAAGATAATAAAATTAACTATTTAAATATTTTTCATTAACATTAAAAATATTCGTAAAACCTCACGTTTAAAATATTAAAAACATACAAATACTCATATTGTGTATGAAATGATATTTTGGTCGATTGCTGTGAAAGTTGCCGAATTATAAAAATTACAAAAATGTAAAGAACGTTTAACAGTATTAACGCAAAAAATTCCTTTCTATGTGATAAAAATTAACTGCCATATTCATTTTCAAATGTTTCGCTGTTCTTACATTCTCTTTTTTATTTATTGAGGGGTCAATAAAAATTTATTAAAATAATTAGAGTTTAAAATTAGATTACAGTGTTTCTTTTAAGGCAGAAACAGGAGTTAGGGATTCCTAGACCATAAACGACAGGTGAAGTCCTAATAAAGTGAACATGCCTATATACTGAAACTAATTGCATCAGTGGCAAATGTGGAAAGACTGAAATTCAGATACCACGATTAAGCATATGGAGATTTGTATTAATTAAAGGATGCTCATTAACTTTGCAGTTTATTTATTTTGTTTATCTGGATTAAATTCGGAGTTCAAATTTTAAACTTTCTTCGTGCCATCAAAACTGTACCCAGAAAATAATTTCGGGGTAAGAACGACATATTCAAGATGAAAGTTTAAAATATTTTTACAATATAACAGATGAATTAGCCAACAATATTTTTACACATTGTAAAATATCATTATGTATAATCGTTGTTATATAGCACAATAATTTATGAAACCAAATCTAAGCAAGTAGATGGGAATTTTTGTTTAATGTTTCGGAGGGGACACAGAAATAACCATCCCCTCTAGGTGCAGCCTTGAATATCGGTACCGGGGTGGTGGGGAGACGGTATGGGAAACAATTAGTTTCAGCTTATCTGGGAAGTCCACTTTACTGTGATTGTGTCCATTGTTTATATTTGGGGAACTCCCTTTCATCTTAAAATAAATAAAACAACCTGATTATAATTTTGAATTAGTTTAACTAGTTTTTAAATGACGTGTCAATGAATAAAAAATAGCAAAATTTTCAAAATCGAATATCTAGATCAATTTTTATCACATCGAAAAGAACTTTGTACATTACGTTTGTGAAGAATAGTGTAAACTTTTACTAAAGATAGTTATAGAGAATAATGGACTATATAAAAATTTAGTTTTCCTAATATTTACAAGAAAAACAATTTATAAAGACTATAAAATGGATGCTTACCTTGTATGAACATTTTTCGCAATTTAAAGTATATATCTAAGACCAACAGTTCCCTAGGAAAAAATTGGTTAAAGATAGAATTATGCACCCTGTACATAAAAGGAAGCGAGTTATTCTTATTGAGGACCTTCGAATTATGCCAACTTTTTAATAGATAATTTTGTTAGTTATATAGTTGAATTTTAAAGCAAACATTTTTTAAATATTTTAAAATGAAAATGGTGGAATGAGCTGTGCTAAAAGATTATATATGCTTTTTTATTTTAACATTCTTTCATTTCCGTTTTTTCAAATTGAGGCATGCCCTTTATTTTTTCTTCAGTTCTTACTAATTCTCTCTGAACAGTTTGTAATAAAATTATTTTAGGAGTTTTAAAATGAAATTTTCATAACTATTTACATATTGCTATTTATGGTATTACAGTGTGAAAATTATGACACAAAAAATTATATTTTATTGTTTTAAATTCTTGAATATAAAGCTAAGCAAAAAGGGATCTTTAATCTTTGCAAATGATACTAACTTTCGGAAGAAGTAAAGTACCATTCCTATTAGTTGAAAATTTTTAAGTACCTGATATTGAAAAATCAGTTTCAAACAAGTGATTTAAAAACCTGTGATTTCTTTTTAAAAGAATATAAAAATATACCTGGTTGTTTGATCAACAACTAAATTTAAATATTTTTGATAGGTTATTACCAATCCAATGCACCAATGGAATCTTGGGCAAAGTTTTCGATTATAGGGATAAGAATTAAAAAAGACTAAATCTTTTGTGTCATTTGCATACTTAACAATGTTTCACTTATTTGTTTACATCTTCAGTTATCCATTAGTACTGAATAAAATTTAAAAGTGGCTAAACTCCATATAATAATACTATTAGTCTGAATGGCTAAACTCTAACTTTTAATCCGGAATACACAGGTTTGAACTCCCCTTCTAACAAGAATGGTTATACCCAATTGTAAATGGCTTTAATCCTTTGAGGACGGAGGTACTACAAAGGCTATGCTTTTAAACTAACTCAGATTACAGGTATGTCATAAAGGATATTTTAGACGGAACATTTATTTACTATTTTTATAACAATACAATGGGTGTTGCAATGTTTACAATGGGTGTTGCAAACCATTGTCGTGCCTCGGTGGGGCTCTGAGGAAGAGCAACAGGGTGTTGTACTACGGTACCTCACCTAGGACAGCTATCAGCCTCCTCGTGGCGCCCCCTGGTAACTAGGAGTGTCCATCCTAGGCCAATGATAGCCGTCTGAAAACCTCAAGGGGTATACCTCATTTAGGAATACTCGGTTGTCACGAACCCGGGGTTTCCCGAGTGATCCTTCTCTTCCGACTTCCCTGGTAGTCCCGAACTTACTGTTGTAGTATTGTTCCTTACTGGGATCGTCTACATTAATTTCGAGCCATGACGGAGCCTCTTGTAGGTCAGCAGCACCCTGTGGTGTTGTGGTTACGTCGTGGCGACCGGTTTATCAGATCTGTATGGCTTCGGCTTGGTCAGAGTAAAACTCACTTACTATTTTTATCACCATTAGGTGTAGACCTATGTCTTTTACAGTATAATTACTTAATACAATGTATTAATTGTCTGAGTCAATTTAGAAGGCGTGGAATAGTTTAAGCTGTAAGTCTTGGTCAATTTAGCAGTCTCGTAGCAAGTAATCAACAGTAGCTCTTTATATCTAAGCAAATCAAGCTTGCATTGTGCACTTTATATCTTGACAAAATACTTAACGTATACGAAAAGATACATGCAGTTTTACGGCCTATCTTAATACACAATATATTGAAATACATGTAGGGAAAAATGTCTCTGGAACATTTTGAAATCAGTAGAAAGATATGAGACTGTGTAAAAGTTAATTTTATGTTTTAAAATAAATAAATACAACAAAATTAAAATGATAACAAATGAAATATTTTTAAAATTTCAAAAACATGATATGCTTGTTAACACTATGCATTGATTGGCTTTTTACATGTCAAATCTTTTATTGTTTTCCCTCCAGATCTGCAGTATTGAAAGTAAGCTGTCATCTGAAGTATAAATTTTGTGTATGCCTATAAAAAAATGTTATAATACATATAAAATTATCAAGTTGTAGAGAGTGTAACAGGAGTAATTTTCAATTTTCATAAATACATAAATATTTACTGTTAAATACAACTTAAAAATTATTGTTTTTCTAATATATGGTTTGTTAAAATCAAAATATGGTAATGCATGCATGTATGCAAAGAGGTATGTTGTAACGTTTTACACTGTGTCTTCAAACTTAATTTAAAAAATGTGACAACGACATTGGAGGTCTTTTGTTCTCTTAATAGTTTTAGCTTTAATAGCATTTTCTGCAAATAATTGATTAAGGTAAAAAAAAATCCTACTTGTGAAAGGAAAGTTCTAGCTTTTTTTCACTAACATTTTTACACGCTGCTTGTAAATTTATGTTTCAATCGAAGTAACATATGGCAGGACGATAAATAGAAAATAAATAGTTTATTGAACAAATTAAAAATAATCGTATCTACTATTAAAATGATATATTTATACCTATCAATTAAGAATTCTGCGTTTGAAAAGTGCTTAAAACATACAAAACAGATTTTATTTTTTGTTTTGCTTTATTTTAAAATGTGCATTTACTACTCACTGTTTCTTTGCAAGTATAGAGCGACGTTTTAATGAAAGTGTAACATATTAATTAAGAAATATTATTTGTGATGCAAATTTTTAGAGTAATTAAAGTTTTCCTTATATCGTAATTTTGAAGACTGCATTCTTTCATGGATAAGTTTATGCATATTCTTCAAAGAGTAATCTATTTCTCAACGCATTTTTATTTTTAAAAGGATTTTGAAAAGGGAGCAGAAGATATTAATTTATTGTTCATGTGAAAGGATATTTTTTATTCTATTCTTTTAAAATGTTTTATGCACTTTTTTTCATTACGATTACTAGCATTCGTTTAAGAATGAAAATTGCATAAATTATTAAGAGACTTGTAATTTTTATGAACTGTACTTTTTTCAGTTCTATATAAAATTATTCCGTTTTCAATTTACTTGGAACTTCATTTTCTGTTACAGCAAATTAATATTCGGAACAGACAATAAAAACATTTAGTTAGATTAGATTTGAAGTTAATTTCATAGAAATGTTTATATATATATATATATATATATATATATATATATATATATATATATGTATATATATGTGTGTGTGTGTGTGTGTGTGTGTGTGTGTAATCCATTTTTCATAACACATATATATATATATATATATAATATATATATATATATATAATATATATATATATATATATATATATATATTATATATATATATCTTATATATATATATATAAAAAATATATATATATATAATATAATATATATATATATATATATATATATAATATATATTTATATATATATAAATATATATATAATATATATAAAATATATATAAAAATATATATATAAAAATATATATATATATTATAGTTTTTAGGTGTGTGGATAATCCATTTAAACCATTTAGAGCTCAACAGTATAAGTAATGATAATGCAGTCGGGCTTTTTAAGAGAATAAAGTCTAATTTTAAAATTTTTATTTCAGAGCGGCAACATAACATCTATATTCTACAATATACAATCAAAAGCCACAGAGTTCACTCTGCTCTGACACAAGTACAAAGAGCGCTGACAACAAGAATTTTATATACAAAAACAGCTTAATAAGCGAATTAAATGCAATATAGCAAAACGCGAAAACATGTTCCGCCAACACCTGAAACTGCTGCATAGACAGAAAGTTTATAGTTTTAGGACAAAAGGAATGTTAAGTGGAAAATACTCCGTTGATTAAACCATTTAGAGGCTGGTAAAGATATTTAAGCGAATTAAAATTAGAGAGGAGGCTTTTGAAGAAATATCAAAGTTAAATAATTTTGATATATTACATATATAATATATATATATAATATATAATATATATATATTATATATATATATATATATATATATATAATATAATACATAAAATATATATGATATATAAATATAATATATATATATATATATATATATATATATATAAATATATATATATTATATAAATATATTATATATATAGATATTATAGCTATACCTATTTATTAATATGGACATGAGTTGAAATATCATTCAGTTCCTCAGTAATAACTTTTTTATTCAACTCTTATAATTTCCAAATAGATTGTAGTTATATTAAGTATTTTATGGGATATAATAACTATAGTCTTTATAGTGTTCTTAAAGTGCCATAATCTTTCCATTTGGCCATTAAAGTGTGAGTCTATATAAATTATATAAATTATATTTTATTGTGTGAAGTAATAGCATTAAATATTATATTAAAATAGGTTAAAACAATAATGAATGCATGTGAAAAATATGTAGTTTTTGTTTCTGTATAAATTGCAAATAAATTAGAGATTTTTAAAATATGATATATAGATCATGAAGGGTACCTAAATATTTCTATTTGACCAGTATGAGTCTGTATAATGTTTCGTTTGGAGCACTACGGTCTAATTTTATACAACACCAGGGCTATTGAGACTAGGACGTACTGCTTAAAGCCAATTTTGAAAGGCTACGAATGCTTATGCCGCAGTGGGATTCGAACCCACGAGCTCAAGTACGGAATATCAGTACCCTAACCATTTTGCGGCTATTCTAATGTTTGAGCTAATAAAAATAGAATATATTATTTGAATGTATTAATACAATAATGAATAAATCTCGATAATAACTAAAATTGTAACAAAAGGATGACTATTAATACAAGTATTACTTATTCTTTATAGTAATAATCTTTGTAATCTTTGTATATCTGTGTAAAAAAATTTCTTCTGGGTAGACTGCCTCTGAAAAATTTAAAACGCATGCATTTTGTATTTCTTGGCTGTGCAACAAAAATTAACTTCAAAATTAGCTATTGAAGATGTTGAATCATATTTGTTACTATAACCCGAATCAAACAAGTATTAAGTATTATAAGTACCAGAAAAGTAATGTAATACATAAAATCATCTAAAATTTAGGTAAAATACTATAAACGAGTTCTTCATGGGTTGTTATTTAAAAGAGGAGGTTCTTGGATTTATAGCATTGCAGTGAAATCCAATTTTTTTTTTCAGTTATAATCTCGTGTTATGTGATGTTTTTTTGTATCTCTTTCATAAAATACAATATAGCTTCTTTTAATTTAAATTTTTAAAATTGTAAAGATAAAACCTTACAATGGTTTTTTAAAGTTATGAAGAATAGATCACTATTTTTTAAAATAAAGTTTATTTAGGTATTGCTACTTTTGTATTACATATTAGGTAAATGTATCAATTTTTGTGATGACCTTTTAGTTATTAGTGACATATATAGATGTTAATAAATGTTAATAAATCATCATATATTTATGATAGCCAGCATTGCCCTTATTATAAATAAATCCAGATGAATCACCAAGTAATAAATGTATTCGTAGCAAAGCGTAGGAAAACTGCTAGTTATGCTTACAAAATAGATAAACATCAATAATTGTTAAATATAAATCTAAAATTAAATTAACAGCCTCAAAACATTTCATACAGCCTTGTTTTATAATTACTGATTTCTAAAGCCTTTATATTAGATAGCTAAATCTAATATAACTTCTGGTGAACACATGATGTAAAATTACGCATAAGAATCAGGAGGTTCGAAAATTCACATAACCTCTATCACAACGAGACCTATTCCGATAATTGAGGCTAAGTAAACACTGTGCTGTCCCAGATTTGTCGACTTTGAACTGTGTTTTCTTAAACTATTTTGAATTTTGTTTTATCATGAATAAACGATTTGTACTGTTCACATTAACTACAGCTTTTTTACTTTCTCATAAATAAATAAAATTGATCAATTTTCCCCTATTAAAATTATTTGAAAATATTAAAATATGAATATAATTGTATTATACTGAAATTCTACATTTCAAAGTAAAGTTTTAAGCTTTAGATGCATTGGATGTCTGTACTGATTTCTAAAGATTTTAATATTTATATACAGACTACGTTAGTGTGAGATGGACTACCTTTATAAGGGGACTTGTAATTTTTATACCTTCAAAAATCAATTTTTGAACATTTATTACAGTTTTTTAACATTTTTGCACATCGCATCAAAATGTCTTTATTGGAACTTCACAATCATTTGATGAATAAATAAATAAAGAAATATAAACATTTTTTTTACTCCTTTAATTGTTTTGCTTTTCAGGACAAATAATGAGCAACACTCTTGGAATTCTCACATAAGGTAAGGCGTGAACAAGGAGAATTAAATTGATAAATAAAAAAAATAATTCATTAGCTGATGTAACATTACCGGCAGCATTCAGCTTGGGAATAAATGATCTGTTCGGTGGTTCAAAACATAAACAACTAGCCCATAACGCCTCAAATTACCCTATATATACACACAAGCAGTCGACTATCGATATCTCATAATCACTGGAACTGAGTAAAATGTTTGAGATAGCCCAAAATCGAGATATGGAAAAAAAAAAACACATTTGTTTCTGCGGTATTTGGACATTATGACAAAAACATGCTTTAAAAAACCTCCCGACACGCCGATTATGAATCACTGATCTGTTGGTAGCTTCAATACATAAGCAACTGGTCCATATTTCCCGAAATTACCCTATATATATATATATATATATATATATGTATGTATGTGTGTGTGTATGTAAGGAGAAGGGACCAACCAGCCCCAAACTTTACTTGAAAACTTCTTTTGAAATTAGTCCCTATTATTTTCCTCAGCCCGGGCACGCTGGATTGCCAAGTGTCCCACTAAACGTCTGTCAAGAAACACATTAGTCGTCGTGGGCGAAAATAATTATTATTTCATCTTCTCAGACTCGGACAAAATCCAGAGGCATCTGAACCGCACGGTGTCAGAACGCTCTCTCTTACTACATGTGTCAACGGCAACCTTTAGCTAGATACGACTAAATACCATGTGTGGTTTAGTGTCGTGAAAATGATGCTAAGGCTGTTAATTGCTTAGACAGAGAGTAACATTTGATTAGAGCCATCTGCCAAAGTTTGGAGTTCCAGATGACTATTATTGCTGATCATTACAGATTTTTCCTGTTAGACTTATAACTTCCTAATTAAAATGCCAGCTACAACATCTTTTGCTTCGAGAATCAAAGAAAGAAATTTGGGGTTCTACTGAAGGAATGATAACATCCTCGTTTAAATTGGAAGGCTGGGAAAATATGGTTAATACAAAGAGAAGAAGATAAGATCTAGAATAATGAATGGGGAAAAGGGATAATTTTGGATAGACTTTAGGGCTTACATATTGATATAATTACACACACACACACACACACACACACACATATATATATATATATATATATATATATATATATATATATATATATTATATATATATATATATATATATATATATATATATATTATATATGTATATATATATGTATATATATATATGTATATATATATGTATATATATATGTATATATATATGTATATATATATGTATATATATATATATATATATGTATATATATATATGTATATATATATATATGTATATATATGTATATATATATATGTATATATATATATATGTATATATATATATATATATGTATATATATATATATATATATATATATATATATATATATATATATATATATATATATATATATATATATATATATATATATATATATATATATATATATATATATATATATATATATAATATATATATATATATATATATATATATATATATATATATATATATATATATATATATATATGTGTGTGTATATATATATTTTCTGTATTATTTATATTTTCTGGGCTATTTGGATATTGTGGCAAAAGCCTGCTATAAAACATAATAGTAAAGGGTTATAATCTTACTTTCATTAAATTTAATTCATTAAATTAAAAAAAAATGTTTATAAAAAAATAATACTACAATGTAAAACTATTAATACTTAATGTTAATATAACATTTTTTATGATGTATGTAATTAGAATGTGTTACTAAATAATTGTTATTCTATTTCTTAAAATAAATTAAGAAATTAATTTAAATATGTTTTATTCAAAGCATGAATTATATCTTATGATACTTTCATCGGCTTTTAGTTCAGCAGTTCATATCAATATTTCGTAACTAATTGAAGCCTTTTCAAACACATTGTTATAACAACTGAAAAGTCCTCTTCCACTTCTTTGTCTTCTTAAACCGTTATTTCTACTATGTCTTCATCTCAGAATTTTCACCTGACAAGTTCTGCTTCTATATTTACAAAATCAAAAAATCCTACTGATTCTTTCTCAAATAGTTTCATTTCATCACAGAATTCATCGTTTAAAAATTTATCAAACTGTTTGGTATCGAGAGTTGGGCTCGAGGTGAATTGAATCTCGGTTTTTCAAAACAAACAAAAAAAAGTATCTAAGAAAATGCATTTGTTCTAAAACTAGATATCATTCCCACAAACTTACACTTACATTGTTGCAAAATTTAAAATGGAATGCATATGTTCTCAACTCTCTCAATTATGCAGGCATTCTATTTTTAAACTTACTACGTAGAAGAGCTTATTGTCGCATCAATGTAATCAGAGTATACTTTGTGACAGCGAGAAAAAGATTATTTTCAAATACATTCGTGTACCATTGGGAATCTGAGATAAGCAGCAAATTCGAGATAAATAAAGTTGAGGATCAAATTAATTTATATATATATATATATATATATATATATATATATATATATATATATATATATATATATATATATATATATATATATATATATATATATATATATATATCAAAACTTTTACGATTTAAATACCTATCTAAGATTCTCCTTTTCCCCTTCTCATTATTTTATATCTGCTTGTCCCACTCACGTAATATC
Organism: Pardosa pseudoannulata; assembly: GCA_032207245.1. NCBI lineage: Eukaryota > Metazoa > Arthropoda > Arachnida > Araneae > Lycosidae > Pardosa > Pardosa pseudoannulata. Next base: position 101,766,888 of record CM063503.1, read on the forward strand.
CTATTTAAAAGAATGTTCGATGATTTAAATTATTTTTATCAGTCTCCCAAAGCTAACTCTCAAATAAATACTAATTTTCTATCTACTGACCACATTTTACAGCTTTCTCACTAAAACTGGATCATTTTGCCAATGATATAAGATCATTTCTAACTGTTAATAATGCTGATTTAGCTGCTCTCTCATGAGAATAGCTCCACACCATTCCACCTATGAGGAGAAATTTGTGATAGTAAAGTTTTTAGTGTCTCATTCAATGCTCTCCTCTCGTCAGAGAAACGTGTCTTTTTTTAGGCTAAAATAAAGTTAAAGTCCCATAAAGTTGCTTCAGTATAATAGAGGCACTACTACAATTTACGCCATCAAATGTACTCCTTTGTTCAATTACATCTTCGACCAGTGAAGCTTCCGACTCGAAGTGCGCCAAAAACTTGCTTGCGTAAACCTTTTCTTCCCGATGTTGCTCGGTAATTAACTTTTTTCGCTTTGCACATCCGCCCGAGGGTGTCTCTCTCCTCTTACGTGATCTTTAAATAGTTGAAATTATTTTTAAAAATAACTCCCTTAAATTTGAACACCCCATTTTCAAACCTGACATATATATATATATATATATATATATATATATATATATATATATATATATATATATAATATATATATATATATATATATATATATATATAATATATATATATATATATATATATATATATATATATATATATATATATATATATATATATATTTATATATATATATACATATATATACACATATATACACATATATACATATATATATATACATATATATACATATATATACATATATATACATATCATATACATATATATACATATATACATACATATATATAATATATATACATACATATTTATATATAATATATATATATATATATATATACATATATATATACATATATATATATATATATATATATATATATATATATATATATATATATATATATAATTTATTTGTATGTAATGAGTAATCTATGGTAAAAAATTCTTTTGTTAGCAGAATCTTGTATTATTCCAATGAAATTTGAGTTGTATTTTGATGAGTTAAGAATACTTCGAAATCTCAATGATTGTAAATCAAGTCTAAAGTAAAAGGCCACTTTCTTACTTTATTAGTATCCGCTAACTAAATGGCTGAAGTTACTTAAAAAGAATGTACTACTCAAATATTAGTGATCTGCATATGTAAAAATAAAAGTCAGTGACACGATATTGACTAGCTTTTTCAATTAAAACCTAAAAAAGCTTTCTATGTTAAAAATTAATTCAAAATTATAAAGTAACCTTTAAGCGTGCTTAAGCATCTGGAAATTTCATGGAGATAATTATATTTTCGCTTTTCTCAAGTGGGATTTCTCCAAAACCAATACAGTTTGTTCCCAGAAAACAATAGAATATTAAATACTGTGTATATAAAGCCCTTGATAGGATGTACTAATTATCTTTCTGGCAAAGTTTGTCAGTATCATTAATATTTAAATTCTATCTTTACCCTACACCCAGTTAAATGTGCTCCTATTACAAAGTTTTTTTCTATTAGGGATGAATTTTACTAACCCCCCTCCCCCCAAAAGGGGATGAAATGATGGTTGGAAAGTTGTATGAAAGTTCACGCGAACTAATTCATAGGCCGAGTTAATATTAAATATACTTAGGGATATAGAAAAGTTTTAATTATATTCACAAAACAGCCTATATTTCTGCATACTTTTAATTTTATTTATTAATTAATTATTAATAACACAATATTGTACA
>CM063503.1:101773692-101803692 GCA_032207245.1 Pardosa pseudoannulata
AGTATGATAATCATTGTTATTACAATTATTGTTGTTGTTACTTAATGAATAAGCCTTAATAAAAGTAATAACAGAATATAAAATTATTCGGTATTAGAGCTCAGAAATTGGAGATAAATTTCAGATTGACATCTTTAACTGTTTATTTTTAATAAAACCCTGCAAGTTATCTCTTTTATTTACTATATATATAGAAATTAGCTATTTATTAACTTAATTCTGTTCTATGACGCTCAATGAAAAATTTGAAAACTTTCGAAATATTATATTTGCGAAATATTTATAATTTTTAAAAATTAATCTACTTTAGTGCAGTTGAGTTTCTCGTAACATAAATCACTTAATACATTTAACGTAATACAACTTTATTTTTACTTTAGTGAAATATCTAATGAAAATTTTTATTTTGTGATCTAAACGATTGGATGAAATACCTAGAATGAAACCTTTGCATCGAACAGCGTTAGTTCTAAATAATATAAATAAAAAATAATACAGGAATCTAATTTAATATTCATTGTGCATCTCATATTCCAGATTTATATGTTTAAAAGATATTTCCAAAAATATCTTGATTTATGTTTCTTATTTTAAAACGATTAGTTAGATATAATCCTATCCAAATTCCATTTTCGCACTTTTTAAAATCTTATTGATGACACGAAATCCTTGTAAAACGCTCACTATGAAATATTCCTAAAAACTATAAGATTAAAAAGATATGAATTCATCACTTAAATTACAAAACTGCTTCTGTTTTTTTGTTTATTTATGCTATTGCATTTAATCTTAATGAAAACTCTCATTTAAATTTTTCTATATTCATATCATAACTTATTCCAAGGAATAACGATTTTATATTTTCCGCAGCGTTGAGTAATCTTTCTACTTTTGTAAAGATTAGAAAGAAGGCAATTTGTTTATGTGTTCGAGATGCCGCTATATTTTATCCCGAAATAAATGTCAGAAGGAAGCCAGCAGAGGAACAAAAGAAAAGCACAGAGGCACAAGCCATCGATATGATTCTTTTTATCTCCCTCTCTTTAATCTCTCGCTTAGCCAGAAAACAAACACCCGGTAAACGATGAGTTGCTTTTTTTTATTTTATTTCTTAAACTAATTGCATAGGACATAATAATTAACGGTTCCACTTAGCATGATCAAAATTACGAAACAAGGGTGTTATTTATTAGTCACCAACGTCCATTATAAGCATTAATTCAGTCATTTGTAATCGCCCAACGCACTACACTGGATCAGAGGAATAGCGAAGTGCGTCGAATGCAAAACAGAATCCATTTGAAATTAATGGAAACAAGCGCAAGAAACTTAATACATGCAAAGTATCATCGGGTAATAAAATATAACTGAAACGGAATTACTTTTTGTGAATTTGATAACAAAATTCTCCACATTCAAAGGTTTTCAGCACTTAATATTTCCTTTTCAAAATGAAGATATTGAGCACTAAAAGTGGTGAATTAGCATTACGAATCCATTAGGTTTTATTATGCTCTTTTCGACCTACACATTATAAATCCGCTATTTTGGTTTAATATCGGATCTTTTACTTTTCTACTCTAAACTGAATTAACATTAAAACTGCACACAGTAGTTTGGAGAAAGACCCATTAAAATTGTTCTTCATAGTTTTTCAGTCTATTAATAAGCATGCATTAACGTCTTTGTAATTGGAGAATCAGTGAAATAAGTACCACTGATTACAAAATAATTAACTAATTTTTCTGAGGTATGTTTATTTCCTTTTGATTTATGTTCCAATATAGTTTATGCAAAACTGTTGAAGATAAATAAACTGCGTAGGGTGGATATCTGTTTGTAAGACTGAAGCGATTTCTAGAATTTGTCTCTTTTTCCCAATATTCTCGATAAAACTAATTAAGTATAATGCCTTTAAAATGTTATACAAAAGGAAAGGACTATGCAGGAAAAATATTTTCTTATACTAAGAAAATAATATTGGCTAATATTGATCAGATGTTGATTGTACGATCCCAACCATATACTGCGCTTCTTTCAAATGAAGCAGAAATATACCAATATAAAGAAAGGTTCATAAAAATTTTTAATATTATTATGATGATTTTAAAATTATATTTAATATACTTTTTAATCTCCTGCTATATCTCAAAAATATATACAGAGGGTTATCAAAATAATGCAAAAACATGTGAATAAAATAATATTTAAGAATGCTCTTCGAAAGCATTAAAATGTAATACCAGCTATCAGTTATTGAAAATAAAAATTAGATGTGATGACAATATGAAGCTACCTTAACGAGTTGTATAAGTCTTGAATTGTATTATAGCTTAAACTCTTAGACCTTACAGACTTTTAAGTATTCCGAATTGTAGGGGCAAAACTAGCTGGATCAAGTGGGACTGAAATATCAAAACTTTTAGGCGTATATAGAGATATGGTGTCTAAAGTCGTGAGAGTGTATACACAACGCGGCAGTTCAAGTTTGACAACGTAGAATAGTAGATGGAAGAATAATCTAGGAGATAGAGATAGAAAGGTATTGAAGTGGATTGCTTAAAAGGAAAACAACTCCAGCAATAACCACAGAACTCTATCAGCATTTGGATTCTACAGTATCAGTGATTACAGTTACGAGTCATCATCATAACCCCAGCTACAGTAACCACATAACTCAATCAGCAGTTGGATTCTACAGTGTCAGTGATTACAGTTACGAGCCATCTTCATAAACAGAACATACGGAAGAGCAGCAATTCCCAAGCCGCTGGTCACAGATCTTAATATGAAACGACGTCTACAATAATGCCACAAATTCAAAATCTGGTCGATTGTTTGGAAAAAAGTTATATTGTCAAACAAATCATCTTTCACACTTTTCCCGACACTAGAACGGGTGCACGTTTAGAGGATTCTTGCACAAGCTTATGATCGTCATTATATCTCTCCAACTGACAAGTAAGGAGGTAGATCTTTCATTGTATTGGACACCACATCGGGGTTTTCTTTTGGTTCAATCATGAAACTGAAAGTAAGAACCACTGAGAGAGAAGTATTGAAAATGTTTAGCTAACCAGGTTCAGCGAATGATGCATGCTTTTTTTTTGCAGGAAATGGAAGTATTCAGGATAATAATGTTCTTATTCATACAACAGGACTTGTTAAATCATGGTTTATAGGGCACGAAGATGAAGCGAAACATCTATTTTGGCTCATACAGTTTCCTTATCTCAATATAATAGAACCGTTTTGGTCTATTTTAGAGCCTTCAATCGGAATCGATCTCCGTGAAGAATGGTACACAAAATACTACTCAGCACTTCTATTGTTCGATTCGTAGGCCATTCAGTTTGCATTACATACCAAAAACGTATATATTAGCAAAGAATCCCTTATAAATTTAGGTTTTTTTCATTATTTTTATAACCACTTGTACGAGTGTTTATTTCATACCTGAAGATATGTGTTAAAACTAGTACAAAAATTAAAAAAAAAATCATAAAGTAGCTGCAGTACATTCTGTAATGCCATCATGTTCTTATACTAATACTTTTTTATAAATATTTATATGTTACATATAAACTATAGAAATGAATACTTCAAATGTTCAAATGTGATGTCGTATAGAAGAGAAATATGGATGTCTTATCATTCCTTTATAATATCAAGCTATCGACAAATAGGAATTGATCATTTGACTAAAATGACATAAGTAGGTTATTATGCTATGTCAATGAGACTTTTAAAACGTATCGAACACCTAACCATATAATGATATAATGAGAGAGGCATCGCACACTTCGTATTACCTAATGTATAATATTACCACGAATTACGACTCTTTGTATCCTATTGATACAGGCATTCGGATAAGGATATATTCAACACTAAGTTTAATTCTAAATTGAATTGCTGAACTGGACTTCCACTCTGTTTTACTAAATGGCTCAAAGGTACCTTAAAAAATCTAACACAAATATAGATGACGAAATTAATAGTAGGAAATATGTTGTATAAAGGACAAATCTGTTATGTACTTCAAGTAGAAAGTCATATTGGATCTCTCTCTCACTCTCCCTCTCTCTCTCTCTCTCTTTATATATATATATATATATATATATATATATATATATATATATATATATATATATATATATATATATATATATATATATATATATATATATATATATATATATATATATATATATATATATATATATATATATATGTATATATATATATATATGTATATATATGTATATATATGTATATATATATATGTATATATATATATATATATATATATATATATATATATATATATATATATATATATATATATATATATATATATATATATATATATATATATATATATATATATATATATATATATACAGAGAGAGAGAGAGAGGGAGAAAATATTTTGGCATTAAAAATGAAGAGTAAAAAAAGATAGGTTTTTTCTTACATCATGATTTTCAACTGTCAATAATATAAAATCTAACATTAGTCTTAAAGAAAGTAATTAAGGATTAATATTATAATGTACATAAAATATAAGAATAAAATGAAACTTATAACTTATGTTTGTAAGTCAAATATAGATACATTCTATATTTTAGCTAGCAATAGCCATTGTATATCACTTGGTCTATTTACCAGGTCCGGGCCTACAAAAGATCCTTAATAATAGCATTTTAATAAATCATTAGGGTGAAATTTGGTATAAAAGGGTCACATGCAGTTATACATAATGTTCGTTGAATAATCAAGTAAAACGCACAAAAGGAATCACTAATGCATCACATTGTTACAGTTTTATTATGACAGTGGATTTAAGTTAATAATTTTATTTTGTTAGGGAGCATTTCTAGCCCCATTTCTAATTTGATGAGAAGGAATTACATGGTAATTTTAGTAAAATTTAATAAATAAGCTTATCGATTATAAGAAAAATTTCCAGAGCATTACCTTATTTGTATATAAAGATTCACTTTATATATATATATATATATATATATATATATATATATATATATATATATATATATATATATATATATATATATATATATATATATATATATATATATATATATATATATATATATATATATATATATATATATATATATACATATATATATATATACATACATATATATATATATATATATATGTATGTATGTATGTATGTATGTGTATCTGTATAGAGGCTAGGCTTTTGATAATTTGGAAAGATGTTTTATAAACTAGAATCTATATATCAAAATTCATTTTTTAAATTTGAATGCAGAGAAGATGGTCGCAAGTTTTCTTGGTATTTCCCAAAAAGAATTCAAGATATATTTACATCCTAAACCCATCATTAAGCTTTTCAGTTTTAGGGTAACGTGATATTTATTTTAGACTCAGTTCAAAAAGTTAGGCAGCCCTAATTACATTTTATCAAATGCCTCGCTGTGATCCCCCTCCAGAAATACGTTTTCGTTTCCAGTAAATCTCAATGACCTGCGACCAACAGTTAAACTCAAAACTTTTCACATTTTGCATTTTCCATAAACTAACCATAATATCCTGAAAGCTAATGTGCGCCTACCACTTAGATGGAGCCATCAAAGAGCACCCTGTTAGAAGTGCAGCAAGAATCATTTATTTTCGGCTTCCCTTTTCTTGTTTCATTCCATTTTCCCTATTCCCATTTCATTCCCTCTCATCTCCATTCATTTCACGTCTTCACCATCCCTCTCTTATATTTGGAGCAGCACACCTGGTACCTGTCGAGTTAACTGTCGTTAGGCTTGATGAACTCGTGTGCTATTCAAACGGGAATAACAAATGTGCCATTCTCTAAATTACAGACTCCACACACACAAAATACAGACCTTTACTAAAGATTTAGAGACTGGTATCGCGTACTTTATGTTCCAATTCCTTTGAGTTGGAATTAAGTTCTGTCTTAAATAGACTGAAAGAAGAAACTTTTAAATGATTGAAGTGGAGCTATCTTATTCAGTTTCTTACAATAATCTCAGTTTTGATCTGAATGGTTACTGTCTAATTACAAGATAAAATTTGAATGCAGATACATCTCGTGAAGATATTTAATATTTGCTTTCATAACTGAGGACATAAAATGGGAACTGGGATCTCCAATTTTTTTATTCTTTACTAGTGTAATTTTCTTTATAATGGCACTCTAAAAATGAATTTTTTGTTTTAAAGGAAGGAATAAAAAATGTAAAATTGAGAATTTAAATGTTCCATATGAAATGCTCAAAGTTTTGAAATACCATGGCTGATAACAATACGAGTAAATCGATAATTCTTTCCAATTAGCTATCTGTTAGTTCTAAAAACTGTAAATACTGGATATCTATTTACTAATATTTCAATAAACATCCATACATCTATTCTTCAGATATTATGTAATTTTTGTAATATTCTACATTATTATTAACCTAATTTTAGTTTACTTGCAGTTACCAAATGTAAAGATTTCGCCACTCCCTTTATACGAAATTTAGATAAATATGATATTTTGTTTAAACTATAAATGTACAAAACTTGTGTTTCTGCCATTCAACAAATCTATTATACCAATTTTTGCCATTTTTAATAGACACTATGTAATAAAGTAAATTAATGTATTTCTGGGCTTTTCAGACTTTAATATTAGTAGATGTGGCGGCATATTTTTTCCCATCATCCTGTAATTATTTCAGATGCAATTAAGCTGACTTGACCTTCGAAGTTTAAAGTAATCACTATTTTTCTATAACTAATTTTTGGCAAACTGACACCTATGTAAAGCTCACAATTGTATTACAAAAATGATGTGTGCAATACAAAATGTAAAAGATAATATATTTTTAACATTGATATTTAGAAATAATTGGTCAGAAATGTTATATATAAACATGGCTGCAAATTTCCCATGATATTTTTCATACACCCATTAATTTTTCCCAACTTAAAAACTTGTAATAACTAAAAATGTATACTTTATAAATTTCTAGTTTTGCCACTTAAGTAGTGTAACGATTTTCAATTTTCATGATGTGGGAAAATGGTTTATTGTAGCATTAGAAATTTCCATAGCACATGTCTTTAGTTTAGAAAGATTTCAAACCGATCGTGATCAACAGAGTTTGACAGATGATCTTTTTTATTTGGAACTGATGTATTTTTTTTAACTGAATATCATAATAAACTTTAAGTATTGATAAAATATATTTTATGATACAAATGTATATACATTACCAATATACTCTTCATTAATTGGTGGTCCAAAATATGTTCACCGATGTGAAAAGTATACATTTTTGTTGCAGATACAACAAAGTTATTTTTGATCAATTATTATAAGGCACAATACATTTTTCATTAAGTAGCGTTTCCAGGAATACTCGAAATATATGTTTGAGCATGAATTTATGTGCAATGCTCAGTATTTGCAACAGAAGTATTAATTAGCGCGAGTCACACTGCAATTAAACTCATACATGACATTATGTATTTTACTACAATATTCCCTTTTTGTTGGCTTGTACTTTTTAAAAAAATCCCCTTTTATTCCAAGTATTTGGTTACAGAAGAATATTACAACTTTAATACTGTTTTTATTGTTTTCGTCCAGTGTTTCAAACTGAAAGCAATTTTTTAAAAGCCGTTCTTGATCACTGCAGAAACGCTTCAAATTTTATATCTCTAAATGCTTTTAATATCCCTTGTTCTCAAAGTTTTTGATGTTATGTTTTATTTTTTATTAAAGTCTACTCAATTAGTATTTAATAAACCTCATACTCTCTCAGCACATAATTGCTACTTCAAACAGCTAAATGCCGATGTCTGAGGCAGAAAATGATTGTTAGTTGTCTTTTCAATAACGCTGTTTACCTTGATGTTCTTTCCATTACCAACTGAGTAGGATAGGAAGAATCTCTAACAAAACGGCAAAAATGTATAGTTTTAAAATTAAGTATAACAATTTATAAGTTTAAGAACATGCTGTTATCAATAATAGTGGCGGCTTGTGAGAATATATATGGCAATTAGAGAATTTATTTCGCTAGTTATTATCAAACAACTAGATACTGTATCTTGTAACATGCTGTTATCAGTAATAGTGGCAGCTTCTGAGAACATATATGGCAATTAGATAATTTATCTCGCTATTTATTATCAAAAAACTGTATCTTTGTTAAAGCAGTACTGTGTTTAACAAATAATCGGTCCTAATTATATTAACCGTTATTTAAACAGATGAATACAACAATTTTTTATCTTTCAAATGAATGTAATGTCAGAATTATTCGCTGTCAGCAGAACATATAATAAAATAAATTTTCTTAAACTATTTTTTAAAATGGCAATGTATTCTAAATGTATCACAGAATTATAACTAAAACAAAAAATGTTTATTTCATATGGCTAAATTAAAAAAAAATATTTTTATAAATTTAAATATATTTATTACACATTCTAATTTTTTTTATGAAGGTTTCGTTTATAAATTTTAGCAAAAGGAGATACTAGTAGTATACTCGTTTACAACATTAATTCTGCCTTGACCGCGTTCGGGCATTTCGTCTATGCAGATAAAATTGTAAAATCTTGTACTGAGATTGATAAAGTAGGACGCGAGACAAAAATATATTTGAAATAAATGATTGTATCTCTGAAGAAAACCCGTTTAACGAAAAATCTCAAAAAGCTATCATATCTTATGGAATATTTTAGTAGCATTTGTATGCATTAAAATATAAATCTCTTTTTTTATTGGACTTTAGAAATGCTATTAAAGTATAACATGTTTCATCTTTTTGTATCATTCAATGGATAATGGATAGAACATTCTTAAACAGATTTTATAATCTCGATTTTGTTAAAGTCCTTACGCTGAAAGTTCTCTATTCTTCTTTTATAACTTGTAACGTTAAAATCATGACACATTTTTAGATGAAGTAGTTCAATTATATTTCTTGTTCAAATGCAAATTATTCGTTTCTTTAGTTAGCTTTAACTAATGGACATTATATTTTATGCTTTCACGACTATTGCAACTAACGAAAAATACATTTTAGCACCAGTCGTCAATGACAAAAATAGTAATTAGAATTGCATATTACTTTAATTAAAATGCTCACAGTACAATTTATATAATCACAATGTAATTTAAAAGGCTTCTGGATTTCTTTTTACCACAATTTGTTTTATCTTCTTTGAAACATCAATTTCAACTACGAAATATTTCGAATTATTTAAACAAAGATCTCTAGATAACAAAGAAATATATAAGCCTTATAAAAGATAAATCTTAAATTTAAAATAAGCAGCGAAAAAGCATAAATTTTAGAACAAGTTGATGAGATTTCGGATAAAACTCCTGTGGTTCAATGTAAGATTAATGGCTCGATTTTTCTTCCTTAATTTTGTAGTTCTTAGTTCGTTTCTAGGTTTCTTCACCTTTTTTCTTATCATCACTACAAATCTATTGTTCTTGGAGCTTTGAGTAATGCCTAAAGATACGGTTCTTTCGCGATATTTAACCAACGATGATTTAAAGCTAATTATCGGTATTAAGATGTTGCCACGTATGACGAATAAGCAAATAATTTGTCATTAGAAAATAGCAGATGGTTCTTCCCTATTTTGTTAAGCTTTTATTTAGAATTACTATTAACAATAAGCTATTATGTTTTTATAGATATTTCATTTAATATTTCGAATTACTAAAAATGACTATAATCTCATCAGACTCTTAAAAACTAAGAAATTAAAAATAAATATGTAGTTTAATTAATAAAGTGATGAATAAAGTGAGATGAATAGTGTTATTAAAAAATTAAATTTTCTTATGACTAAGACTTTTATATGTATAATGTTTAGTTTGTTTTTGACAGTGACAATTACTGGAACTAGATTACTAGATTACTAGAATTTCTGTACTAGAACTAATGACAACATGATACCATTTAAAGTCAATTCTGAATGGCTAAGAACAATCATCTCATCAGAATATTCGAACCCGTAGGCTTCTGTAACGCCATTTTGTTTCTGGCACATGCCATAATGAGTAGGTGTGTATCAGATGTTTCAGCTTCCAGTTCTTCAGTTAATGTATGAGGCGATTAAGCCTCGTCTTTATTAATAGTTTAGCCTCCTCTCATTGGCTAAATTTTGAGTGTCTTCCCTTATAGGTTTGTCTTGAACTGATTTTCCTTTTGAAGTTTGGTAGCATTGATTGAAAAGGCAATGGGAAGAGGCAGCATGCTAGTTAGGCAAGAGGCAGTGGAAGGTTTTAGCTGGTGGTGTATGAATTAATCTCTCTAGTGTGTATATTTTCCCTTGGAAGTTAATGCAGTAGTACGCCTTTATATTTTTTCATGAAAAAAAAAATATCCGAATTTTGAAATATCCAAGTGACTATCATGCACTTCTTTGAAACTCCAATAAAAGCAAATATAAAAATAATGTTTTATTATCTTTTCAAAAAATTTTACTGCTTATTACCCACTACCTTTTATCACTCTGAAGATATATTTTAATAAATCTCAAACTTTTGAACAGGTATTGCTAGGATGTTAAAGATTTGACAATCATTCAGTTTCAGAAACGTAAAATTATGATTTAAAAATTAATGTATAATTTTTATTGGTTTGGAGAGTGCTGTCAATTTTTTGCTACATGAGAAATGAAGAGTATTGCTTAAAGCCGATCCTGAACATCTAGAAATTCATGCTCATAGTGGAATACAGAATTATTTTGCTATCGTCCATCTTTTATGAAATATATATAAAACTCCAAAATCACTCTTCAATTACTTTAAAAATTTATGACTTGCGACTTTATAACTAAATAATTTATTGATTAGATATAATTATTAACTATTTTATATGAACATTTGCAGGTATATTATTATATTTTTATTGTATAATAAATTACAGATTGATATGCTATTTAATGTACTCTATGCAATTTAACGATTAATATACAATATGTTTCGTAAAATATAAATTATTGAAGTATCATGTAATAGTTATTTATTTTCCGATTTATTTCTCTTGCATGATAGTTCTGGGGAAGTAAAATTACTGAAATCTTCTTGAAGTTCTAGAAACACCATGTGAAAATGCAATGTTATAAGGATATTTCTAGTAAATATTCTAAGTAAATTGTTTTATTTTATCAGCCATCTAGATAGGTTCCTATAAATAAATTATATTTTGTTTAATTTTTATATTTTATTTTTTCAAATTTTTTAAAAAATAAGCTTTAGAAAATTCATTTGTGTTACAAATATATAATACAAATATCGAAGATTTTCATGATGGTAAATTATCGTTTTTAAATATCGGGCAATAAAAGTAGAATCTCTAATCAAAGAAATCCATCTCTTCTTCAAATCATAAATGAATAATCTATCATTCAGTTTCATGATTTATGAAACTGTAGGTACGAAATTAGTATGGGAACATTTAATTCGCCTTTAAGGTCTGTTTAACCTCCTTTGGATAATTTTCTTACTATAAAACTCTTAATGAACCATCTGATGCATAAGTGATTTACTGAAATAGCTGACATTTTCAGTTTGAAATGGTGATTTATATGAGCAGTTACGGTGTTCCTTCTCAACGAATTTGAGCGACGCTGCCTTTAAATTCTTAAATTATTGATGACAGTTTAAGAAACTTTTTAATTGGAGCAACATGCCATTTTCATATACCGCATTTATTAAATTTTCAAACACATTAAATCCCTTTTGCACTATTGTACTTTCTATTCATTTAGTATTTCCTTACATGTGATAACAACTCAAGAAATAGTTATATAATTTAAAAGAATAGAAATGCATGGCGTAATTCACTGAAATGTCAAAACGAAGGATGTCAAAAATCATAAAAAATCACTGTAAAAGGCAAAGTAAAAATGGAAAAATAGATCATCAAGCAGTAGGATTTGTGAAACTTCGTACGAAATTAGTAAGAAAATATTTAATTTGCCTTTAAGGTTTATTTAACCTCTTTTCAATAATTCCCTTCCTATTAGATTCTTAATACACTATCGAAAGCATAAATGATTTACTGCAATAGTTGACACTTTTAGTTTGAAATGGTTATTTATATAAGTAATTAAGTTGTTCCTAATTAATGGACGTAAGCGACGTTGACTTCAAGTTATTGATAATAATTTAAAATGTATTTTTTAATTAGGATAACAGGCCATTTTCATATACCTGATTCATTAAGTTTTCTAAAACATTAAATTGTCCTCTTTGAGCTATTATTATACCCGTTGAGTTAATATTACTTTACTAGGACAAACAATTCAAGAAATACTTGGATAATTAAAATGGCCCAAATGAACAAAATGATTACTATGGGATAGCGAAAAATTGAAGCGTGTATAATAGTAATATTTTTGGGTGAAATCTTTAAATATACTAGCATACATGAACATTTTTTTCAGTCTTAAGTTATTTTTTTCACCCTAACACATTTAAAAGATCCCACCAAATCTGGTATTGTGAGAATTTTGAATTAAAAAATTATAAATAAAAATGAATTAAAGGGTCAATTTTATGGGGAGAGAGGTATAGGCAAAGAATAAAAAATATTTATTGTTTATTATTAAAATTATTATTACTGCATTACTGCATATAATTACTCAGGTATAAAAAAAGAAAATATTTATATACTTGTGCTTCCCTCATCTTCGTTATCATATGCGGATACAGATGTAATTTTTTACTGCAATTCAGTACCAAACACAAAACCATTTAAATTTATCAACCTTAGAAAAGGAATATGATGGGTAAGAAATTTGCGATAGAGCAGCTACCTCGATTGCCAGTACTGTTTTACATGATATTAGAGTTTTGGGAACTTTATAGAAAAAAGGCATAGCATGAAGTAGATCACAGTAAAATTAAAAGATAGAGTTAAATGGTTCAAACTGCAATTCCAGAGTCAATTAAGTTAGCAGTGTCGCTTTCTGCTATATTAACGGGAGTATAGTTAGGAAAGGGTTTAGTTTAGTCTGGAGTGCTATGGTGTACTTTTTTGCAACACGAGGGCTAATGAGACCAGGCTTACTTCTTAACCGGCTACCAATATCCAAGTCACGTACATCCACCACAAGGAACTTAACTGAGTATTTGAAATACGTAACTGTTCCAACAGGAGAATCTAAAGACCTAACATACACAATCAGCAACTTGTTTATATCAAATAATATAAAATTAAATCAGCTAACAGTAGTTAGATGTGATGGAACAAATGTTAATTCTGGGTATAGAAGGGGAGTTTTTATCTCATGGAAGTCAAATCACAGTACATTATTAAACCGGTGCTTTTTTTTCTTTTGCTTCATACAAATAAGTTGCCTGTCTA
Organism: Pardosa pseudoannulata; assembly: GCA_032207245.1. Classification (NCBI taxonomy): domain Eukaryota; kingdom Metazoa; phylum Arthropoda; class Arachnida; order Araneae; family Lycosidae; genus Pardosa; species Pardosa pseudoannulata. The sequence continues at coordinate 101,787,096 of CM063503.1, forward strand.
ACACTTATTAAATTGTTTAGATGGTAGAACAACAGACTCTAAATCATTTTGAGTACGAATTGGTTAACAATCAAAACTTGCAAAAAGCTATAATAAAGCTCCATTTTCTTGGAATATATGCCCGATAATATAGATAGAATGTACCTTAGAAATGATTAACAATATGTAAAGGATATCAGTAGATATCAGCAGTATTGTATAGTGAATGACATTCTGACATCGCGAGGAAAAAATCTGAAAAAGTTATTTACTAAGAGATGCAACAAATGCAAATATAAATTTAAGGATATATGTGACTACCGAAACGCCACCTGACAAACTTATAATTCTTGCACCATATACTATACAGTCATATGAATCTGTATGGCTCCATGTAAGGCATCCATAAAAGAGGGAGATCAACATATTTGAGTTTTAATTCTAATTTTTAGATTCAAATATACAAAATTAGTAGATACTCTTGTTCAACAACTAGCTCTCTTTTTGTCAATCTAAAAATTTCTTATTGTTAATGCACATAGATAACAGAGAGCAAGCACATCAAGAATGTGGCAATACAAAAATTTATTTGAGCTATAAATGAGAGCAGAAGATCATTAGTATTATAGAGTTTTTCAAACGTTAAAATACACTTTAAAACAAAGGATTATTTTAAAGTTATTAACTGGCAGCCTCTTTATATATTTTAACATATTTTGATTAATGTACTTTGTGAACAAATTGAAGTTGTGGTAAATTTTGGAAGAATAGAGAAATGATAAAAAATATCTATACTGTAACTCTATTGTTTAGATGTGTAGAATATATTTTAAAATGTGAGATTAAGATTCAATTGCTTTTATATACGGAATTATAAATATACAAATAAAAATTATTCATTTTGGTTATTTGAAAAATTATTCTTTTTCAGTAGTCTGAAACATATTTCTTAAACTAATTCCGAATGACTATTAACATGAGATTCATTTGAATCCATGAAGTTAGATATCGAAAGGTAGTCTTTAGCTATCCAATAAAATCTAAAAGAAATCTGGAGACTGATATTAATATTTTTACGAAATTTAACACATGGCTTTAAAAATTCACACGAAGAGTACATGAACTACTTGTTGAAGGTGTCATACCCACTGACTTCGAACAAAAAAGACAAATTTTATCTTAATTCCACAGCAAAGAATATGAACAGACTAGTAATTGAGTATTATTTGTAGTATCTGATTTCCATATAGGGAATAAGTAGGATGGTAAGATATAAAGTCTTTGGTCTGAAACTAAAAATGGCCTCAGCCCATTTGTGTGACCTTCAACAACATACCCTCAATTAATTAAAAGATTTTTGGATTCCTCTCATTATTCAATAAAAGAAAACCTTAAAAAATTTTAAATTTTTAGAAACAATCATAACCACAAAGATTTCCTTTTATTTTAAAATAATAATAGCTAATTGTTTTACAGCTAAATTTACGGTTAATTATTTTTAAGTGATAGCAATTTAAACTTTTGACACTTAAATAATTCATATTACATTTATTAAAATATTAAAGCATTAAGAATGTATTAAAATATTGTCTGAATAGAAAACCAGATAAGGGAAACTGAATATAAAAATAATACATGAATTTGTTATTCCAAGACTGTCTTGAGAGTATGATAAAATACTTAAAATGTAAATAATTTCTAAATAACACAAAATCTTCACGAATTTATTTGGATTGCTTTACTTATTTTAACAACAACAATTAAAAATTATTAATTCATATTTAATATTTATCTTTGAATAGCAGTTAAAAAGAAGAATCGTTTTAAATTCAAGCACTCTAAGTATGCCAAAGATAAATACTAAGGAGACTTGCGTTCTATTAAAATATAATTACAGAAGCTTTCGTTTTAGAATAAACTTCAATATTGATATAAGATTTATCTTAAGGGAGAAAAAGCATACTTCTTGAATATTTTAGTAATGGAAATTACGAAAAGTCAAATAGTAAAAACACGGAATGGAAAATTTTTAAAACTCCGTTAGCCTAACAATCTGCAAAATAAGTTTGAAATAAAATCTTTTTTTCATGAAAAACAGCTTTAAAATGCTTTCTAAAAGTTAGGACTTCAAAAGAAGGTTCGGAATTTCCTCCAAACGGTTGTCTGTTGAGTTATGTAAGGTAGTAATTTAAGTAATTTTAAAAGTTAATCTTAATTTAGCAGAAACTCCCTTCTTGACTAAAAACAAATTAATTCTATTACAGCATCAATTTAAAGTAAATCAATTTTTTTTCTGCGAAGTTTCTAATTAACCATTATATTTGGTATATAAGCAAGTATTTTTCGTGTGATATTTTTTTAAACCAATTCAGTAAAATTAACATTTAATTTAGAGCTGTTTGTGATTTTATGTCGTGAGACTATTTCATGAGAATTTAAATATAATATAGCTCTGTAGAATATGTATAATTTTTTCTGATCAAATTCAGATAATTGTTACTTTTTTCTCTGTGGAATATAGAGGGTGATGGAAACGTACAGTCCAAGTTTGGTATGCCAGTCATACAAAATGTTCTTGAGTATTGAAGCAATTATACTGCTTTACCAGTTTTAATATGACCCTTTGGTAAAACTGTCTTTTCCACTGTGTGGAGAAATCTGAGAAAACCAGCTGCTCTTGTACGTTCAGTCACAACCGTTGACTTTTTAAGGAATGTCTTTAGGTATGGAGGGCGTGAAAATCACAAAGGATATATCAGGTCTTTAAGGAATTTCTTGAGTGTTTTCGAATTTAGTAAGTGTAACTTCTACGTTACGATATTTGCGATATCGGAGCATGCGTTACCATGAAGTAGAATAATTTATTTTTGGAGTTTCCCGGAGGTTTTGCTTTAATTGCACATAGTAATCTCTCCAGGTTTTCGCAGTACCTTTCTTTAGTAATAAAGACACTCAGATCATTTATTTCAATAAGTAATGTTACTTGGTAATCAAATATACAAGATAACATTGGTCCTGCTTGGACACATTTGATACTAACGTCATCACTATTAATATTTCAGCATTTGCACATTCTTGGGAAAGAAATGAGTACCTTAATATTTTGATGCCTTGATAGCGGTGGTTTTACAGCTGCATCTGCGATGCCCTTATTTGAATAAAAGCCACAACCATGCCCTTAAATTGAAAATTATAGATTGATTCTTTAATGAAAATATTCTCTGTAAATTTACCAAAATCCAACCAAATCAAAGTCTGTAATTCAGTATATATGTTAAGTACAATTTTTTATACGGCTATCTTCTACTGTTTTAGCCTCAGTCATCATTAAAAAGTGGGTATTACTTGAATATCTTAAATTCATAATACTGTCAAATCAAATATTAAAATCATACCTTTTTTACTTTGGCAAATATTATTGGATTATTTTAAATGAATGCTTATATTTCCTGTAAAACTCTACGATTTCTTAATAGATGTTTAGAAGTTTATTTAATAAGTATTGTTTTAAAAGAATACATAAAATAACTTAGGACATTTTTCAGTTATTCACATCTCAAGATTGTAGATCAATTATTTGACTTAGAAATTATACAAACTTTTGGATTGTATCATTTCTGTATTTAAATTAAAATATGATTTGTTTCCTTGAAAGATAATAAATTTGGGGGGGATTTCTGAGAAACAATTTCATTGTTATGGGATCTGTGTTGTTTGCAGTCCATATGTCTTACACTATTATTCTAATCTGTAAATGAAACCGTAAAACAAAAGAGGTCACATATCCCTGATGATTTCTTTCGTTATTTTCTTAAAATATCTAAAGAAACAAAAAGCGATGTAAAGAGCTTAAAGTATGTTTGATCCTCTAGAAAAAGGAAAAGCCATAAGCTTTAATTCTGCTTTAATAATTCAGATTTAAGTACATGTAAAAAACGAAATTATTTTTCGGGGTAACAACGAGAGACTGAAGTTACTCGACACTTTTAAAGTAAAAATACATTCATCTTCTGAATAATCTAAGCATTGATTATGAAACCAAGCAATTATTAGTATTTAGAATGAAGTTTCAACAAACAATTATCCTGTGTTATTCATAATATTTATTTTTTTAATTTTATGTTCATGATAATCTACTGATATTGTTTTATGATAATTGTATACCACAAATTACAAACTTTTTTTTACATTAGGATGTATTAGCATTAAGTAATAATAAAACAAATTAAATTTGTCACAACACATATAAATTTCTTTCATTTTTGTATTTAGAGTAAATGAAATTATTCAATTTCAGGGGATTTTGAACTTTATTTAGATTATAAAATCTAATATGCAATTGCATCGACGATTATTGTTGTAACTTCGATATGGCAAAGTAATATTGTAAATGTATTTATAGTTCCTTATAATAGATTTTTATTAAAATGCACATTTAGAGTTGATTGTTAGTACGCTTTAGACGGCTTATTTTTTCAAGAATTTTCCACGATTTTTATTCTTTGACAAAAAAAAAAAACAAAGGTATAAAAATGATTCAATAGCCCATGTGCTCAATGAACTAAGTCACACATGAGCTAATTTCATTAGTCTATGTGCTATTAATAATAAAGATGTTTCGTTAGGAAAGATTTTGTTACACTTCAAATTGTTTTGTCATTGACTACTACAGTTCTTTCATCCGCGCATTGTATAAACAATTCTGTTTTCCAGCTGCATTAGAAAAACAAACAAACTTTCTTTAGTACTAAAGATCATTGATTTAATCTTCTGTCTTACTGATAGTGGACTGATGGTGGTTGTGGTGTATGTCTAAGCTATAAATGATGATTACTATTTTTTTTAACACGGGCTTTTTGTCGTTGCTAAGACAAATTCATTATGGTATTTATGCTTAAAATAATGATAAAATGCACTTAAAATTAAACATTTATAGATGATTTATAATTAAAAATAATATTACTGTGTTGTTGTTCCAAGGAGTCTAGAGTAGACCTGTGTTCTTTAACAGATTTTCTGCCCGATACAAAGATTCAAATTTAATGGTAGCTTTTTTTTATTTTCAATCAATTGTCAAATTAAAAAAAATGTTAAACTGAACGAACACTTTTAAGCGCTATTGCCATTTATGATTATCTTAACCCTTATATTTAAAAATAATATACATACTTCTTTACAGTTATAAACTTCAAAATATTGTAAATTAAATAAGTCAGTTGAAAGATATATTATTGTATTTTTATTATTGTTAATTATTAAAGAATTTTTTCATTAAAATACAATACCTGCCCAAACTGCATAATTTTTTAAAATAAAAAAAATAAAATAATAAAAATAATAATATAAAATAAAAAAGATTATGCTAAAAGATTTTGACATCAAAATTTTTCTAGCCGTTGATTCAGCTAAAATCTGAAAATACATCTACTGAAATATCCCTTAAGGGGCCATACAATTTTTTGTGTGTTATAATTTTGTTATAGTACAGTACAAAATTTAAAACTAAATGTATAAGCAAGAATTTATATCAAGCAGTATGCTTAGCATATATAAAGAAACTATTCAAATCTGTAAAGAATGTGAAGTATGCAAGATATTATGCAAATGTTTCTAAGGGGAAATTTCTAATTTTTCTTAATGACAGAACTTAAATAAGGAATTATGTCCACATAACTATGATTCAACATTTTTCTCCGTTTTAATTAAACTTCAATTTATAACTGCTTTCTAATTACATTTTAATAAGTTTTATCTTTTACATCATACAATATTTAATTCAGCCCTAGTTTTAATTTCAATGCAGACTATTTAAAGACGCTTTTATTATAAAAGATTTAACGCTGCCACTATGCTTTCAAGAAATTAAATTTTTTCGTAGTCTACATATTAAACATTATCGTGAAATTTAAATCCAGTAACAGTATAAATTAATACGATTAAAATTTAAACTGCAAGTCAATTACAAAGTAATATACTCAAAACGTTAATAAAATGTAAATGTTTGAATCAATAAGCAAATTAAGGAAATAGGAAGACACTAGCTGCATACTGATTGATGATAATTGCTAAACATTTTTCCTAGAACAATTATTATAACTTTTATGTCTTCATTAAATACTAAAACAGTAAAATTGAACAAATATGGATATCAGACATTAAAGTGATTAGGGGCTGGAGGCATTCGATTTCACTTACTGTACGGCATGTTATGTATTAGTGTAATAGGATGACATAAGTGTGTAAATATATATGTAAATCCAATTGTTTGCCGTTATGTAAAACTAGGTATTGGTTTAAAGTGTCATTGGTAAAATTACAAATCTTAATAAACTAATGAGAATAATTCTATAAAGGAAAATAACTCAAGCTCTTAATATTACTTGCATATGAAAAAGCTGTAAAAGGGCTATACATTAAGGGTAAAAACTTTGCACTCTTTTTTAAACCAATTTATCATAACTGATATTATACTTTCAGAAGATAAGTACTAAATACGTGATATATAATAACGTATCAAATGACATAAATAATATATTTTATTATATTTATTTTCTTTCAAAACTAAATTTATGCTCATAAAGTCAGTTATGCAAATAACTTAGATTTTGGAATTGGGAATTTTATTTATTACTAGTTGAAGCATGATTGCTTAACCTCAAGCACCATAATATGCACTTGTCTTAAAACCTTAAAATATAGCTGTAAGGCTTTACAATGTATTTCAAAACAAAAAAGTAACTCCAGAAAATTGATTTTTTCTGGTAAACTTCAGAATGAATAAAAAGGAAACTGTGTGAAAGATTAGAAATGTGTAATGATTAAAACGGAGTTACTGCTACCTATACACCACAAAAATTCTTCAGTACAAAGTATATTAATTTATTTAATGCTTTTTCTAAATTTCATAGAAATAACTTCATAAATTTAAGAAAAATATTTTAATGAATTATTTTGGAAATGAAATGATTAGAAATGAGAGTGATGTACAGTGTGCTTTATGTATATATGTTCATGAACATGGGTTATTAAATAGAAGTTTTGCATACATGTTTACGCTAATTAAATATTCCAGCTTCTTATAGAAAATAATCCTCAAGGCATAAAACACTTGAGTTTAGGTAAGAAAATGTACTATAAATTAAACTCTGTAAGTTTTGAAACTTGTAAAAATAGGAAAAATAAATGATTGATAACCACAAAAGTTTGTGAAGGCAAGCAGTTCAATTTCAAGATGAAGGAATGGTACCATTCGCACTGTTGAAAGCTTGCAGATTTATGACTTTTATATTCTTTAATTTGATAGTAAGAAATAGGTAAACGTATATTCATTATCATTTTGGGATAAAAGGCGAAACATTTCTTTACTTTTATACATAAAATATTAATCATGAAATGCAGGAAGGAGGCATTACCTGATAAATGTCTCACTGTCTGGGAAAGTATTACATTGGTATGCCAAATTATCAACTGCTGTATATGTGGTTCTAATACGTATTATCATTAAAGTATGTAGAAATAAACAGATAGATATATAATTTGTATTAACAATAATGATTGTTTTGGTAATTTAATGTCAAAACATCTCTCAACCGTAAGTGATGAATTTTTCTGTGTTATGCATACATTCTTTATCGTTATAAATATACCTCAAAAATAATATAATGGTGAACACTTTGTTCAAGTTTCTGCGTCTATGAAACACTTATTTCAGAGATACTTAAAGCTGTTACATATATTGAAACTTGACTACACATTAACACTGTCCCAAATTACCTCAAATGAAATAAAGGGAATCAATAGAATGAGACTAAAGTAATATCACTTTTTTAGACTTCACAAAATCAGTGCTAACTAGATTTCTTTGATTGAGGAAACTAAGATATTCTCATCAATCATTGAATAATGAATAAGATGACATCAAAAAATCATTTTTTCCAACATAGAAAAATTGCGAAAAATGAGTGAGAATCAAACTTGAGGAATGATGTTGGTTATGGTGGATCTATACATTATGCACATAAACACATTTTCTAAACAGACATATGTCATGGCATGTACCCTTGTATGGAATGAAATAGAACTTTGATAAATTACAAAGTGAGTTTTATATTCATACGTTATATAAATATCCCAGCCATCAGAGCTTAATTCCTAACTTCTAAAGGGTATGTAATGATTAGTTTGTATACCTTTAGCTCGAGGAATCAGGAAATGTAAAGGTCAGTAGAAAAAGGATGAAAAGTAATACTTTGTGTCTGAAATTAAACAAGTTTTATAAACATTGAATTTAAAGAAAAGCTCTTATGGATTTTGATATGGATTTTGACCTGGGTAATTGACTTAACCACGTCATCACAACACTTCAAAACCAAAAAGTAATTAAGACTTATCCTAGTTCAAATCTCACACTATGCATCCCAAATCCATGAAAAATTTCTAGACTAAATTTCTTACCATTTATCACTATTACCATTTTCTGAATGAATTAGTTCTCGATCTCCAGTTTTCAAATGATTTCACGATTTGTTTGAAAAAGATTCCACTTGAAGCATGCATTTATGACAGAACTCAGTATAAAAAATCATATAAAAAATCTTCAATAACAATATAATTTTTTAAAACAGGTATGAGTAAAACTAAAGTTTTAAAAATGTGTAACAAAATGAAACAGTGGATTTTTTTACCGAAAATAAAATTATAAGATTATTACTTAAGAAATATTCAATTAGCAAACAGTCTCTAATTAAATTACCTGTACTCATATTTTCATTTCTTTACACTACAGTCTGAATTTTTATTTATTTTTTTTTTCATATTTAACACAGACACTGCCTGTGTGCTTTTCGCAAATATAATTTAAGAACTTCCGACATGTTTGTTTTAGCTCACATTGTCTGTCCAGTAAAAAACGCGGGAACGTTCTCATTTTTGTAGTCATCATCACTTACATTATCCACATCACTTACCTCTATCAAAATGTCCTTGAAAAAACTTGCTTCATCATTTATGAGTCGACTTCTATCTCACCAAACAGTTTTAATACTTCCTTAACGGTATTTCCTTTTTTAACACTCTCAGCAACGAACAACATCTGTAAAAAAGCGATGGATTCTGCCTGCATTTTTACTTTCGAAAGCGTGTGCGCCGGTTCTAAAGACTAATACGATATTTCAAAAGTTTGAAGTTGGAAGATTTCTTTTACACGAAATCAACCATTCAAGGAAAAAGAAGTGCGAGGACACATTCATGGTCAATTACGCTAAGCTATGTTGGTCTATTTGTCAAAGCAATGAAGATGCAGAAATATGCAAGGAGAAAGTACTCGTGTACTTGCAGACATGACTTAAAATGATTAAGAATTCTATTAAATTGCCTTAATGTTAGGGATGAATTATGTACATTATAAATAAAATTTATAATTGAATAATATATAATTGAAATAAGGTCTTCCTAAAACACACAATACATTTATATAACTTAAATAATTTTCAAAGATTACAAACACACACACACACACACAAAAAAAAAAAAATATATATATATATATATATATATATATATATATATATATATATATATATATATATACATATATATATATACATATATATACATATATACATATATATATAATATATATATATATATATATATATACATATATATATATATATATATATATATATATATATATATATATATATATATATATATATATATATATATATATATATATATATATATATATATATATATATATACATATATATATATATATATATATATATATATATATACATATATATATATATATATATATATATACATATATATATATATATATACATAAATATATACATATATATATATAATATATATATATATATATATATATATATATACACACATATATACATATATATACAAATATATATATATATATTTATATATATACGTATATATACATATATACATATATATATATATATATATATATATATATATATATATATATATATATATATATATATATATATATATATTATATATATATATATATATATGCAGTAAAAGCTGACTCGAAAACCAGAGATGAAGAGATAATTATTCGTATATGTGAATAATAGTCGTTTCCACCTAAGAGCTTGTGAAAACACTATTGTACTGATTTTCTTGGTTTTCTTTAATATAAATACAGTTTGAAGTTAAAAATAATATTTAAATTAATATTTGTAAAAAACTATAGTAAAAACATTTGCTCTTCAGTGTTAAATACAGTAAATATTTATAAAACATATACATAAATACATACAACGAACAAGATATTTTCTAATCAAAAGAATTTCATTTATTAAGAGAAATAGAAATCACAAATTGAAATCACTTTGTACGTTTTGAATAATAATAAAAACAAAAATTCTGAGAAGAAACCGAAAGGATATAATAATATGGAGATAGTTATACGAGATAATTATAGCTGTTCACCAAATATTTTTCCTCCCTTCGTGTAACTTCATAAAATTTATATTTGAAAATTTACGCAGGGTATCAAACATTCCTCCGTATAAGGGATTGTTTTGTATAACTGAATATCCATATAACTGAATAATTTATTACACAGATCTTATAGTTGAGATTAAACGGAAACGAGAAAATCAGTCATATGTCGTATTACTGAATATTTGGTATTAGCGACTTTCCTTTAAATGAGATTCCACTACATTAAGATCAATAAGGTTGACTCTTTTAAATTTCAATTTTACATTAAATTATTCAATTATTATACAATATTATTATTATTTCATTTCAATATTATTCCAATATAATTGTTTCATTTTTTTATATTATTAAATTTCAATATTACAAAAACTCAACTGAAATTCATAAACTAGGAATTTTTCAAGGAAGTTATACGTACAGATATAAAATCTTCTTATCAATTACCTATTCAATCTATCAGCAAAATAATACCCAACTATTTTCAAAAGATAGTTTTAAGTAATAATAAAGCAAAAATTGATTAAAATATATAAATTTGATTCGCAAGAAACATCTTAAAAATTAATAAAAACATTTAAAAGCGGAATACTTTTTAAAAAAATTATCTGATTTTAAAAATATTTTTAAATATGATTTCTTTACTACTATGTGTAGATGCACAATATTTTAAAACTTTACCTGAATAATTTCTTAAAAAGATTTTTTTAACGCCTAACGTACCCTTAACTTAGAGTTTACAAAAATTCTAACCAAAACAAACATTTTCATGGTTTATAGAGAGCCCAAATTACAGGTTTTGCTTCATACAATTTTCACGCGTAGAACAGCAGCTACACGAAACATAGCCATATATTGTATTTTAAATAATATGATATTTTGGTATCTCTTTTTATACTTTTGTTCAATTTTTTAAATTTATAAAGGTTTTATACAAAAGTTTTAAAATTTATTCTTATTCTTTATTTAAATCTTCATTTCGAGAAAATATTTTTTATAATAATGCTCTTTCTGTGAAGCGAATTCGAAGAAATATGAAATAAATAATTAAAAATGCTGAAATTTTTCTTGGAAAAATGAAAGAATTTATAATTAAAAGCTAGTAAATAAATCATTATTAGAGGATTACACATTTTTATAGATTTTAATTGCTTGTTCTCTAAGCTTTATTTGAGCAAAATGCTGTTTTTTATCTGTTTTTTAAAGTTTAACCTTTGTGTTAAAATTGATTCGCGCTTTTCCAATTGGCAGTTTTAGAATTAATATCATGAATGTGTGTTTTTACATTATCTTCCGGGATTTAAAATTAATAAACACATAGATTTCTAGTCGAGTTTTTATGAACACGATTTCTTTTATATAACAACTATATTTTACAAATACTTTGAATTTTTACAGATATTATTTCTAAAATAAACCCAGGAGCAAAACGTATGTTCAGTTATGTTTTTCTTATGCAAAGGAATACAATGCAAATAGTCTCAAAGTTTGCTCAACAATCTACTTAATTAATTAGTTGAGTTTTTGTGAACATGATTTCTTTTATATAACAGCTATATTTTACAAATACTTGGATTTTTTACAGATATTATTTCTAACATAAACCCAGGAGCAAAATATATGTTCAGTTATGTTTTTCTTATGTAAAAGAATACAATGCAAATAGTTTCAAAGTTTGCTCAACAATCTACTTAATTATCTCAGACTTATATATAGAAGTGAATATTTACAAAATCCAAATCAATTTTAGTAACTATGAGTTTGCAGATGTTCTCATTGCTTATAAAGTGTCTGTCTTAGACAAATGAGATCGTAACGTAATAAATTTCAATAACATTGTTGATGGATTTTAAGGTCAGTGTTATTTTGAATGCATATTTTTATAGCTTTTCCAACATACCGTTGGTGTCATAATGGTTGTTTTAGACAAATATTTTTTCGCTGAAGTGCGAATAACTGCTATTAGTTATACATCCCTTTAACATAGATATTTTTATCGCATTTGAATTGTAATTTGTTTTATTATCAGAACATAAAGCAAAATCGCACTTATTTATGACAACGGCATTCTTTCAGTGCTTCAAAAGGATTCAAAAGTAATATTTATAATCAAATAAATATATTAATTTCGATTTTTAAAATATTAATTTACCTTAATTTGAAATTCATCTAGACAACCAAAGCAGTATAATTACTTAGTGATTTTATACTTCGTTTACCATAGCCATAGTTTGTTATTTGTTTACTAGTTTATATGATATTCTAGAATATTAAAATCCAAAGCGCAATATATATCTTATGTTTATACTTCCATAGCCATAGTTTGTGTTATGAAAAATTTGTTAATATTGCAATAAAGTATAATTACTGAAATGACTTTTTAAATAAGGTTAAATTTCTGATTCCATGCATGTCAGAAGTTTACCACAAACACGAAAATAGTTTGTTGCATTCAAGCATACAAGTTCAATTTATTCGAAAAATTCTTTGTGTTGTATAATATATTCTATGAAATTTTCACCAAAATTGAAATCATGTAGACATCATAATTATATATTTGTATAATTGACCACTATATACATTTAAATACAACACAACATACAGTAGTTTTTTGCACAGTTGTGTAATAAGTCTGATTAAACAGATTGTGTAATCAGAGCTTTTTAAATTTGACTACGTACAGATTTGTTAACCGAAAATACCCCTAAACCAGGCTAATATTTCATATCCTTTTAAAAAATAATAATTTACAACAAATCATAGTTCTTAAAAATTAAGGCAAATTGTTCTCTTTTTACCTGAAGGAACGGAACTGTTATTATTTAAAAATACATTGTGGCAAGGTTCAAAGTTAATTTGGATTGTAACAATTATAACTGTGCTACAGCACAATATTCAAAATGAGGTGATATTGGAATTTCATAACATGTCTAGACGAACCATAATTGATTCTCAAATTCTTACCTACATACCTTCTGCATCGTGATTCTGCTTTCGTATCAATGGAAGGTATGAGTATAAATGATGTTGGTTTACGATGTGTTTTTCAAACAATCATAAATATTTGAAATTAATAATCCATTAGTTCTTTAATTTTTATACACACCAGTACTAATGATTGTTAGTATTAACAAATATTCCCAATAATTTCACCAAACAATTTCAAAGATTTCAGTAATTATTATTTATGATATGAAAGTATGAATCTATTAAATCCAAATGTACAAATTAATCCATAACAAAAGTTAACAAAATTCTTAATTTTTCAAATTTGAGATGTGATTATTAATTTTCTAGTATCTTTAACGTTAGTTAACTCTAGCCTTAAATATGGGTTTTGAAGATTAAATTCTTAAAATATTCTATTTTATACTCTAGAGAAACATACACAAATGTTTTTAAAACTTCTGATGCTACACTTTACCCCATAGAAGGAAAGACTTTATTTTTGCAATGATGTAGTTCGATCGTTATATAAAGCAATTACTTTTTCAATAAAAATAAATCAAAGTAATAGTTGTTTTTTTTAATTGCAGAATAACCAAGATAATACTCATTGTAGTTGATGGAGTGGTTAAGTGGGACTATAAATTTTTATTTTCAGTTCTTAATTGCTTGCAAAAATATTTATACTTAAAGAATTTCAAGTTCTTGGGAAAATAAAATAAAGAGAAAATGTTCGAACAATAAATGTTTAATATGTATTTGGAGCTCCACAAATTATATCTAGGACAAAATTTATTTCTTTTGTGGTATTTAATGTGTGAAGTACTTATCTCCACAGCATTTGTTTTGGTCGTCTTGAAGAAGAAATGCGGAGAAAACACTTTTATGTTGACACTAAAAATGGCATTAAAACCAACCATTTTGTTAATACTCAGAGATGATTAACTCATAAGGAGATAAAAAGTGCAAGCATGCACCTACTTATTAAGAAGAAGAAAGCGAGCAATTTTACCCAAGGGACATCAATTTCATTTCTATTTTTATAGGTCTTTGGTTAAAGTAAAAGTAAATAGCATTACTAAAAATAATTTCCCAAATTCATGCCGAATAAAAATTAAAATTATGCCTTTAATAATTCCACATTCTCGGAGCTTGGCGTTAATACAAGTCTGTAATGTTCATCTATGGAAACGCAAAGCATTTTTATAAGAAATGTAAAATGTTCTTTCATTGAACTTTATATACCCATCTTACTACATAAAAAACAATTTATGGTTGGTTTTTTAGATTACCTAGCAACATAACTGACGGTACGAACGTGAATTTATCACTATACTGCTTCTTGGCATCATATTTACTCAAATATTAGATGTGAAAATATAAGAGCATTGAATTTCAATTGCATTTTAGTTGAATCACTTACAAAAACATTCACGTTTTGCACATTATATCTTTTTTTTCTTTAGAAAAGCTTGCCCTCTATCTTCTTGGTATACCAATTTAAAATAAAATAAAAACATTTTCACCAATGAAGTTAGGGTTACTCTCCTAGACTCTGGATCGAGATCAGATTGGATTTTAAGTTAAAGATTGTTGTTTTTTCATGGAGAATATCTGCCGTATTTATTCTTTACGTTGTGCGTGGAATAGTAGATAAACAATTTTTGCAGCATTTTGCTCCGTATAATATAAGAATCTAGGCACATTTGAATTACCTATATATAATAATTAATATTAATTACTTTAAAGAATAAATGTTCTAAATAAGAGTTTACAAACATAGTCAAACAAAGAGTTTTGGTGCAATCATATATAATGGTGTTATCATTATATATGATACAGCAATGAACAGTTGCATAGTAAGTAATACATATTCTCTACATTCGTAGATAAAACTTGTTAATATATTGAAATGATTTGAAAATTTTATCAATTGATTCAAAGTGGATCAATTGAAACAAAGCACAAATAGAGAAAACTTTAATTACCGTGCCTTATATACGTTACCTTATTGTATATTGCTATATTCTAGCATAAAGTCTTTTATATTTTCTTATTCAATTCAATCTTTACAAAGATTCAAACATAAAACAAAAAATAATTCTATTTCACTTACGTATTTTCCAGTTTTGAAAGTAAATAATATTAGATCTTTTTACCACACACAGATTGTGATATATTTCATTACAACGATTTCTTTTTTTGGCCATAAAGTGAAAATTTCACGTAATGAATTATAGCCTTACGAGGAATTAACTACTTTTACTTCATTAACAATGAAACTAATAAGACCCCCTATTCATTCCAGCAAAGATGGTATATTCACTTGGTTAGGACGTATTACGTAAGTGTCACAAAATTCATATGTATATTTTACAAAAGTATTTTAGGATAAGCACGAACAAAGTCGGTAAAATTCATTAAGGGTATACAAGAACAAAATCGTGATTTACACTAGATATAAATATGTTTTAATCACTTTATTTAACTATAGTTAACGTAAGTTTCGGTTACAGTGCCTAAAATTCCTAGGTTTAATATATATATATATATATATATATATATATATATATATATATATATATATTATATATATATATATATATATATATATATATATATATATATATATATATATATATATACATATATATATATATATATTATATATATATATATATATATTACAAAATTGAAATGTATGAAAATATTTCAAAGCTATATAATTACTATAGGAAGATACTAAATTTCATCAAAGAGTAACGTGGCTGTGTTATATTATCTAATAAAATCTGTCATGTTCATTAAACGAATACCAAATTTCCCTCTTATCTTGGAATTAATCCTTCAAATTATGAGTTTAAAAAACATTTTATCTTTGAAAATACATTAATCGGATGTAAATATGCTATGTCTATTCTTTACGAATTTAGAAAAATCCGTCAAAAATTCACTTCATATTTATGCCCTTAATATAAACAAAAAGTCCTCCCATTTTCTAATGCAAATGAACTCCAGAATACATATAATGGATGGTGAGATTTCAGCATCAGAAACAGTAATTGGAAAAAAGTTTACTCAAAACTAACGTCAAAGATTAAAACTTTGATAATTTTTTCTTGGCAAAAAAAATCTGTTAATTCGATTACTTTTATCAATATAAACTTTCGGTCTA